>MU388839.1:0-401654 GCA_022578795.1 Xylariaceae sp. FL0255 | reverse complement strand
ATTTATTAGTAAAAATGTTATAGCTACTTTTATAATAAATTTCTATATTAAAAAACTAGTTAATAAAAAAAAAACTATTTTTTTATTTTTTTCCTTGTTAAAAATCTATTTATATAAAAAAAACAAAATTTATATATATATATTTTAAATTAATTTTTCAAAGTTGCTAAGTTTTGGTGTAAAAGTGGTGCAAATGGGGGGGTGGTGCAAAAGGGGGTCAAAGCGGTTACATGTTGGTACGTCCATGACAGAGCTAGCCAACTCAACTTCTAGGTAACAAGCAACGTTTCAAATCTTAAGTGGGATGGAAGTCATACATTATTCATCTAGATCCTCTAATGACTTGTGAATGTGAAGGATATGAGAATTTCACTTTGTCTTCTGAGCTTGTTACGGAGTACATGTAGGCAATGCCATACTGATTCCACCATTTTGATTTTGGCAGCATACCTTCATGTACCTAACGAATCCAGGCTTAGCGCTCTCGCCGCTTTCTCCCAGCGATATCATTGCCTTACATGTCTTCGTAGCTATGACTGCATCAATGACTTCACGGTAGATAACATCGCATTGTATACACCGAACTCATTGATTGACTACCATAACTTGTAGATTATACTAGACAAGACCGGCCAGGATATCATGCACTCCAGCAAACGACAATTCTGTCATTGTCTCATCCCAGAGTCGTTGAATCACCGGCACGGCTTCTAGGGAGTACACGAACGGCGCCATTCTGATGCAATAGCGGTAAATGTCAGCTTCATCTTTAGCTGCCATAGGGCTGCTATAAAGGAACCGAGGGGCCAGCGCGACTTACGGTCTCAGTTTACCGTCTGCTACGTATCGCCCGTGAGATTTCTCATCTTGTTTGACGGCGGCATGCACCAACCCACGCGCCCCCATGGCTGGCGAGCAAGTCCGAGGATTCGGGTCCCAATAGCAACTCCTGTCCCCAGCTCCTGTTGAAGACCAGACCGGCAAAATCTGGGGTTAACACAGTTCACAATGGCGAGTGATGGTGGCACGCGTTTAGCCAGCTCTGTCAGAAATAGCTGGCCGATGAGCTTGGATGTTGCATAACGCTCGAACTTGTCCCATTTGGCTGTCTTGTCATCAAAAGAGGGCAAGAGCGGGTCGTTATTCTTCTCGCTGAACTTTGTCCAGGCGGCAGTGTCCGATGATACAAGGACTATGCGCCCCGAGGCGATCTGTGAGATATTGGCCTTTGCTGCTGCCCTTTTGAAAACGTCGATGAGAAGGATCAGGAGAAGTATTGAAGACAAGTAGTTTGTCTAGATGTCCTCTTCATGACCTGTAGCAGGATTTACGGAAAATGAGCCGCGGGCGACGCCGGCGTTAATTATGGCGATATCGAGCCTTGGAGTGAGTTGCTCTGTGCGATGGGCGGCGGCAACAATCAACTCATACGAGGCATATTCAACTTTCCATACCTCGATGGTGCGATTAGCATCGGGCTCGAGGTCGGCCAGTAGGATATCACGAGCAAAAGCACCTTTTACCTCGTCGCGGACTGCGAGGATAAGCTTAGAGAGGCCCAGTTGGAGGAGCTGGCGTGAGCACTCTAACCCAAGATCACCATTGGCACCAGTCACAAGCACTGTCTTGCCAGTGAGGTCGACATCGTGTCGCGATAATGGAGGAGCCTTTTGCAAAGAGTTGGCGTCGTAGAAACTGGAGCTTGCTGGCTTCTTTCTCGGGAGTGACGTCGAATGAGATTTGCTGAGCCATAGTTTAGGGTTAATCGAACAACTCAAGAGAGCAAGCGTAGAATAGAGTTCCGGTAAGAAAGAGAATACGAAATGGTAACATGTCATCTAAGGGATGGCCTGTTGGCACGATGGCTCTTGCTGTGCCGTTCGCCGCACCCTTGGTCCTATGATCGCTTCTCATCTCCCATGCGGATAACTACGTGTTGGAAGATATTACTCTCTATGTTTGGCTCCTAGTCGTAAAATCTCACCACATCTTGTCTAGCAGACTCCGTTGAGGGATGATTTCTAATACCTGAAGATTAATGTCATCGCAGTCTCCACAGTGGCTCTGAAGTAGTCTACTGATAACCAAGTTGAAGACTCCTTGTGAGATTCAAAACAATTTATGCTTTCTCTAGAGAATCAACCCCAGGGCGCCACGAATCAAGCAAAATTAGCAAATCTTCATCTCTGAGTTATGTAGTCAGTCTTGGTTTAGTTATACATTGTTGCTCTGTCGGATATGAATTGGAGTTTGGCATGCTCAGATGGTGCCAGCTGCACTCAACAGGATATGTGGCTCAACTAACCCCCAACCGACGCTAAGCCACCACACCACCACCGAGGAGGGGGGCGGGCATATTTAAATATGAAATCTTGGGAGCCGTTTTTATTTTCCTTCTTCTTTTCTCTCTCCATAGAAAGTTGAACCCCCGGTAGCAGTTATTAGGCTCTGTATTCTTTTTTACCTTCACGAATTCAGAGTTGTATTAGCCGGGCAGACCAAAATGGAGCTTCTAAGAATTGAGTGTTAGACGGTGGTCCTTTGCGGGACTTTGCCGCCTCTGAGTACGCAATCCCGTTGAGCTTTCGACATACCATCACCAGATGAATGACTTTGTGAGGTAGTTGTGTTGCTATGTTTTGCTGCGGTTTTATTACCAGTGAGAACTGCATTGGCTGCTTCTTGACAGGCAGAGTCTATTGGATATTTCATCGAGAAGAGGCTGCTTTGCGAGCTACTCGAGTAGTTCTGAAGTGACCAAATTTTACACACCGAGATAAGTACATGTGTACGAAGTGCAGCTAGGCGCATGTCAACCTTCACTTCATGGTACCTGACGAGATTGAATCCGTTCTCAGCGGCAAACTGAGTCTTTAGCAAGTCTCGGCGAGGCCTGATTTGTAGAAAAGCACAAGGCGCCAAAGACAGATAGATGTCTGTTGAAGAAAGTGGTGAGAGACTGTGCTTGTGTGAACTAGTTGAGCGACTTCTGTTGAGACCATTGTCTTGAGATTTATGGCTTAGGTTTACTTTTCTTTACTTTCCCAGCCCACTGTAAGTCTATTAAGTGGTCTTCAAACAGAGAGCGAAATTGAACATGCCATTTATCAATGCCATTTATTTCTGCATACACTCATATATCAATCCTTTCGTGATCGGGTGATGGTAGAAAGTGTTGATATGGAGCTAGGGGCATGTATGTAATGCGTCATGGGACGATCCGCAGAGGGTTAGAGAGGCCATCGTTTGGGGTAATAAAACACCACCCGAGCCCGTTACCCATTATTCTGAAGGCGTCCCAGCTCCTTCTCCTTCTTGTTATCCTCTATCACATCTCCTCACAGCCTATAACAATATCATTCACGCCGGGAATCTGATCCAGAAGTCTTATCACAAGTGGCAGCCATCAATTGAGTCCGGAGAGCTGTTCATATCCACATTCGGCCGTGCTGAAAGATCCCGATTGGCCGCCGGTCCAGAATCGCTCGATCCCGAAAAATCATGCCCAGCATTTCGCAGGATATTCGCATGTGAGTCCACCACCTCTGGCTTCCGACCTGAATGGCTGGAGCTGTGCATGCAGACCCCCTCTGTGAGGAGCGCCACTTGCATTAGTCGGCCTCCATCATCGCTGCCCATTATCTCTCGCTTTCATGTCATGACATCGTTCTTTCAGATCATCATCTTTCTTTCTTTCATTACGGGTTTCCTCTAAACATGCTCGGCATAATGAAAACCTCCCTGACTCCCTAATCTCTATATAATCCTGTTAATTTATAGACTTGCCCAAACTTCCTACGATCTCACCATCGTAAACCAGCAGCCTTTGCGTATAGCAATCCATGGCACATGTTAATTTGTATGTTCCCAGGAAAAAAGTTGCCGTTGTAGGTAGTGGTTCTGCAGGAATATCTGCTCTTTGGGCGCTCAAGTAGGTCAAGGCTTCAATGCTAAGTCCCTTCTATTTTCGACCTTTTGGTGTTAACCAGCTATAGCCGCACTCATCATGATGTCTATTTATACGAGGCGGCTGATCGCCTGGGCGGCCACACCAATACGGTAGAATGGAAGAAGGGCAAATTCCGAACCCTGGTTGACACAGGCTTCATCGTCTTGAATACTGCAACATATCGTTCGTCAACCACTCGTCACGTGGCTGGGAAGCATAGCTCACTGGAATATAGCAAATTTTATCAACTTTCTGAGGAAGATCAATGTCCCGACCGTTCGTACAGAGATGACCTTTGGTGTCTCTCGGGATCAGGGGAAATTTGAATGGGCAGGCACAGGGTTAGGCGCCGTCTTCTGCCAGAAGAAGAATATATTTTCTTTCCGGATGTGGAGGTTAATATTCGATATTGTGCGGTTCAACCAGTTCGCCCTGGATCTCCTGAGAGACGATGCTTTCAATGACAGCCCGCCAAAGACAGCCGACGGAAGATTGGAGACTATCGGTGAATATCTGGACAGACACGGATACTCGGACACTTTCCGCAACGATTATCTTCTTCCCATGACGGCCGCGGTATGGAGCACGAGCCCGGATAAATGTGGGTTGCAGTTTCCGGCCGTTACTCTAGTCAGATTCATGTAAGCCCTGGGAGACAGAACGTTGGATATGTCCTCAGCTGACCTTGAAATCTAGGTGGAATCATCATCTCTTAAGCACAGTTGCGACAAGACCGGACTGGTTGACGTTGGAAGGCGGCGCGAAAAGCTACATCGATGCAGTGATGAAGGGCTTTCCGCCAAATCACCTCTTTCTCAAGACGGCAGTAAAATACTTATCGAATGAACCAGATGGCCGTGTCAAGATGCACTTAGAGAATGGAAAGACGGAGATCTACGATCACGTTGTTCTTGCTACTCATGGAGATCAGGCGTACCAAATAATAGCACCATCAGCTACGGCGGAGGAAAAGAGCATTCTATCGAAATTTGTAACCTCGGAGAACACATGCGTACTTCATTCGGACCTGTCATTTATGCCCAAACGTCGGAAGGCCTGGACGGCATGGAACTACCTGACGATGTCATCGCCGTGGACGGGTAAGGACATAGATCAGGTATCCTTGACGTACAATATGAATATCCTGCAGCATATCCCCACCGAGGCATTCGGCGATGTACTAGTTACGCTCAACCCGATTCACGAGCCCAAGGCAGACACAATACAGGGCCGATACTCTTATTCGCACCCGTTATATACGCCGGCGGCGATCGAGGCACAGGAGATGCTGCCAATGATACAGAACAAGCGCGGCATCAGCTACGCTGGAGCATGGACCAAATATGGCTTTCACGAGGATGGATTCAGCAGTGGATTGCATGTTGCTACGGCACATCTTGGGGCACGTCTTCCCTTTGAGTTCGTAGACTCGACTTACAGTCGGGGAAGGCAACCCGAATTAGGCGTGTTCGACTGGTTGGTGAGAGTAATCGTCTTGATAATACAGGTGTTTGTTATCGACCTGTTCGAGAGACTCTTTAGCAGGACAAGAGCTCAGGTTTCGGCTCAGGTTAATGGCATGGGGCATAGACTAACGAAGACGAAATGTTCATAGGTAATCACCCTAAGATACCATAGTTGTTTATATTGAGCATTACAGTAATGAAGTAATGAAATCAATTCCCTTATGATACTTTTGTCTACTTCTATTTGGTGCAACAAGTGCATATATGGCCATGACTTCTAGTCACATTCACTGGAAACGTTGAATCTCTAGGTGGTTGCATCCAGCTCCGAAGGTGACCGGAACATAGCGCTAAACTGTTAGATGCAGGGCACGGCACACCCCTGTAATTGATCCGCGCCGCCCCGGTTTTAACGCAGCTAGAAGCTCTATGGCACATATGACAGCTCCAAAAGACGATCTGAGCTTTTTCATGTCAGACTGTCAAACGCCTGTTCAGTGTCAGCTCGACAACACACGGTGGCCATGAACGCTATACCCCGAGTTCCATGGAGGACACTTCAATCGAACATATCATCCTGGGCGTGCGCATCATGTCGGAGAGAACTCGCTCGAACGAGGCAATTGCCAACTCGCACCCCCCGAAGACCGATCTCGAATACCAGCTCGATGAAGGCGCAGCATGTTGAACCACCCTCGATGGAGCGTCTTCGTGCGCATTATAAGCATAAGAATAGGACTACTATGTACGGTTCATTTCTAATTGATCACTCTGCTGCGGGGAGGACGGAGACGAAAGATAGCTATGCTAGCGGAAAAGAAGTAGAGGCTGACCTGGTTGTTCTACGACAGGAATTACACACTAAGCATCATCCTCGGTACCGTCGCTTTCTCGTACGGTTCTGTGCCCATGTACAAGATGGTGAGTTCTTCTCCCTCTAGACTATGGCTCCCAAGACCGAACGAACCCCACGACTCAAAGACTCAAAGACAAGGAATGACCTTGCTGACTGACGTCCACAACCAGATTTGCCAAACAACAGGCTGGGGTGGACAACCCATCCGCGCACCAGGCCACGGCGGCGTCGAAGAAGGCGTCGACCCAGCTACACGGCTCATCCCCGTCAAAGACGCGCGGCGCATTCGCGTAACCTTTAACGCCTCGGTCTCAGACGTTCTACCATGGAAATTCACGCCGCAGCAGCGCGAAGTGCGGGTCCTGCCAGGCGAGACGGCGCTGGCGTTCTACACGGCGACGAACAAGAGCGACACCGACATCATTGGGGTCGCGACGTACAGCGTGACTCCGGCACAAGTCGCGCCGTACTTCAGCAAGATCCAGTGTTTCTGTTTCGAGGAGCAGCGGCTGAATGCGGGCGAGACGGTGGATATGCCGGTTTTCTTTTACTTGGATCCGGATCTGTTGGAGGATTTGAATATGCGCGGGATTAATGAGGTTACGCTCAGTTATACCTTTTTTAGTGAGTGGTCTCCTTTCTTCTTCTTTTTCTCTGGCTTTCTCTCCCCTATGCTGAAAAGGGAATACTTGCTTTTCTCAGTTGACTGACTCAATATTTCCTTTATAGAGGCCAAATACGACAATAATGGCAACTTCAAGAACTTTCCTACGACGTCATGATGTATTCTATTGTATAATAATTTTGGGTCAATGTACAACACTTGCATTAAATACATAGATAGACGGGTATCCAAAAGCAATTGTCGAAGTTTTCTGACTTTCCAGGCTTTGCAACATGCACACTACCAACCACCCTGAGCTCCTCTTAACTGTGAAAGTCCAGCAATAGGTGCTCCATAGCCTGAGGTATTATGATAACTATGGCAAACTACATGTACGTGTCTATACTTCCTGTTAATTTCACAAGCCACGTGCTCAAACACGGTATTTGCTTACCTAGAACCTGCTTTCATAGTATCTGTTTTCTCTGCAGTAACTTCATCTTGGATCATGCTTGAACACAACTGCACGATACACAGGCACTAAAATAATTAACACCTCTCGTTGGAAGTATCGGGTAGCCTCGGCCACAAAGGACCCCGAAATGCAGCTGCCCGCCTACCTTACGTCACATTCTTAACAACTTTTAATATAATATCACGAGCCCGCGAGTTCGTCACAAGTTCAAATTCACCCACTCAGTTGAATACGTCGCAGTCCTAGGGACCATCCCTTGTTTAAGACAAAGACAAAGACTCATTTATTCGGAAAGATAACATGTGTTCAACGAGACGATAAGTCGGGTATGCTCTCAGGCTAGACAATCTCTAGCTATCACGGACATTCCCCCCGAACTGCGACGCGACTTCCATTTCCCCGCGATCGCTACCTACCAAGCTGGGTGAATAGCAACAACCAACTTCCGACTGAGAACCCAAGAAGGCGGAAAGGTGAGAATAGGCATCGGCAAAGAAGTCTATGAGACCGTGCCGTTCTTGTTAAAAAAAAAAAAAGAAGAAGAAGAAGAAAGCTATCAATAATACAATCTCGCGTCCGTTCATCCATCGATCGAACCCCTTGTATCAGTCACGAGAGACTCCGCGCGTAACGGACACAAGAAAGCTGTCTGTATGCATGCAATACAACTCCATATCGTATACCTAGAGGAACCAAAAAGAACATAAGGAACACCAACCCATAGACAGGGCAAAGCGAAAATGGACTTTACAAAATCCACCTCCTCCCGCCTCCGCCGCACCTTCGCCTACCCCTCCGACACGACAACGCCCGACTCCCATCCCGACTCCGACTGGGACTCCAACGACGACGACAATTTCAATCTCAACAGCCGCGCCGCGCTCGACGAGCAAGAACAAGAAGACCTCATAAAAGCGCTCTCGCAACAGAACGCCGCACGCAACGCCCAGTTCCGGCTTGCGTTACTATCTATTCCCGCGTTGTCTGCGCTGCCGTATCTGGCGCTGCTCGTGGGATGTCTGGGGAGTTGGATTGGAGAGCGGCGTGGTGGTGGTGGTGGAAATATAGGGGGTGATGGGGGAGGAAGAGAGAGAGCAGTGTATTTCTACACCGCGATCCTCGCGCTCTCGAGTCTAGCGTCGACGGCGTGGTCGCTGTACTCGTTGCCGCCTGTCGTGACGGGGATTAGGCTGCTAGATGAATGGGCGTCGGCGTCATCTTCATCTGCTCATTCGAAGAAGACAAGCACGGGCGCTCACACCGACCTCTCCTCACCATTAGGCTCACAGCGCCGCCGTAGGCTAAACAGCGGTACATTCGGCTCCTCAAGCAGCAGAACATCAGCACCCTTCTGGTCCCAACAGCACCGCTCGCCACTGGAGCAGTACCTCCCCTTCCTCAACGTCGGTCTCTGCGCCGTGCTCGTTCTCACAGGGTTTCTATCTTCATTATCACAATCACAGACGGGATGGGAGAATTTCGGGCTCGCGAACCTTCCGGCTATGATATACGCCGTTGTCCTCGCCGCCAAGATGGTCATGGCCGGTGTAGATCCCGAGACGGAGCTTGCCGCTTTGCGGTATGAGTATAAGGGTGCGTGAAGTGAGACGCTTGCAACGAAGGGGCTAGAAAGGCCTGCACAGTGCATAGGCTACTTGCTTAAGTTTAGCTAGTGAGGGAGTTTGGGTTATGAAATTGGGTGTTATTCTGTCTGTCTTGTTACTTGGCTCAAGGGTGCCAGTACGGATCCTATTACCTAAAACTACTTGCCACCGATGAACTAGAAATAGAACTCTAACCCTGGTTCTTTATTCTTGCGACTGGTTACTTGATCAATGTCCTGCCTTTTGAGGGTCTTTTGACTGGTGTCCTTGTGCCCAACCAATACCTCCATCTCCAGGCCCATCGAAGTCAGCCAGTACATGTTTACGCATTCTCCGACCTCGATGCTACTTCGTCAAGGCTAACTACCAACCCCATGCTGTCCTACCAATACGAACCGAGTATCCCACTACTCCGTTATTTATATCCCCATTCGGCGCCTTGTACAACTATTCATGCCACTCACTAAGCATCGATGGATTCGTTGAAGCGCAAGACACCGTTACTCTTGACGAGTCCATCAACTCCTTTGGGTAGGGGCGCGCAAACGCCGTTCGGGTTCGGCTGCTCAGCCGATCTGTCAATAACAAGCGCAAGTCCATGAGACTTGATGGCATCAACCAAAGCCGGAACCATGTCCTAAAGCAAGGTTTAGATCAGCTGTTCGTCCTATCCAAGATATATAGTAAAGTGACCAAGTTGTAAAGAAAAAGACTTACCAGAAGTCGCGCACTGCAAACCAGCCCCATAAGATTGTTATTTTGCGCTATTCTGACGACTTCCTTGACTGACAGAGTTCTCCGGCCGTTGCTCTGCACAACGTTGGGCGCTGACATTACATCTTCTCTTCCTAGGTCATTGCAGAGAAAAACGGGAAAATTCGGTTGTTTCCAGTTGAGAGTCGCGCATAAAGTCGGGTTATACGAACTGAAGACGACAGATCGAACCATACTTGGAGCAGAGAGCGTCCGAGCCCGCTGTTCTCTAGCGTGATCGAACACAACGGTCAAAAGAGAATCCACGAAAGTATTAGCATCGACAGTTGGGCCTAGTCCGTGTTTCCTTTCTTCCTCTTCAGATGGGTAGAGGACAAGGATGTTCACGTGCATCGAGTCGGGCAAAACGGACAGCGCCTGCTCTAGCGAAATCCCGGCTGTAGAAAGGACCCGGTGAACTTCCGTGATGTTCTCATGACCATGCGGAAAAACCAACGAGAGTTGTGAACGAGCTGGGCTTGCAGCTGTTATGGCAGTAAACTGCTCGTACGACAACCGTGCCACTGGCACCTCGATATCACCACACTGTATCATCCACCTGGGCCACACAATTGGCACGCCATCGCTTGTATGTTGGACATGGAGCTGAACAAAGTCGCCTGATAGACTTGACCCCGTAACAAACATTGTCGGGTTCTGATCGAGTTGACTAGTGGCCTTCCAATAGGTCTCGAAATCTGTAATTTCCAATGGAGCTCCTTGAAATGGCTTGATTACCTGGGTATTGAAGGAAATCTGACCTATGGCCCTAAGGCGGGGGTCAAATAACGGAAGACAGCATCTTCCGGAGCTACTCAACGAGGCTCTAAAAGTATTGGGAAGAGCAACAGTCTTGGCGATGATCTTGGCACCATACGTTGGGAAGACATCAAAGTCAAGAGTAAAGGAGTTGAGGTTGTCGACTTGGAACGACACCATACGGGTATCTTCTTGAAAGGGTAAAATGATGTTTTTTGGTATGAGGTCGGAAAGTTTAGACGAGATGGTGAGTCGTGCAGCGGGATATTTGCTATCATGGAAAAATACGAGAGGTTGGTCTCCGTCTCCTTCGAAGCTGATTTGAACAACAGTCTTCGTGTCAAGGAAGTTGTGACCATAACGACGTAGTGGAATGATAGGAGGTGGGAGTTCGAGTACAGGAATAGCATCCACATCTAGCGACATGGGGACAGGTCCACTACTACTGCGTATAGGGGCTAACAGCGATCCAGTAGTTTGCATTACTGAAGGGACCTCATTGTTGCTCCTTTGATACGGTGTGAGTAGTTGCATACATGCTAGATGCCCCTCCCAGGCGGCATAATACATGGCAGGTAGATCTTTCTCGTCAAGGATGTTAGGGTCGACACCGACGCTAAGCAATTCTTGGAGACAAGGCACATTGCCCTCACTTGCAGCATGAACCAAAGGAGTCCACCCATACAGCTTATCAATTTGATCCAAATCTGCTCCATAATGCTTCAACAAACGCAGCAGCTGTGGTGTTTGCCCAGAGCGGGCAACAAGATGTTGTGGGTAAAGTCCTTCGGCATCGGGAAGAATGCGCGCCCCATGTTGCAGCAGAGTCTCCACGATCTCGACTGAACCGTGTTCGCAAGCAAGATTTAAAGGTATATGATCCGTTTCCGAGGCGGGATCTAATCTGGAGGAGGCAGCTAGAAGGAGCTTTACGCAGGTGAGGTGCCCGTGAATGATGGCATGAGTAAGGGGTGTGAAGTTGTCGTGGTCGATAATATCAATCGTTGAGGGGTCAGCTGGGATCATACATTAGCTAGACATTCAGAGCTATAGATATGCTCATGTCAGTACTACCTTGAAGGAGGGCCTTCAGCATGTCTATGCGCCCATGCATACTCGCATAATGTAAAGGCACCCTCCCATAGACATCCGTTCTGTTCACCTCAACTCTTGCCGAGAGGCCGATGCCAAGTACATACGCATTGCCATATATTGTGGCTTGGTGAAGACAGTTTCGTTCATTGATGTCATCCTCCGAATTGAGATCGACGAGACCCGTTTCTAATAATACTTCAAGAGACGCCTGAGGGGCCTCATGAATCGAAGCTAGAAATGTGCGTGTAACACGTTCTCTAAGAGGGATGTCCATCGCGGGCGTTGATCTCGCAGCCGTCTGCATGCGAGTGAGTAGGTCGCGTAGGGAATCCAAGTTGCCAGAGATTGCGGTGTCGAGTAAGAGACTGTCTGCGTCGCCCTCGTCCGTCCCCAACAAATGCTGACTGCTCACTACATGTTCTGTCCGAGGCTCAAAACTGACATGGTCACCATCTGCCCACGCTCCTAGTTCTTGCAGGCTAGTCGTGGCTTGATCTGAGAGCTCGCTAATGACAGTGGCGTTGAAAAAGGGCTGAACTTCTACTGCACGAGAAAGATATAGCTCTTTCGTTTTAGACTTAGATGTCTTGTCCCATTTCTTCAGAATTTTCGAGAAAGCGGTTCCATTGATCTCGACAAACTGCTGGAGCTTGTTTAGGTCGTTGGCAAATTGTTGAAAGCCTTCTTCAAGGGTGGTAAATTTGGCGGATCGCCTCGATATTCCTTGACGGGACTTCAAGACTTTCTTCTTGTCCAAAAGGGTCTTGAGACGGATTTTGAGCTTTGCAGGCATTAAAAACATTTCATTTTCGAACTTTCCTCAACAGGTTCTGGTCTTACCTCCGCTTCCTTCTGAAGATAGAAGGCATTAACTTTCTCTAGTTCTCGTTCCTTCACCCCGTCAATAATTTTATCAAGGACTACAATTTAATGAAGAGCATCTTACTAATTGGAAGAAGAATTTGGCTTTATTAGCCTGCAGGGCGGTTTGCGTATCCGTTGGAGTTGGCGGGAAGTGAGGGTCATTCTGGGCACTGAGAGTGGGAGTTGCAGAGAGCCTTTTGATAAGCTATCGGAGGTCAGTATTATGAATGAGTCTCAGTGACGGCGTCCAAGGATGCAAATGACGACGCCCATCTTCTACAGGGATGCCATCGTGCAAATTGCCTATGTGCCGACCTTGGGACCAATCATGAAAGGTAACGTACCTTCTTGAGCGCTTTGTAATTCACGAAACTTGCAGCATATTCGGGGACCTCAAGCTGCCGCTTCTGGATTTGCTTCCCGAACTTCCTAAAATAGGGATTAGGTACTTGGACTGACAGAAAATCTGACGATACGGCATGAACTCAAGTTTTCGGGTGTAGCTTACATGGTGTCTTCTTAGGGGCAAGCCCCGATTGGTGTCCGATGTTTGCCGTGTGGTTGCCTTGGGTTTCAAAGCCAGGTGTGTATTAGAAAAGGCGGTATTGACTCTTCGAGTACGACCCAAGATGCGGATACGCGGCAGTGGCAGGTGACTTTTAGCCAGTGAGATTACTTCAATATTTCGCCCCGATGCCGGGTGCTTGAGACACACAAGAAGAGAGCTCGATGGTTTTGGAGTTGCGTCATGGAGCTACAAAGGTGATCGTATCGGTATTTCTGAGAATTACATGAGCTAGGGAATCAGGGCGGCCTGAAAAGAAGGAGGAGGTAGCATGGAATACCTAAAGGGGAGTTCCGCAGGGTGGCTGCTCATTCGTGACGGATTTGGTTATCACATGATGATCGGAGACATGATGGCTGAATTACACTTACAAGTATGGGCAGTAGTTGATAGAATATGGGCCACAGGTATTTGATATGTCATACCTGAAGGAGTGCAGGTGGCGATATATTGACTTGGACCGGGTGGTTCGAAGTTCCCCTAACCCAACGAGGGACGTTAGGATTGGATCACAGAGAGGAGCTAATGTCCAAAGTAGAGGAGTGTTATGATGTACAATGCCGGGAACGGAGTGTGAAGGTGAACAATGGTTGGTCCCGTGGCATCAGCCCCTGAATGCATGGATTTGGAGATGCCGGCTGCAGGATCCGATGAGGTTCTTGGGCACCGACACAGTTGGTTTGTAACAGGCTGAGATGGTGTAGAAAGAGATCGGAAAATCTTCATGTAACCGTACAGGAGACGAGACGAGCAACGGAATGAAAGAAAATTAGGATTGAAGTTAATCCGAAGCCTGAACCTGTTAGAGCAGTGCTGATGTAATGTGTATAGAGGGAACCAAAATGTAACATGCAATGCACTCTCTCGACAGAGGCCAATGAACTTGCTGGTCACGGGACGGAAGAGGCAATATTACGGGGGTCTAGCAGATGAGATATGGGAAGATACTAGAAACAAGAAAAGGACGGAAATAGTGATAAAACCGGTGATCAGTGAATACATACCTGGAGGTCGTAGCTGGCCCAGACTTTATTAGCTGGAAGTTGCTCGTCAAGTTCACAATGGTGGGGTTTCCTAAGAAAACTCCGGCAATCTAACCTCGACCCCTCCAAACCAATTCTAGGTACCTAAAAAGTTCGGGACGTCATGTGCAATCTTCCAACGTGCTTCCAATCCACTTATCTTCACCCATTCCAAGGCTTGTATTGACTTACCTATAAGTACCAATTCTCTGATCGCAAACACCTTCCGATGTTGATTCCTGTGAGGTATCATACCAGCGTTATACTCATTCATGGGTCTCAGTACTAAGGATTATACTAGCCCGTCTCTAAAAGTGAGGAAGGAACTATCAATATACCAATCCATTTCATAGCTTGCATAATTCATGTGTAAGCGCACTGAATACTTCGTGAATAGCAGGTTAAAAGTTCCTGAATGGTAAAATAGTAATGCTGACAATGGCCCAAGTATATGTACGTATTGAACCCAACTTTCACCACCACTTTTGGTTCGTCTGCAGCAAAGTTGTCAAAAGAGCCCCTCAAATGCTGCCAACAGCATTAGAGAAAACAACCAATGAAAGGCCGTAGTTCGACCTCGTGTCTTCAACATCTCCTGCATAAGGCTGGACCTCAAGCCAGGGGGACCCGCTCTCAGAAATGTACGTAATGACAGGCTTAAGGTCGAATAGTTCCAGATAAGGAAAATATGAGGGTATTCAAACCGATATCTCCGTACCTACCTTAGGCATTGCTGTTATGTACATACCTTTTAGTCCTCTTGCACGTGCAAATACCAGGATTGCAAAAACATAATTTTTTAAAATTAATTTTGACATATATATATTGCGATCATAGTTGAGGGTTTCCGACAGGAAAATGTTCGGGTCACAGAGCAGGCACAGACATGTTTCATTCCTACATCTGTCCAGTACTGAAGGTGTCTGTCTGCATTACATTTCCTAGCAGCCCCTTATGGCTGTTAACAGTAGTAAAAGCTATATCCCGGAAAACACATTCATCTTTGATCCAATGTTTTCACCTTGATCACTACATCGGTCGAAGATGGAGTTAACAGTCTGAATGAATAGCAACTAGGTAGGTATCGTTTCTAGCTGCTCCTACAAGACAACCGCCCTCGGAACTAACGCCGGAAACCTCGATTATCGGAAACAAAACTGTCGAAATCATCTTTCTACTCTTTCTTACTGTCTGAACTCTTCACAGCCGGGTTCACCAGATCATCTGCCATGGCATCAGCAGTTGCTTGCTTCAGTCTCTCATTATCGTCCATCTTGACCTCCTTGTTGCTAGTCTTCACGTCCTTCTCGTCTTCGCTATCCCCTAGACTGAAAGGGTCATTCTCGGTGATTGGATTTGGATCAACTGCCGACAGAGGCTGCCACTTGCTCTGCTTGCCTGGTGGTGGAGTCGCAGAACTGTCCTTAGGTGGGATCTTCGGGGATGCATCATATGGGCCAATGTCGTCGATACCTTCTTTGAAGGCAACTCTCCGGCCGTCAACACCAGGAGATGTGGAGGTAGGGAGAGGCTTATTCAAATTGGGATTTCTTGGTGGTTGGGCTTGTTGTAGATGTGGTTAGTACTATAGGTATATAACATCGTATAGGGTGGCACACTCACTACCGTCATGCAGTCGTATGCCAGAGAAGTCATCACTCAGGACTTGAGGATCAGCATCGTAGCGATGATAGTCGGCACTTCTACGACTGCCCTCTCCACTTCTCCTGGTCGAATCACGAGGATGTCGATGTTTTGAGGGTTGCGACTCGTCTTCCTCTGAGTCGTATTCGCCATCCATTTTCTTCTTCAGGTTGGTAAACCAGGAGTTGACCTTGGTCTGGGTCTCGAGGAAGCCCTTTTTGAGATTCTCGGTTATGACAGGTAAGTCGTCATCGATAAAACTGTGCTCTCGGTCATACATCTCGTTGGGCTTCAATCCGGTAGCTTGACGAGTGCGTTGACTGGGGCCATGACTGGGATTCGTGGTTCTCGCCTCGTATGCGCCGACATTATCGTAGTGCTCGGCAAGCTGACGAGCATAGAGCTCATCTGCTTCCAGCTGGGACATGGGAGCACGGGCGGTGGGCCTTGGTGGCTGGGGAGGAGGCGCGGACTCTCTCGGAGGGTCATTCTTGACGGCGTCGGGATCACTCATACCAAGAAGAGCATTGAAAGCAGGATCAATCTGGCCGCCGCTGGCAGCGAGGACAGCTTTGATGACAGCAGCATCTATGGAAGGGAAAGCCTCCTTGAGAATCTGCTCGTTCTTCTGTTGCTCAGTGAGAGGTCGTGGGGGACGGGCTGGGGGGGTCTCGTCGTCAGCGGCTGTTGGTGGTGCTGTTGCGTTGGGGGCGCGGGCGGTGTCGTCGCCGCTACTGTTGAGCACACCAGTCTCAGGAACATCGTCGTCATCCATCTCGAAGGGGTGGACAGTAGTTGGGGATTCGGGGGCAGCAGGCGATGTTTGGTGGTTATCCTTTTTATCCTGTCGGAGGCATGAAACGTCAGTGCAAACAATGGATAGACAGTGAATAAAGTAGGGGGGGTTGGATGCTAATCAAATCAGTTTCCCCAAGCCACTAATTTGGAACGTACCGCGTCAGAAGGGGCTGACATCGTGTTGGGATAGGCAACAGAATACCCGGTGGTTAGACTGGTACTCTTGAAGAAGACAAGTGCGTAATAGTGGACTTAATATCTGCTGTTGAACGCATGAACGCATGTGTTTGAAGCTGCCGAGCTTTTTGGCAGATGCCTGGCCAAGGAGGGGAGGATTGGTGACGTACCTGCTGCTGGCCCGAATTAGCCACCCCGCCCTTCTTAATATGCTGCGCCACGCTGGTCAGACAATAACCTTCGTAGTGTGGCTCATGCTGGACCTCCCGCCTGCCTGGGCTCCAGTCCAGCTCAATTCACACACGGATTGGCTGGGACTGAATGGATTTTGGGACGACACCTAGCCCCACGTACAATACCTCCTACAGAAGATAAGGCACTACTTACTTACTAGAAGCTGTCTATCCTTCCGAAGCATGAGCGGCAAATGCAAAATTGATCTTGGGTAATGGTCACGGTGTGTATCATGAGTGGTGAAGACCAAGTAGAATTTGTCCCATGGGTTTTATTCGAGTTGATGGACAGTAAACGCCAAGGTTTTTACACTGAGAATGAGACATCTATTTTACTGCAAGTGAAGGAATACACCAAACCCCAAATATGGCCGACTTCGATCTTAGCTCGAGCTTTATCCCAGCTCTACACAAGCCTGCCCAGCTTCTCCCCATTACAAAGCACCACGATAGTTTGCTATATCTCATTGAAACTTTTCCTGTCACAATTGTTGTTGGTCAGACCGGCTCCGGAAAAACAACCCAGATACCACAATTTCTAGAGCATGCAGGATGGTGTTCAGATGGGAAACTCATAGCTGTAACTCAGGTCAGTTATTTCTTCCTGTTCCTCCTCTTTTTTTTTCTTTTTTTCCCGAATGCCCAGTCTGACATCCCCCCGAAGCCTCGCCGCGTAGCTGCTACGACAGTCGCCATCAGGGTAGCCGAAGAGTATGGATGCGAGTTGGGGAAAGAAGTCGGCTATTCTATTCGCTTCGAGGATGTCACTTCTGCTACAACACGCATAAAATTCATGACCGATGGCCTTCTAATTCGTGAGGCACTCGTGGATCCCTTACTGTCTCGCTATTCTGTCATAATGGTTGACGAGGCGCACGAGAGGTCAATAAGCACTGATATCTTGCTGGGACTTTTAAAGAAAATTCGAAGGCGGAGACCAGAACTGCGTATCATCATTAGCAGTGCGACACTCCAGGCAGAGGATTTTCTCGGCTTCTTCTCCAGCAGCTCAGAGCCAGACGAGCAAGATGGCCAGATCGGTTCGATTGTCAGTCTTGAGGGCCGAACCTATCCCATCGATATACTCTACTTGAATGTCCCTGCGGAGGATTATGTCAAGAGGGCCATCTCGACCGTTCTTGACATCCACAATTCGGAGCCCGGTGGTGACATTCTTGTTTTCCTTACTGGCCGAGAGGAAATCGACAATGCAGTCCAGTCTATCGCAGAAGCGGCTGCTGAGTTTGCTGCAGGCACTCGGTCACTTTTTCCATTGCCTCTCTATGCGGGTTTATCGACAGAGCAACAGATGTATGTCTTCGACGCGCCACCTGAGAACACAAGAAAGGTCATTTTCTCCACAAATATTGCGGAAGCATCTGTGACGATTGATGGGATTGTTTATGTCATTGACTCGGGTTTTGTGAAGCTGAGAGCTTTTGACCCTCGTACCAGTATTGAATCATTGGTCGCCACACCCATTTCTAAAGCTTCAGCGGCACAGAGGGCTGGTCGAGCTGGTCGTACCAAGCCCGGGAAGTGCTTTCGACTTTTCACAGAGAAGGCATATCAAAGCCTTCTGGATATGAACCCTCCAGAGATACAGAGGTCGAATCTTGCCCCATTCATACTGCAACTGAAAGCACTTGGTATTGATAACGTGGTTCGATTCGACTACCTCACACCTCCCCCGGCGGAGCTCATGGTCAAGGCAACAGAACTTCTCTACTCCCTTGGGGCTCTCGACGAATATGCAAAACTTACAAGGCCACTGGGCATGCGGATGGCGGAGCTTGCAGTTGAGCCGATGATGGCGAAGACGCTCCTAAGCGCGCCATCTTTTGGCTGTCTTAGTGAAATTCTCACCATTGCATCTATGACAAGCCTTGGTGGTTCCGTATTTGTACAGGGCGACGGGGAGAAGAAGCAAATGGAGTCTGCGAAGCGCAAGTTTGCGGCCGAAGAAGGCGACCATCTGACACTTCTCAATGTCTACCAAACTTTCGTGATGAAAGGGAAAAAGGAGGGTCGCTTTTGTCATGACAATCATCTCAACTTCAAAGCATTGACCCGTGCTGTGAGTATCCGCGGCCAACTAAAACGCTATCTGGAAAGGTTTGGGGTAATGGTGGACGAGAGCCTCAAGACGCCGGGCGAAGGAAAGTCCGATCAGATCCGCAAGTGCTTGACGGCGGGATACTTTGCTCATGCTGCCAAGATGCAACCCGATGGGAGCTTCCGCAACGTAGCAGGCGGGTCCATACTTCACGCTCATCCAAGTTCGCTAATGTTCAACCGGAAAGCTGACTGGGTCATCTTCCATGAGGTCATGGAGACTGGCAGCAAGACGTTCATCCGCGAGATCACTAAAATCGATAAAGCTTGGCTACTGGAATACTCGGCCGGTTTCTACGAGACTAAGCCGAAATTGAATGACGCGTTTTAATAAGAGTGGTTTAGTGTGATTTCGCTGAGGTCGGGATTCGCGTTGCGACAGATCCAGGTCGTTCAAAACTGCAGGATCTTTGCAAATTAACATGAAACATTAAAACCTGGCAGTCGGTCTGTACTTTAATACTCGGTGATAAGCATGCATGTTTCTTGATTCCATTACAACAAAGACCAGTATAGCTGTGAGTTCTTCTATCTCAACTGATGACTTTTGATAATCAAGACACAGGAAAATTTGATCTTTTGAGGAACCAGCTTGTTGGGTCAGGCGGCCGACCATGGTGATTGTTGGCTTCAAGCTAGCAAAGCCCCAGTGCTTTTTAGCTGCAGTATCCGCGGCCTTACGGCGTTGCTGTCGTAGGTGGCTTGATGCTAAAATGGAAAATAGGAGATTTTCTTTTTACTCGGTACGAAAATGCTACGGAGTACAGGCACTCTTCGACAGATATCATCTCCATTGCGTTGGATTTAACTTGTGCTACCAAGTACAGACATCGGGAAGATTGTCTCGTGGCAAGGAATAAACAATGCCCAAGATCGTGACACTCGTACCCGACTACCGGTTCCAATTTCCGTGTGCATAAAGAGATCTTGATCTTTTATCAGTGAACCGACGGACCAGTCGGCTAGTCCAAAGTATTTATGGATGTCTAGATGCGCTAGGTTACAGTCGAAGCGTGCAAAGTGAGAGCCCGAGAATCCTTTCATTTGAAAAATTAGGTCCGAACAAGAAGGCCGAACAGAGAAAAGGGGCGTCGACAGAAACATGACCCGATGGAACACATTCACCCTAGATCCATGTACTGGATACGCACTTGTTCCTGCATTAGCTCCCATCAATACAGTGCGCAAATCAAGAAGAACACATACTTGGATCAGTAGCAGAGATTGTGTGCAGGCCGAGCAGACAGTGCCGAGAGCAACGTTGGAACCCTTGCAGGGGCTCTGTCGGCCTCCACACCCCCTTCATTCATTTCCTTGATATGAGGTTTTCATTCGTGGGCTCCGCGCCACTGCCAGAGCGGAGTACACGGTACCTGTGCCAGGCGCCGCTAATTCATCCAATCCTCTCTTTCTTGGCTCCTTTCTCTTCTTTCATTCCCTTCTTCCACCTTCACATCAAGCGTCGTCCAGCGGTCCTTCGGCTGTCTGCCATTCTTTCAACCCAACTTTGGAGTCATTCTTTTCTTACCTTCCTGACCCGAGCCGCTCTTTTTTGGATTCTGTATCGAGACTGTTGCTCTAATTTCCAAGGCGTCGACCGTCCCGCTTGCCTCATCTCACGAAGTCAACGAACAACGAACAGAAGAATGCATTCTTGAACATACAACCATTAATCAATCCGCCTACCCCCGCCACTCTCATAATCATGCATGCTCGACACTTACACGGCCATGGCCACGGCCACAACCACCTGCATTCAAGGGTCTTAACCCACGAAATCGACGAGATGCACAATCCGCGGGATGTGCCTGTCGAATTGCCCACCCGAATTGTGGTCCGCGATACCAGCAAAGCAGCAGCGAAAACACAGGACACTGTCACCAACAGCAACACGGCAACAATTGCGTTGAGTATTGTGTCAGTGTCCGAGAAACAAGTCAATATTTGGTTGACTCTCACTAACGAATTTACAGAATTCCTCTACTTGTAATTGCCGTCGGTATTTTCTATGTTGCCCGCAGGGGAAGGCAGAGACGGGCGCGAGAAGACGCCGAGGCCACCAACAAGTACAAATCCATGGACTTCGGTCTTGAGGAAGGGGGTACTAAGAGGAAGAGCGGTTTTCCGCTAGGCAAGGAGAAGAACCCCAACCACAAAGTTCAGCTGTCAATGGATATGAACCTATCCAGTCCCTACTTACTGCCGCCGACTGTCCATGGATCGCGAGAGTCTATGAACTCGCTCACCAAGTCTCTGAATATCGAAGATCCATACCGCCCGGTAATGGCTCATGTCGGAAGCGACGTCGGTTCCATGCGGTCCTTTCGCCGCAGCCAAGCCGATAGAACATCGTCCATTTATACGAGCAACAAGACCCCACGCATCAGTGTCTCTGATCCACCTAACCAGCATCATCAGAGGGACAATGTGGTATCTCCCATTCAGACCCCGCCTTCAGCTGTGAAACCTCACGAGGCCCCCAACATGGATGCACCCACTGTCCCAGCCAAGAGCGGGTTCCGATTCACCGATGATAGTCCCGGTATTGAGCAAGTGCCCAAGATTCAGGAACCTGAACCCGTGGCAACGGCAATCTCCCGTCAACCAATCACCCGTGAACCGCATCCTGTGTCTGCTGGAATCATCTCTGTGCCTGAGCCACAAGCTGCCGAGTTTGTGAACGAGAGGGAGTCAATGCTTCCGGCAGAATCAGAAACACATAGAACACCTGACGGTCTGGGCATTATGGATCATCGCGCTTCTCGAACTTCATCCAGAAACTCTCGAGCTTCTGGCCCGAACGGAATGCATAGCGCCAGCCGAGTTTCATCTATGAACTCTCGCGCCTCTGGAATGCAAGGCGCTGTCCGACCGCCACGCACTGATTCAATGCCTGTGATTCATGATTCAAATGCTATGGATGACTACTCAAGCTATGCCGACCATTTCCACGTCGATGAACCCAACTTTGATAATTATCAGGATGCCGATGAGCTTCACATACCAATGCACAGAGAGGAGGAAGCTCCACACTCTGCAGGCCTTGGTGTTCCTGGACAAGACACCCGAAGATTGTCTGTAGGATTCCGGCCCCTACCACCGGATGAGATGCTCGAGTCTGAGGATCCGGAATTCCGTGCCAACCGCATTCGTTCTTTCTACAAGGAGTATTTCGAAGAAGATGGATCGAATCGTCCACCCATGCCAGGGCCAGCAGACTACCACGAGGACTACGATGCGGGTTACCTTGGTGAAGCTGCTTACTTCGACCCAGACTCTAATGCTTTCGTCATGCCATATGCCCAACCCGTGACGCGTCGTGCCATGACTCCTCCTCCATCTAACCGACGACCGATGCCCGGACATAGACAGCGCGGTCCCCCAGGCCCTCGAGGTCCTCCAGGAGGTATGCGTGGTCCACCTGGTGAAAGGCCAAGAGCCGGATCGACCATGTCGGCCAGTCGATTTGGTCCTATGAGCCCTCGACCTGGTTCATCAGCTTCCAATACCCGTTTTGGTGGTAAACCAAAGACACCTTTGCCTCCTCCTTCGACTCTCAGCACTTTGCCAACTCCTTCGAAGCTAAAGGACGACTCTTTTGCTCTGATGGGTTCGATTGATTTTGCGCCGCCCCCGACATTCCGAGACCAGGCGGCTGGTCGCTCGCAAAGTCCTCTGGGCGAACGTAAACCTTATCAGCTACACACGCCTATTCACTCTCCTTTGGTCAGCGCGTTCGATGAAACAGCATCGCTTCCTAGCCCGTAAGCTTCCTTTCTCAAATGATCTTGTCCAATGTGTGATACTGACATTTACCAGACATCTGCTACGCAAATCAGGCACTTTCACAGGTCTGGACTTTGCGCCACCTCGCCGCTTCAAGGATCCAGAGACAATGAGCGACAGTGGTAGTGTTCGCAGCATGCAGAGTGGCATCTCTAACGCCGGCCTCAGCGCGATCCGTGCCGGAGCTGGCCGTGTAAGCCGTCTTCCAGGTGATATGGTTTTCACCCAGGCAGCCATGGGAGATACACTCAAACCCCAATGGGGCATGCGTGCCTAAGCTTAAGCTTCTTCACGATCTGACCAAGGATACTTTGCATCTCGGCGTAAAAGAAACAGGCCGGCTTCAATCGATCAGTCATTGCATGGGAGTTTTTAAATAGACAGGATAGGCCAGTGGCTGGGGGCTAATTCGGATGGCTCAAGGTGCCTCAAAATCTATATTGTACTTTGTCTAATGTGTTTTTACTTCTCAAATCCTGCGGCACCCTTCAAAACATCGGCTAGGAGCCGTCACGGACATCAACTTCACGACCTGGCGAAACCCAATATATACGTCAATTTCACTTTTTTCGCTATGGGCATATTGGTTCATCAAAGGCATATATAGATTGGGTGGTTTGGATCTTTATTTGGCTGCCAATCTGAATATATGAGGCAAGCCTATCTGCTTGAAATCTCGATAGCCAATCTGATTCTCACGATCTGGAGTATCAGCCTATTTACAATATACTGGCTATGATTACCACAGTATCTTCATCTTGAGAAGATCATTGTGACATTGTCTTTGATGAGTTTCTGCTCGTGGAAACTCACCTACCTACTTTATATGTTAATGTAGTCCGAGAGCCCTTGCTCAGTGTCATTAATTACGGGCAAGTGCATATCTCATGTAACTTTAGTCTGTGATAAGCTGACCATGCGTATGTATGTGCGCTAGCGAAAACCCTCTGTAATGTCATTGGGGATTCCAAAGCAGTAAGTAGAGATCGAACATGGCATACTAACATTGAGGTCTTGCGGCTTAACTACTATTAATAATTGGATCAGTTGCATTACACTGGCGACCTCATGCGTTGAATTAGCATTTGGTTCTTGGGCTGAGTGGGGTCAACTCAAGGCCGCCTTGACTTTCTGATTGATTTGGAAGTTCCTGGAGGTAAGGATGAGAAAATCCTATTTGTATGCCAGGACAAGGCTTGGCTGTCCATGATACATGGGATAAACACAAGTGGGAGCCACAAGTTTTCTACCGTCTTCACAGCAGTTTATGAAGACGGGCGAGAGACCTCGACGGGCGATGATATACTCTACCCTGGCATATTATAGCCAACCCCAGTCAAGATGACGTTTTACCATACCAACGTTCCCGGCTTTGGATCGTGCAGGGGTTGAGAAAGATACCGGTCGATATGCAAAGAGAGAATCCCGTGATAATGACTTCAAAGACTGATTGATAGTTGATATAGAAGAATCGAAATATGCTCTTATCTAGACAATGATATGTTCTCTGGATCAATTAAGATGGTTGAGTGGTCAATATCTGTGGACATTGCCCGTGATGCTGCTCCTTGATTAAGTGAGTGCCTCAAAATCTTAAAAATGAACATGATCGTGATCATCCTCGTGACTGTGGTCATGATCATGATCATGCTCCATAACATACCAATCCTCAAACCCATCCTCAAACAACCTATCAAGCGCCCTCTGCGGCTTCACAGAACCCATAGCCCTCTCCCAAGCCCCAAACTCCCCATCATCCAGAAGACACGCATCAAGCGCGCTCCTCAGGCGCGCCTCGCCCCCATCACGCATCTTCTGTCCGATGAAGACGATCTCCTGCCGTCTGTCACCCCATTTCGAGTTATCAAAGTCGCGGTTGATCATCTCCCGCGCTTGAGGATCGCCGGGCCATTCGCTTTTAGGAATCTCGCAGAACCATTTGTCCCCGCCCGAGATCGTGAGCATTACGCCCGCTTGCGACCATTCGCCGTACATGGAGGGGCGCGTGGCTAGCCAGAGCCAGCCTTTGGAGCGCAGGAGGGGCCCGAAGGTTGAGTCTTGGATTTTGGAGGCGAGGCGGGCTTTGAGGTCGAGTTGGGGCTGCGCGTTTTCTTCTTCTTGGGACATTTCGCTGTCGTCATCATCGCTATTATCGTCATCCATGTCCTCGTCGTTACTGCCCTGGCTCTCGCTCTCACTGCTAATCTCGTTCTCATCTTCGTCCATATCTTCATCATCTTCAACACCTTGATAACTCATCTGGTTAACGACAAACACATTCTTGATCATACTCCAGAGTCTCTCAGGGTGAAACGGACGACGGGCGCTGTATACGAATGTCCCGATGCCGTATTCCTCGGTTTCGGGTGTATGCTTCTCGAGAAGACTCTTCAGCCAGCCTGCGCTCAGACGAGCTTTCTCGTATGAGAACAACCGGGTGTTCAGAATATTAGGAAGATCGACCTGGGACTTGGTCGTTGTGTATGTCTTGGCGTTCGAGTTGAGGTGTTTGATGATGTCCCTGATGCGGCCGATGTCGTTGTTGGACACGAGATCGCATTTGTTGATGAGGATCACGTCGGCGAACTCGATCTGGTCGACTTGGAGGTCTGAGACGTTTCGTTCGTCTTCTTCGGGGACGTCGGCCTGTTCAGAGATTTGAGAGTCAGTACCAATGCCTTTTGAGGGGTTCAAGGAAGTATCTAAAGGAAAATGATGGTTTGGCGCTGATTCTGGCTATGGGGGCATTTTGTTTACATCAAGTACCCACCTGACGATCCTTGATCATGTCAACCGTTGCAAAGTCCTGCATGAAGTTGACGGCGTCCACAACAGTTACGCAAGTGTCCAGACGGGCAACTTGTGGCACTGCAATACCAACGATAGGGTCAGCCAATCACTCCATTGCGAGAAACTCTTTGTGGGAGCTAAGGTTTCAGGGCATAGCAGGAGCTCCTTAACCAAAGATGATCACTCTCCACAAGCAATAATCAGAAAGAGTGGAAGACTTACATCCTCCAGCCTTGAGAATGGAAGCGAGACGCATTCTCTGATCTTTTTCCATCTCATGCCCCTCGTCGGTTTCGAGGTCAAACCCAGCGGCCACACTATCAGAAACCAGAAGTCAGAAAGCTGCCACGACATGTTGCAGAACGCAGTGAAGTTAGATAGGCCTGGGTCGTACTGTTGTTCGGAAAATCTATCCTCGACGTCAGCCTATTGTTCCATATTTGGTATGGCAGTTAATGCGCGCGCAGCTCACTCTTGTGAAAAGGTCTCTGCGACTTGCTGCGGCTCAGAAACCCCTGAACTCTCAATGACAAGGTAATCGACCTTTCTGTCGTCTGCAAGTCTGGCGACTTCTTCAAGCAGATCACCACGCTACTTCAGGTAAGTATTTTGGACTAAGTCCCGATGCAGTATGAATTATTGCGAATTTCGCGAGTAGAACAAGATTTTCGTGACTAGTGAAACTACTCACTATGATGGGTATTAGGGTTAGCAAGCTCATGACGGCAATGTATGATGAGAGGCAATATTATGATGATGATAAACACGTACCGAGAGTACAGCAAATACAGCCGTTCTGCATAGCTACAACTTGTTCCTCTTTACGAGTAACATCGTGATTCGATAGCAGCGCTGCATCGATATTCAATGCGCCAACGTCATTGACGATAACGCCAATTCGCAAACCACTATTTCGTTTTTCGAACTCAGCATACATTCTTTCTCAATGATTCTGACGTATCAATGGCAGCTTTTCGACACTCTTAAGTGCCGTGACAATGTCAAACTTCCTTCTTCTTCTACTTACTGGTTCGGGTCTGTCAGTATTCGTTCACTATGACACTCAAGATCAGTGACGTGTTCTTTCGAGTATCATGTTACTGTCTTGAAGTAGTTTCTTTCATGATCAAAGGTAACAAATTCGAACTACGTAGGTTAAAAGATCTTGCAAAATGACCGCTGATGTGATGAGTGGTGACCTGGGTCTACACTTACAGAAGGGTCGTTTTACCGGCACCTAGGAAACCGCTAAGCAGAGTGACAGGAAGTAGCTGATCCGCTTCATTAGATTTCTGGCTCCGTGTACTGGCTGCCATTGTTGGAAGGAAGAGTCACTGGACATCAATGATATATTCAACTGAAGAAACAAGCAGAATGGAAATCCCGCTTTCTTCTTGTGACATACCCAACTACACAGTCCCTTTTATAATTCCTTCTTCTGCAGTGGATTATACTTTTCTGATACTATTTAGTGACCTCATTTCTCAATTACCCGGGTCATCTAGAACGGCACCTTGATGGCCGGTCTTGCATCATTTTCGGAGAAATCCATCGGGCTCTGGGGCTTGATATGTTAAGCAGAGCCAATGATGTTCGCGCTTAAGGTAATCGGGAAAGATGTCGTTATTTGAAGGGCAAAGATGAGTGCAAAATGTTGGACTTGGTATTTCTGGAGTTAAATAGTGCTGGCTTAGAAAGTGTCTCATTGGCTGAGACAGTCAAAGGCTCTCAGGAGATTCTCATTGGTTTCCGTATTGACAACGGGGACGGAGTTAAAGGCCTTGTACATATGTAAGCGTAGTTGTGTAGTATAGACCGTATGCGGTGATATTGAGGATGTATTGTAGAGGGTTGATGGGGATGTCGTTGATGCTAAAGTGACGGTTTAGCTTAATTAGATAAGATTTGAAGTTGGGTGTCTGAAACTCGGAGAGTCGAAACGCGTGATTCAGGTGTTCAGGTACGATCTATAACTTACTCATGCTACTTATATGGACGGCCGTGCCCGCTCGGTAGCCTAGATAAAAATAAAATAAACTTTCTTGTCGCCGTTTTCAATCGTTCATTCACCGGCCGTCATCTTCAACATGATGATCATATCTGTCAATCACGTACAGTGCATCTTGAGCACTTTTGTCATCTGCACTACCAATAACGTGTAGTTTAATACGGCAACAGTTTGACAGTGGGTGGAGAGATGCCCGGGTCTAGTACCAATATGGAGGGCAGCGACCAATGATTATCTCCGAGGTTGCAGGTCTTTTCCAACTTTCTCGATCCTTCGAGCCAAGAATGATTGAATTCATTACGGATCTGTACCAGGAGTAGGTAGCATCGCTTACTCCGTGCGGGCATCATCTCCCTCACTCTCTCCATCTCTTCTTGTCCTTCCCTCTCTACCTTTTCCTCTTCTATCATCGTTAATCAATTGCCTGCCAATTCAATTCAACTCGCCGTGCCCGATCGGCCCGTGTCTCAGCCCATCCGGCCCTCTTGTCCTATCATTTGTCCTGATCAACACGAAGCAGACAGAAAAAACACGAGACCCTCCGACTCCGCCACCCAGCACACCAGCCAGCAGCCTGCATTAGGCCCTTTAGGTTACTGGTGAATAAATCCCGTCTCACAGCCAGCGTCTCCGCTTTCACTCTTCACCATCTCCTGTCCACGACTCGAAACATAGACCGACTCAGCGGCGCTCCCAAGGCGCCTGAGTCCCAAGTAGGTATGTTGGATCATCATTGACTATCACTGCTGCTGCAACTCATCCATTTGCCACCGTGACTTTGAGCTGGAAAACAGGAAAAAATAATCCAAATGTCAAATATTCCCAGAGCCAGCATTTTTCTCACCATCGTCAATGCCCATAATCTTTGGTGCTAACAAAATGTATGGCCTCAGACAGCGCGAAAGGTTAAAAGGCCTGCCACGGCCTGATCTGTTCACCATGGCGTCCATAGCTGCCTCGTCGACCCCCTCGACGTCGCCATCCTCGACTCCCAGCACCTCGTCGTCGTCGTCTTCGACCCCCTCTTCGACCTCGTCTGACACCCCATCGAGTTCAACGCCTCCCTCTACTTCCACTTCCACTTCCACTACTCCTTCTAGTTCTACACCCCCAACTTCAACATCCTCCTCCTCTACTACTACTACCACCACCACCTCGTCGTCGTCTTCTTCTTCTGCTTCTTCTTCTTCTATTCCTTCGACTTCAAGTTCCAGTGTACCACCCACCTCGACCTCGACTTCTGTCTCCTCTACCTCCTCATCCACTACTAGTTCTTCGAGCTCGAGTATAATCACCTCTATCACAACCTCGGACAGCTCTACTGTGACCACGACCATCACTTCCGTCTTCTCCCAGCCACCCACCTCTACCACATCGTCTGCCCCGACTACAAGCAGCACCGGTGGTCTTATTCCTGGTAGTAGTGGCCATAGTTCTAGCAATCTAGGTCAATCTGGCAAGATTGCCGTAGCTGTGGTTGTCCCCATCGCTGGTGTTGCCTTTCTTCTGTTTGCTGGCATCTTCTTCTGGCGCAAACGTAAACAGCGCAAACTCGCCGAAGAGGAGCGAAGAAAGGAGGTTGAGGACTACAGCTACAATCCCAACAATGACCCTACCTTGCCCGATGTTGGTGCCGCTGGGGCATACGAAATGAAGGGCGATGCGTCTTCCGGATACCGTGGCTGGGGATCAACTACCTTGGGAGGTTCTACGGGACGTAAGGCTTCGACTACCATGTCGGGCGGCGCTGCAGGTGCGGCTCACTCTGATGCAACTTCGCCCACAAAAGGCAATTTTTCTGACACCAGATCAGGCGAACCGTTAGTGAGCGAAGGTTCTTACAGCCCCGAAGGCGAGATACTCGGCGCCATGGGCCCTGCCTCAAATGAGAACCGATCCGCCAACAACGTCCACCGAGGTCCTTCAAATGCCTCGTCTTCCTATAGTGTCACCGGCCGGTCTGATGGCTCTGCCGAGAACACTCCTTATGGAGGTCCTGGAGTTTATGACCAATATGGCACCAACAATCCTTATAGCGACCCGTACAATGACAACCATAACGGCCCAGCTCAGCCCATTATCCGCGATAACCCTGCCCGACGAAACACGCGCATCGAGAATTCTTCGCATTACCCACAGCAAAGCGCTGGCATTTCTCAAAACTTCTAATCGCTTGCCTTTTCCCTCAGAGCGCAAAGCAAGTTCGGCAGCATAGCAGAGCAATGTCAGATGCATGCGATTGGCCGTACTTTACTTTAGTTGCTACTATCAACAGATACCCAAAGTTCCTCCAAGATCCCTTTTACGGGGCATGAATTATCTCGAGCGTCCGCAACCCGATTTTCTGACACTTCCCTTGTAACCCTTCTTTTGTCAACATTGAATTCTGAATGTAGATACATTCAGCTGCATAGCCCCGACCCAAGTCGACTTTTTTATCGACTCTCGGTATCTGCTTCCTACCTACGCAACCAGCCACGGAACCGATACGCTCTTTCTCACTTCCAGTATATAACCTTCATATTTGCCAAAAAGTACACTAATAGATCTGGAGTTTTTCTTCGGTCAATTCCGGTGTTTCCGGATTTGCTCATCCTATGCCACCATCATTCCTTTGTTACGACTTATTTCCCAAAACTTCTACCACGAGGATCAGCGCCACGGGGGCTTACTTTACATTCATTTTCTGCCAATTGTTGGTTCGAGCCGCTGATGTATAGGTGAAGGAATTGAGGAGAGGTATATTGAAGAAATACATAAGCTTAAGGGACGAAACAAACAAATGAACCTACAATGGAAACTTGGGTTTGTAAATCGGCACCAAGTTGCAGTTGCAGATATGGTACTTGTATATAAGACGAATGGAAGAAACTATGTATTTTGCTTCAATCGATACTGGCAGTCTGGCTTCAGACAAATTAATTCATTAAGTTGTTCGAATTATGATTGCCAAGTTACCTTGGTTCCCACACCACTTATTTATCATATATATATGTATGCATGGATAGATATCTTCACCGTACACGGGAGAGGGGCTCAGATGCTCTTAACTTTAATCAATCAATTCTACTTAAACGTGTACAGACCATTAAATCTACTCGACTCCTATAACAGTAACTGCTTCGGGGCTTTGTTGATAAAGGTCACAGAGGCTCACTCCCTTGTACTCGGGAATCTCTTTAAGAGAGCAAAGATCTTGAAATGAATAACTACTATGGTGTTGGAGGGCCGCTTCCTCGTAGGGAAACCCCTAAAAAGAAGTACGGCCTGGATCAAGAGAAATATGTGATGGTTTGTGGTGGTGTTGGGCCCACGGCATCAAGTGCCAATCTTGACGAACAAGAGCATAGACCTGGGGCGATGTATAACCTGGCTAGAGCTCACAGTAGTACTCTGCCAAGGGCATTGAGTCCTACTTTTAACAAAAAAGAGCATAGACCTGAGACGGTGAGTTTAATGTACACAGGAAATGGGCCGAGAGGTGGTCATATGGGGTTGAATCAGAAATCAAGTGCTTCTCACGTCGATCAGCCAGCTCATCACTTATCGAGCTGGCAACAATAGTAAAGACGTTAGGCTCTCACGAAAGTTCAAAGGAAATTACTTCCGAGTGAATCTTTCCCATAGGCCCGGTCTCTCCAGGATGGATATTGAGCATAGTGATAATCACTTTATGGAGACAAAGGCTACCATTGAACGTTTCGGCGACTGTCCAAGGTATTACTGTCAGATAGGGGACACATACGCAGCGATAGAACCCTCCGCTTCCCAGACCGCAGCCCCAACACATCAACTCCACTACAACTAGGTCGAGCGTGAGGAAGTACTTGGAGAGAAGAAAGCTACTAACACAGAACCGCAAGACAATGATTTTGTCGGTGCCGGGTACTCGATGCTATGGGACGCATCACTGTGTTGAATTCAGCATCTGTGGCTATGTATCGAGAACAAACACAAAGAATTTGCGAAAAGTGAAGAAGCGGGCAAAGTCCCACTCCAACCGTCCCAAAGAACAAGACCACCATACCAGAAATCTTTTAATCCTACACTCCCTGATTTGTTATCTCACCTCTCGATGTTTTCTCCTGTCACGTCCCAGTGTAACGAATCGGCCAGAATTTAGCTTCGCATATCATATGCGGTCATCAGTTGTCAGGCTAAAAGCAGCCCTCGAATCCGTGACGGCCCAATTCGACCAAAAGACACCAGAGAGCCGCGGGGTGCATTGGGTTTTGAGAGGTTTGACACAGCTAGATGAGGCGCTACAAGATCTCGAAAGGAATTACGGTACCGCGCTGCAAGAAAATCCCTCTCTGATATGGCAGGATACGATCGTCGAGGCGACTGGTTCCCATTTTTGGCCCGTATGGAGTTGGGATGATCCACGTTGTCTTCCGAACTTGGAAGCAGAAGTTTGGGATGCTGAGCTGTATACAGTGTGGCCGGTTCTTGGGATCAATAACACACCTGGAGGCTTTACGCTTTGAATTCAGTTTCTTCTTGTTGGTATATTAGGCTCACAAATCTGCAGCTACATATCACTTCGCTATGTCGATGTAATATCTAGAAGGTGATTGAGAGTGTTTTTACGAAAATGTGACGCGGCACACTTCCATGAAAGGAGTAGGACGATGTTACCGTGTGAGGGATGGGTTTCAACGTGATCTCGAAGTCCATATCACAATCCAATCCAACATTATTCCCACCTCTCTTAGATAAAATAACATGACATTCAATGATCGAGCTCGTTTAAAAATCATCGCCTTGTGACTAGGATCATTGTGAGTTGAGTAGATAGCCCATCTCATCTACTGGCAATGATCATTTCGGAAATCAACACGGGAGCTCAAGTGTAACTACCTATCTTCCTTTGAAAGAGGATATGATTATTTACCTCTTATTCTGATGAGAGGATGGCCACAACGCAGCTCAGCTAGTTTCCCGATCTCTTAGCCAGCACTCGTAGTCGCTTTACACCTCCGTCCGGGATGATTGTAAGTTTGACATGTGTGAACGGTTTATCCTTTACTGTGCAGTCAAAAGGGTGTTCCTGGTCAGGACCACACTTACTCGGCGCCAACACCTCAGTCCAGTCTTGTGCGTCTGCTGCTGGCTCGCCAGCCTCTGTCCACTCGATTCCATCAATCTTTGCAGACTGTGGGAAGTTGCCCCTGAAGAAGGCTGTGTCAATAATGAAGCCTTGAATCAGCGCAGGAGCTCCGAGGCGAATGATGGCCCAGTCGACGTGGCCCTTGGTCCTCGAACGAGCTGTCTCCCATCCGTCCCCCATGTCCTTGCCGCGACCTGGGAGAATAAGGTTGTCCTTGGTTCCGAAGTGCTGGTCACTGCAAGAGACCGCCACAGCCCCGTTTTGAGCCGCTGCCAAATCGAATACCGCCTCTTTGTCATCAGGGAACACAGGTACTGCGTGTCCGAATAGTCGAAACCGGGCAATGCCACCGTCAGGATACATGTTAAGTCGCACGTGAGTATATTGCTTCGACGTCGCACTGTCCAGTTTCCACCCAAATCGTTGAGACGGCCCGCATTCCTGGATCCCTAGAATTGGCTCCCAACCACCTTTATCTCCTTTCCATGATAGGACTTCTCCGTCGTCGGAGCTGAAGCAACCCTCGACAGAGATTGCTGGTGCGTGATTTCCCGAGAAGAAGGCTGTGTCAACCTCAACTCCTTCTACCGTACCCGAAGCAACACCAAGTCGGATCACAACCCAGTCAAAAGGGGTTGTGTTGTGTCTTCTAGTTTCCCAGCCGTCGTACCATGCACCTGTGTACACCATCTTACCCAGCTGTCTGATGGGAGGTGTTGGCGTGATAAGATTAATCGCATCAGCGAACCATTCATCCGAGAAGCCCAAGACTTTTCCACCCAATGTGCCCGAGATAAGATCTGCAATAGGTCAGCTTAAATCATCTGCCAGAGTCGTAAATGTTTAGGCTTAAGTTCTCATCATGCGTAGACTTACCTATACAGTGGGACTTGAATGTTTTATCAATATCATCGGCGTGCACTGTCGTCGCCTGAACAGCCTCGATCTGATAGCCATAGTCCTCCATAATGATGATGGGCTTAATTGTTCGATGAGTCTGTCCTTCTTTACCGATGTTTGGGGATCTGTAGAAAACAAGGATTACTATCTAACGTTCCTGTCTGTTCGGAAAGCATTATTGGAAAAACTCCACATCATTCCGTGACTCGCCGGAGAGCGTTTCGATATCGGCCCTAGATCCGGAGCCAACCCCATGAATCGGCGTCATCCGAAGATAAGTGAACATCTGATAATACACGTAATGGTCAGTGAAGACTTAGGTAGGGATTTACATTTGAACTTTAGGCCAGGTGAGATTTTGTTTCATGATATTCAAAGTGATGCAATTTACAGACACGCACAAATGAATCCTAAAGCCAACGCCACTAAGTGGCTCTCGCCGGGACAAGCATATCAAAGTACTAGAGGGAACATAAATGGCTCATTGGTGTATGTATGTATATACGAGTAATTAAGTAGGTATTCAGCTCAAGAAGTACAGCCAATGTGTATGTAGGTATATGCACCCTACTGATTGCATTCAATATTTCGACATGCAGCCCACTTTACCTAGAACCCCGCCGCAAATCTTTACTCCATAAGCTTACCTACAGAACCTAGCTAGCGGCTATTAATAATACTGGCTGTAACAAATGGTACAATTCTGACAGGCAGCACAAAAGCTATCTCAAGCTCTCCATCATTTCGTCATCGACCGTGATAGTTACCCCCTCAGACGAAGCAACACTTTTGATACTTACCCGTGCATTGTCAAAGCCAAACTATCTAAGTATCCGAATATCGTGGATACTCTGTTTTCACACCGTTTAAGATATTCCGCGTGCATTGCTTTTGGAAGTTATCATGGCGTCGGCAACGGGAATCCCCCAACACACCCCGATTGATCCGGAGACGGGCGGACAAGATGACACCGAGCCGTTGCTGGGGAGGCCAGGCGATGCCTCTCAAAGAGAAGAGGCTCCCATCGCCAAAAATCTCATTCTAGGTTCGTTATCGCTCTCCCTTCTGTTCCCTCTCATATTCAAGTTTTCTTGCTTTTGAAGCGCTCTGTGCTTTACATTTGGGCAGTCATCCTAGGTAGGCACTATACACCTAGGGTGTTTCTCCGTTGAAGTCTCATTTCCATTCTTTTGGGGATTATCTGCACGATTGACTCAAATTTTTTATCACCTGTTTACTTCCACCGGTGGTCATTATCCTTTTCCTACAATGGCAAAGCTTATACAATCCTCAGGCACTGGTGTCCTCGCCGAGGCCGCAGGCCTTCTGCTCTTCGCCTCAGTTTGGGCGGCCGTTTTCCTTCAACCGCTCATCCTGTTTTCGGTACACCCACTTGCACAATCCCTAGGCGTACTTGTGCTCCTCCAGTCCATTCTGGTTTTGCAGCCAACCCATACAGGGTCCCAAAAGCAAGTCGGACAGAAGATCCATGCGGGGTTGAACCTGCTAGCATTCGCCACATTCATCGTTGGGGTAGTGGTCATCGAAGTAAACAAGTTCAAGAGTAACGGTCCTCATTTTCACTCCGTACATGGCTATCTCGGAGTCATCACGTCCATATGGATTCTCGTCCAGTATCTCGTTGGTTTCACCATGTTCGGCATCCCAGCCTTATATGGTGGTGAAGCCAACGCCAAGAAAATTTGGAAGTATCACCGTATGAGCGGTTACGTTCTACTTCTCCTCATGATGGCCACCGTCACAAGCGCCGTCGAAACCGACTACAACAAGAATGTTCTGGGCCTTAAACTGTGGGCAATGATCGTCATCTTTGTGATCATGATTCTTGGGGTGTACCCACGCGTCAAGAAGCAAAAACTGGGCCTTTAATTCAGGGCGTCAGCCGCTTTCAAGAAAACACGGAACAAAAGCAATGAATACGCAGTCATGTGTTAAGCAGAGAGAGAGAGAGAGAGAAACGAGAGCTTGCAGGTAAAATTTATGCCTCTGGCAGGAACTACGACCAAATGGCGTTTGCGAAGGGCATATGCATTGTTGTTAGCAGAATGGCCGCCGTGTATTTTGACACATGGCTGGGTTGTGTAATTGAGATATTGAATGGAGTAGCACGATAGTCTTTACCAAGGTGGTGTTGCCTAGCTAGCCGTCTTATTATGGACTTCCTTTATGATTTCCTATGCACAATTATGCTGGCAATGCTCGCTCTGCAATATCGGACCCCGATGTCCTCTTTGAGTCATACAACGAAACAAATATGTGGAGGCATTCAACATCCAATTCTCCTATGGAAATAGCTAATAGTGATGTACAAGCACCAGGTCCTCACCTGACTATCACATATCGCAAGAGGGGTGTGGGGAATAAAGGCGTATATAGGCAACAGTTGTGGAAAGAGTGCAAAGTTTTAACGACGAACACACCAAGCGATACGAATGATTCTGGTCTAATGGAGATGGACATGACCTACAGCTACGACCCCAACGATTCACAAGTTAAAACGACGCGGGGAACACCCCTGTCTGCCTGTATGGGTAGGGGCGCCTGTCTACAAATGGTTAGCTTCCGTTAATGATGCGCTCCATCTTGGAGACGGATGAAACCGTATTGGGGCACGTCCCTCTGTCGGCCTTGACGGATGTAGGAGGCTGCCTGATGATCTCTGCTCAACCAAGGTCAGATGAGTTTTGACGCGTGCCATTCCGCAACATCTCTTAGTCAAAACATCTGTTCTCGACATACCAATTCTGCCGTGTGTTCTCCTATACTCTGGAGAGTTCACGGCCTTTTCTGTTTGAAACGACCGCGGCTCGTATCGCTGTCGTGAATTCAATCCTAGCTACCCGTCTTAGCTCCTGTGTATCGAATTGGACTTACGTTGAGCCCAATACAAGGATCACTTGCTTTACCAACATCCCCTTCACCCATAGCTGTGAAGATGTCTAGTCAGCCGCCTGCTGAGCAAGCTCGAGGAGACGAGACCACACCTTTGCTTCGCGGCAATGATCCCGGAAGAGATGAGGACTTGGCTCCACCAGGCGAGGACTTGTCCGATGCTCAAGACCGCATCAAAACATGGCGTCGCCGTCGTTGGATATCGCTGATCGCTAGTGCACTCCTCATAATTGCTTTCGTCGTGGTCTTGATTCTTTCTGGAGTCTTCTCGCGCAAGAAGAAGCATGGGCCAGATACAAATGCGCCTGTTTGTACGGCACCGGCATGTATCCACGCCTCTTCCGAAATTCTCTGTAAGTACCTAATCCTGACCTCATATTGGTCGAGTATCGTCAAAGCGACAATAGCTCAAGTTCATATAGACAATCTTTCTCCCGACTATAAGACAATCGATCCTTGCACCAATTTCGATGAGCTTGTGTGCGATGGTTTCAATGCGCGTTATGACATTCCCGAAGATCGGTCGTCTTATTCAACGGCAGCGATCATGTCTGATACCGGTAGAACCACTCTCAGACATATTCTTGAGTCGTCATACCCAAGTGAATCTGAGCACTCCTCATTTTCGCCCATGAATCTTGCAAAGGTTGCAGCATCTACTGACGAGAGCAACTTTCGTTTAATGCAAGAAGCTTACGACGCTTGCATGGATGAAAAGACTTTGAATAAGATCGGTGTCGCTCCATTGAACCATCTCATTCACGAAGTCACCAAATCATTCTCTTCAGATGAAAATGTATACGAAACGGACGAGCTGCTTCAGGCACATGAGTACTCAAAACTAAGTGACACGATTTTGCTTCTTGAGCAACTTGAAGTTTCGACCTTTGAAGGGCTGTATGCTGGTGCTGATGACAAACACCCTGATGTGGTTATTATTCAGGCCTCCCCAAGAGGTATCACTTTGCCGTCACCAGAGTACTATCAAGACAAAGCCACTGTCGATCGATACCAGGCTATGCTGGAGGAGATTTTGGCCTCTTTTATTCCGACGGCGAATTCGAAAAAATCCGCTCCAAAGCTTGCTCAAGGAGTTGTTGACCTCGAAAAAAAGATGGCCAGCGTGATGCCACCCAAGGAAGACATGCAAGATGTGACAAAATATTACAACATTGTCAAGGTCTCTGATGCAGGCAAGATTGGTCCCGCTCTTAGTCTGGACAAGGTGATCCAAGGTTTGGTGCCCTTGAATTACACAGTTGACAGAATGCTGTTGGCATTTCCCGATTTTCTGGGGAATGTCTCACAAATCATCTCTGAGACTCCAAAATCAGTCATACAGAGTTATTTTATTTGGCAGATAGTCAACACATACTCCTCATTCGTCGAGGGACCTGAAGTACAACCCATCAACCGCTTCTCTAACGTCTTCGCTGGCAAAGACCCCGAGACCAAGACTGAACGCTGGAAAACGTGCTTGAGCTACATTGACAATACGGTACCATGGATCCTCAGCCGCTTCTTCATTGAAGCTGCATTCTCAGAGGACGCAAAGAACTTTGGCGATGATATTATCATGGATATCAAAAAGCAGTTCATTTCAACTTTGGGCGATCTGCCGTGGATGGACGACTCTGTCAAGGATCTGGCAACTAACAAGGTCAACAACATCGATCAGAAAATTGGATACCCGACCAAATCACCCGATATTATGGATCCTGAAACATTGCGAGATTATTACAACGGCTTGACTATCACGGATTCCTTTTTCAACAATTCAGTGTCCCGAAATACATTCTCGTCGAATAGGACATGGTCATCTCTCGGTCAACCAGTTGACAGAGCGGAATGGGAAATGTCCGCAGATATCGTCAATGCCTACTATAATCCTCCAGGAAATGAAATCGTAAGTACTAATAAGCCATCTTTCCATTATGAGCAGCGTACTTGGTTACGCAATGGCGATGCATGCTCTTTTTTGAAGCACAAACTAACTTACCGTGTTTAGGTCTTTCCCGCGGGCATTATGCAGTTCCCTGCATTCTCTCTGGATCTCCCGTCTTATGTATCGTATGGAGCATTTGCGTCAATCGCAGGGCATGAACTGTCTCACGCCTTTGATAGCTCTGGCCGTCACTACGACGAGAACGGAAGTAAGCTAATAATATCTCCTATCTCCTCGTGGCCTGAAGACATTTTCGATAAGCACAGAGTGCTAATATAATAACCCAGATTACACCGATTGGTGGACTGAACATACAGTAGAAGAGTTCGAGAAACGTGCTCAATGCTTCGTCAAACAGTATAACGACTTCACTGTTGAAGGGCCTAACGGTGAAACTCTTCACGTAAACGGAAGGCTGACTCTGGGTGAGAACATCGCGGATGCAGGTGGTATCTCAGCTGCTTTTGCGGCATGGCAACGACACCGGACTGCTCACCCAGAACTCAGCCAGACACTGCCGGGCCTCGAGCACTTCACGCATGACCAATTGTTCTTCGTTTTCTATGGAAACTGGTGGTGTGGTAAGGTCAGAAAAGAGCAGGCTATGAATTATGTCTACACAGACCCTCACTCTCCAGCGAGGGCACGCATCCTCGGGACTACGGCGAACTCGCGGGCATTCCGGGAGAGCTTTAGTTGCCCGGTCAAGGAGCCGACTTGCGAACTATGGTAGGATAGGATGAACGAGGGGTCTCTTTGAAGATAATCATCGGTCTTGTATCACATTCTTAAGTTCTCAAGAGGGTAAATTGAGATTGGAAACCCTCTTGAGGCATGTATAACAAATTGAGGGTTGGGATGAAAGGGGGCAAGAATACTGTGCATACACTCCAGGTAGCATTAATTATTTTGTTGATCATCATCTGTTCGTTGGTTCGTCTATCTATCACGCCTTGCTCGCCTCACTTTCATGGAGGCAGGCTGTCCAGCTCTCGCTAATTGCTGGGTATTCTTCACCGAGTGAGTCCAGGGCAAGAATCTTGCCTGTCTATTTGGTTTCACCCGAGTGATGAATATTGTTGATCCGCGCAATACGAAAGAATCTTATTTTTTTAAGTGGGCAGCATGATTGCATTCCACCTATCGTGTTTGGAATACCGTCTCCCGAGTATGTTTGTCGCCTTTCCCGTGCATTTCGCGTTACTTACCGCTGTGGGTGTTCGGGTGTATTCGGAGGGAGCCCGCATACGTAGCCGTCAGTGGAAAAGCAAACTACTTCGATATAACTCAGCAGGTTCAAGTAGTTCGGAACATTGGAGTAGGGAAACGAGCTTTGGCTTCCTAAGATGCATCTCGGAAAACCGAGGTATTCACCAATCTAGGTGAGATCCGGCTCATTTGTGTGAAGAAGGTCATCTAGGTAATAAAGAGAGAATGACAATGACTTTCAAGCTTGTTCAAATCGCAATCAGCAGTTCGGATTGATTATTCGTACTAGCTAGAGTTTGACACGAAGCATATATGGAAATGCAATGCGTAATAGGTATTCTCTTCTATATTAAATCCTCCCCTTCTAGTCAGCATTGCAGCAACAGAACCTCCGAAAATATGGTGTAATTGATGTGCGAATCAGCGTCTCAACTTTCAAGTTGTTACGACTGTGGAGTTGCCAGAACTGTCGACACTGACCACAGGAGTTTTCCCTAGAACATGGCCGTACTTATCGAGAGCGACGGCGCAAACGAATGTATCTGATAAGTTTTGGGTCACTGGGATCTTGGTCTCGAAACCGTCACGTGGTGTTGTGGACAATAAACCGAGAACGTCATTACTCGATTCGCCGTATAGCTTTTCCACGTTAGGATCGTGCACAAAGGAAGCTCACTTGGGGATGTTGTGATTTTGTCGCTTACCAGTTGCCAGTCCGCCACTTCGGTCGCGCCGTTCCAGCTCACGTAGGCTGCATTCTTCACAACTGCTATACTTGGATCCCAAGTCGGAGTAGCCTTCCAGTCCATCTTGAAAGCCCGATAGTTGATGGGATAGCCATTCTCCGTACGCCAGGAGTCGAACTGGACGTCTAGTACGCAATGGCCCCCTTCTGTGAATTCTGTGAAGGTCGGATTTGCACCCCAACCGATGAAGACATTGCCGCTTTCAAGCGTGTCATAACTTCCTTCGAATGCGCTGAGGAGCTCTTCCGGATGATAGTATTCTTGGACAAGTCTTGCTGTCATGTGGTTGTAATCTAATTCTAGATGGCGGCCGCGAGTGCAGCCCTCTGTACACCCGATCTTGCTTGAAATGTTATGATTGTCGAACATTGTCAACTGACTTAAGGTCAAGTCTGAAAACCTCACGTGGTGTTGCCAGGCGAAATCTGTTGCCTGGCCGTCAGAAACATCTGCGAAGCTGTTCCTCTTCCCACCAAGTTGCCAGATCACCTCGCCCGTATTCCCATCAACATATATGATAGCGTGACAATGACGAGAAGAAATTAGAAAGTTCCCCTCAGCGGTCTACACCGTAGCAGATTGTTAGCCATAGCCCCGAGAGTTCGAACAGAAGCGGCAACTTTACCTTTTGTATACTATTCATGTGGATATAGTCGTAATTATAGTTCCCATTGCTGCTGTTATATTGCACGAAGGAATCGGAAAATTCGAAGTAGTCCGAGGCACGCCATGTCCAAAGCACTTCGCTTGTCGCTATGTCGATCTCCTGCACCAGGTTGTCCAAGATCATGCCGTTCACGTCCCCGCCGACCGTTGACAGATTGAAGGCGTTGGGCTGAATGAGAGCTATCACGGCAGTACCATCCTGTGTAAGGTGACATTCGTGAAGCCCGAGCGCTGAGTTTGGCGGGCCATCAGCCGAAATGTTGTACGCTAAATTGTACGAGGTATCGTACAACACACAGTTGCTCAACGGCTGTCCTGCAACCTGGTATTGCTCAATGAATACGAGATAGGGGTCGTCATCGAATTGAGCAATGTGTGCGTCCACTGCGACAACCCATCGCGTGTCGCTATATACTAGGCTAAGATCATCAGCTCGGTAGATAAGCGGTCCTGTCTGTGTGAGGTTGAGGGCGTCGAAGAAGGTCAGAAATATAAATTGAGCATCGTCGGTACCGTCCGGTTCCCAGTGATTGACCTGGAGCAGAGGTGATATAATGTTGGATGAGAAGTAGGACTGGTGCGGGTCGACCCCGTATGTTCCATTGTTGTAGCCCACAATATCGTACACGAGGGCGGCGTCTGCGAGTCCTCGTTGCACTAGAGAAGCAACGAGGACAACGTAGGTGACAAGATTGCGCATGCTTTCCAGCCCCGGGTGCATTGAGGTATGGTGTGTGAAGATCTATTGCGAGACCCAACACTTCCTTCACCCAGGTTATATCTTTTTGGAAGACCGTCAGGCCTTGTGTCAATGTCCTCGCTTAGTTGTTGCACGAATGAGGGAAAAATGTGTTGACAGCCGCTGCAGAAGAGTTTTCGGTGCTATTCATGAGGAATGGTGCAGTCGGGATTTTCTCTTTGCGTCTCACAACCGCAAGATAGTGTAACTTAGATTCCACATTGGGCTCTTCATAGCATCAATGCGACAAGAAGCTGTCTGATAATATGATGTTTATCTCAGACGCAGTGTCCTTTCATGTGCTCAGAACGCCCATGCTTTGAATCCGACTGATTGGCCACTTCAGGATTCATGTTGAGAAAAGATTCCAACTAACATAGAATTCAAGCGGGACATGATCCGATTTTGGTACATATGTTGAAGACATTGAAAGGGAAGGAACGGACATATCCCAGGTAGCAATTGCTAATTCGGATGCTCGTAACCTTAATCTCAGAATATCGACCTATTATGGTTACCAGCACTGGATGCTATCAAGTAGATCTACATGAAGCTAAACGAGAGAGCCACGGCGATGTTGGAAGATGCTGCTTTCCGTTAAGTCGTGAAGCCCACGCACGCATTTGGTGATCTCCACCACTCCTATGCCAACAAACACTCAGCCCCAAACACACAATATTTTACCTTTCAAGATCCGTTTTTAATCAAACATCGGAAAAATCTTACATGCAGAACACATGAGACAGACCAGCAAACAGAAGAATATAATGTGTCGGACACAGATGCAGTACAACATCGGCGTGTAGGTGATGATGCTGTGTACAGCAGACTGTTCGGATTTCACACAGAGCGCATGTGACTCCCATAGCTCATTCGTCAGCAATGGTTGCAATTACTTTTTAAATTCGATTAGGTACTCAGTTTGACATAGATCCTATGATCCCAATGGATACTTATGACACTGCATTGAGACCAGGACGTGAAAGAGTTTAATTGGACAAGTACCAAACTTTTCTGCCGATTCCAGAACATTGTGGAGGCTGTTTTTCAAGATTGTTCTTCGGCTACGAGGTAGAAGGACATTAGTGGTCAGGAATTGAAGGTAAAAGCAAACGAGGCAGCAAATAATGAACCAGGTACAATATTCGAACTTGGTGTTTGCACACTTGTCATCAATTGACACGCTCAATAGAAACTTCTCACCTCATAATTGAGGTATATAGCCATGAGTGGGAATTTTTGTAGACAGCAAAGCAGAGTAGCTGAGGCAAGCTGTTTGAGACTAAGCACTTTCTCTAATCTTCGAAAAACGGGGGAACACCCATGATCATAATGAATCATCATCGTGACATCGAAGGAGCTTTTCGATCTATGCGTATTGTGGAAACACACTTGTGAAACAGACAAGGTAGATTCTGGGCAGCGTTTTGAAGGTAAGTCACCTATTCTTTACGCGCGAAGAAAAGCCATTAGCAAAAGACTTGGTTAGATCCGACGAACCGATGCGTAAGTGTCAATAGTATTGATTTTCGAGACTTGTAGTATCAGTAAATCAGAGCCACCTATATGGTACCTACCTATCCATCAAACCTCTTTAGCTTTAAAGAACCTGATCTTCAACCAAGACCTAAGCGTCGGCCGAAGGTGTCGACAAGGAGACATGGACTGGATTGACTATTGTCTTGAATGAAACAAAATCGAGCCAATTGCTCTTCCAAATCACACATTTGTAACTCATGTGAGATTACCAGAGTCGTATAGGCCATAGGCGTAGGTACCTACATCATTATCAGATCGTTTGTCAGGCTAGAGACGCATCGCAATCCAGGGCGGTTGAAAAAATGAGCCCGCAACTGGGGACTAGGGTCTGGGCCTGAATATGCATCTTTTTAGGAGGATCTGGCCAGACCACAGCTCTGCCGAACCTACTCCGTATGATGACAGTAGTAGCGGTCGAGGCTTCAACAAGATTGGGACATGATGACGGATCTAGTTGTTCAATTCGTGAAAGCAGACGGTTTGGGCGCAAGGTGGGCCACAGATGAACAAAGATATGGATAGAGATGTAAAAAGCCTGCCTGGAAATCCCGATCGATCCAAAAACCTGTATCCCCGCTTCGCAGAGTCGAACCTAGACCTTTTCTGTACCCCCAAAGATAGATCTAGCCCTTCACAAATCAGGGGAAAATGAAGATGTCTCCAGTTTCATTTGATTCCATTATCTATTAGAAGTGACAGAGAGTGGGTGTTTTATTGTTGTTATGTGCGGAAATGTGCGGAGTGCATGTATGTAGACATTAGTAGGCAAGTGGAAGGCAGGTATCACCTACCTCCAGCACATTTTGTGAGCCTCGTGTCCCAACAGACGCGATCTTCTCCTAACAGCTCGTATGAGGCCTTATGAAGAGACGCTTGTGAGGTGATAACCGGGAATGTCTGCCGATTTATCAGATTGTTGAAGGTAGAGATCATGATGAAAAGGTAAGGCTACCAAGTAATAAAAGTGCGTGGCTGGAGCGTGGCATGGTCTGGCGTGGACCGAGGGGTCGGGTACATTCGCGTCCCTGCAAGAAGGCGTGTGCAAACAGGTACCCCCCCTCGACTGCTGGACAGTAGCGAGAGTAGAAGAGTTGGGAGTGAAGCACTGTCTGACGTAGGAAGGAGCAACAACGGCGGGTCCATCCGGCACACGCCTTACCTACCTCATCATCATCTTCACCATACTCGTCCTCCTAAATCCACGCACCGCATGCACACTGCCAGTGACATCGTGGACTGCGCCCTGTCTCCATCCCGACCTGGACACATCCTCTACTACCAACACACCATCGCCCGCTCTCACCGCAATTACCGTCGATATCCCTTCCCGTCCTGGCCGAATAGTATTGGATCCGCTGCTTACCTCACACCACGCCCCCCTCCCCTCGATCCCCTGTGCGCCCAGCGAATGCCGAACACACGAGAACGCTGCCAGATTCGTCCCCGACACTGTAATTCGGGGGCATTCTGATGACGAGGCATGCCAACCTCCAATCCACCCGCAACCACGAGTCAGCCATCCCATGGCCGCAGTTTACCCTCTCCCCGTCATCATGAACCCAGCATCCCCACCGAGTCTTCCCCGATGCACATCTCTCCCGCCAGAGAGCCCAGTCTGACCTCGACTTCCCGTGGTGGCGGACTAGACGCCGATTCGGACAGACCTTCTCCTACTCCCAAGAGGAAGCCGCGAGGAGGCAAAAATGTATCTATTAGCGAACCCATAGCTACAAACACACGACTTGGGAGGCAGCAGAGTGGTGATTCCAACATGGCGAGGAAGTCACCTGATGTTAAGGCCGCTCAGCTATCTCTCCAGGAATACCGCGCCAAGCTGACTCGCGATATCGAGCGACGGGAACTCCCTTTTCGAACTTCACCATCAGAAACCCCTGCAGACACGCGCGTGTCTCCAATACGGGAGGCCAGCAATCCGTCTTCGAACTCATCACCTGAACCGCCGCCGACTGCCTCCACTGAGTCTAACAAGACTGTGCGTGAGGGCATGACACCGGGGCTGGTTGCTAGAACGCCTTCGTACCCCTTTCCTCGCATGCAGACGCCAGGTTACCGTCCCTCCCAGTTCAGTCTTCAGACAGGGTACCCCAATCCCACCGGTTCTCCGGTTTCCACCCGTGTCCATGATCAAATAACATCAGATCCGTCCACACCTGCCTCCGCCATGACTTTCCTACCCCCTGGTGACCTCGCATTTCCTGACGACCCTATGTATCCAACTCCTAACCTATACGAACTGTCGTTAATGCTCTCGGCGGAGCCTGGACTAGACGATTGGTGGAGCATGGTTGTCCACATCATGACTAAGTATTACATGGCTGAAAGAATATCTCTTTCAATTCCCGCCGATGCCACAGATATCGATAATGTCCCCTGGGGCCAGAAGGCTACCTATAATGTTCAATTAGAGGATGAGTTGAGCATTGGCTACTTGGCTCGAGGCAGCAGCCAAACCGCGAAGAGTGCTGACGGGAGACAAGAACTCCCGGTTTTAGGCAATCTCCCGACGAGTGAATCTTTGCGTCGTCCCCATATGCAAAGCCGCCATTCTTTCACCACGTACGAGGAAAAGCGGGAGGATTCGCGTAGGGTGCAGTCTCAGGAGCAGTCCTCAACAATGCGCCGACCCGGTCTTACCTTAAGAAGCAAGAGCCATTATCCAGGAACGGAACGTGGTGATTCTAGCACACCTCACCCACCATTAAAGCAGGAAGCCCTTGAAAAGCACGATGCTGCTACCGGTCAGATACCCGTACCGAGCTGGGAAGCGACTATAGACTCTGGGACAGATGTGAAGGGCCAAGTGCTCCCGGTCCTCCAAGCCCTGGATCTTGAGGCCGATCCTCTAATTGACCACAATGGAATCACGAGGGTCATTGAAAGAGGAAAAGTCATCGCCTTGACGCGTACATATCCGTATTTAGCTCCCGAAAACGAAGAACCACCCTCCAAACGCAAGAGCTCTCGACCAACTTCACTAGAACTAAATAGCAAACATCAGTCGAAACAGGGGAAGGCCGAGTCTTCAACAAACCTATCATCACTGCTTGCTAATGCTAGTGCACCCTTGGTAAAAGGCAGAAACAAGGCTCAAGTGTTCGATGGGTCCAAGATACCCAATCTCTTCTCTGTTATCGACGATGCCCCTCCCCGACCTCCTACTCCCCGATACGAGGAGTTCGAACAGGCTCCACCGTCGCCTTGGTCTCAGTCGCCTGCGCCGTCTCCTGCTGTCCGTCCTGATCCGTCTGAGAACCCTTTTTTCACAGATGCTATGGTCGATGAAGAATCCTTTAATCCTGGACCGAGCCCACACGATTATTCGTCAATGCGAATTCCCGAGACGATAGGTGTTGATAACTCGTGGACAGTACTTCACATACCACTAAACCATATTTTACTCTCAAGGTCACCCCAGCGTTTCAAGCTAGACCCTACTGTGCTCCAAGAGAAGACCAATTCGCGTCCAAGAACGGTTGCGGGCATGTCTCCTCGTCCCCTTCCGACCGATTTATCTAAGGGGGACCGTTCACAGCCGATTGCGATCCTATCTATTCTCAGCCCTATCATACCGTACCCGACTAACTTACGTCACTCCCTTGAGCATCTCGCTGCTCATCTTGCCACGTCATTCTCGCTATGTCGCCAATATTCGAACCTCGAGACAGAAGTGATAGGGCTTTCACGTAAAAGGCCACTCAATGCTGGATTTGGTGGAATTGGTCTGGATGGAAGACCCATTATTAACCCCAATGCTCTCATTCACCTAGCCCCTGACGAAGCCGGTCAACAATCAATCGGCGGCAGTATCACAAGCCCAAGTGACTATTCTACCCAGTCCCGGAGTATAACCGCGTCTCCAGCGGGAACACCGCTTTGGGAGCCTGGATCCTTTGGTCTTGTCGTGGACCGACGCCCACCTGGGACAAGTCCAGGATCGACTGGAGGCGATAGCTATTTTAATCAAAGATCAAAGGGAACTACGCATATAGAGCCTTCTAGTGCAACATCCCAGCGAATGCCGCGCAGTGCTAAAGACGCATCCTCGTACAAACAGCATCGTCGTTCAGTCAGCCTTCTTCAGAAGGCACAGGGTTCGCCAAGAGAGTCAGAGCCTTCTGATGCATTCATCACCTCTACCACTTACAGCGAAGATGAAGCCTCCCCATATTCAGGAAGACAACGCCAAGTTTCGAGAGATTCTGTCGACCAAATTAATAGAAAAGAGGACGCAGCCTCACCACAAGATTCTCACACCCCTACCGAGCGAATGCCAAAAACTGGCGGCGTCGCCAGTTCCAAACACACCAAACTGCATTCCTACGGAGCAGATTTCTCTGCCACATTTCAATCCCTGCCCCCGAGCACTCCATTGCTAACACGGCCAACCACACAACAGTCATCGCACTCGCGTTCTGGATCAGTCACGAACGCGCAAGTGAGCATGAGTCCACCAACAGATCGTCTCAAAGGTTTAATGCTCGACCTGTTGCCGGTACAGGTATTTGTGGCATGGCCGATTACCGGAGAGATTGTTTGGGTTAATTCAAGATATTTAACTTACAGAGGACAATTACTCGCGGATCTGGTGGCGGACCCATGGGCTAGCTTTCACGATGAGGATCGCGAAGATTACATACGCTCTTGGACCCATTCACTTCGGACTGGAGAGCAGTTCGTCCATACGGTTCGACTGCGCCGCTTCGATGGAGCATACCGGTGGCATCAAGCCCGTGCTGTTGCCTCACGTGACAAACGAGGCATAATAGTCCAATTCATTGGCTCCTACATGGACATTCACGACCAAAAGATTGCAGAACTTAATGCGTTACGTCAGGCCGAGATCGAGGCTTCCGAGGCGAAGCATCGGCTGTTGGCGAACTTGATACCGCAGATTTTATTCACTGCTACTGAGAGCGAGGGCATCACATTCGCAAACGAGCAATGGCTGTCATATACCGGGCAGACCGAGGAAGGTCCATTGGGCCTTGGATTCATGGATTTCGTTCATCCTGAAGACCTAGCTAGGTGCCGCGTACCGAGAGAAGGTATTACGAGAAGTTCGACAGAAAAAGGTACTACCACATTCGCAACTGGCCTTTCATCTATTATGGCAGAACAGAAACCCGGTTCTGGACACAATCGCTTGAACGTCAATGGTCTGATATTTGACCTTCCCAATGCTGAACTCAGTGAGCTCGCTCGAAATGGCATCATCAAAGTCACCACTGATAGCAATGGTCGACTCTCGTATACAACTGAAGTACGCCTGCGATCCAAATCCGGCGAGTACCGATGGCATTTGATTAGGTGTGTTGAGATTGACGACGTAGGGTTTGGAGGTGGTGCAAGCTCCTACTTCGGTTCAGCGACCGATATTAACGATCACAAGCTGCTTGAAGCAAAGTTGAAAGAGGCTATGGAATCCAAGGGTCGCTTCTTAAGCAACATGTCTCATGAAATACGCACACCTCTCATCGGCATTTCTGGTATGGTCAGCTTTTTGCAAGATACGACTCTGACAGAAGAGCAACGGGATTTTACGAATACGATACAGACCAGTGCAAACAGTCTGCTCATGATTATCAACGACATTCTCGATCTATCCAAGGTCGACGCCGGAATGATGAAACTTAAATTCGAATGGTTCCATACGAGATCTCTCATTGAGGATGTTAATGAATTGGTCTCAACCATGGCGATCGCCAAACGTCTGGAACTCAACTACGTTGTGGAAGAAAATGTCCCTTCTTGGGTTAAGGGTGACAAAGTCCGAATTCGACAAGTGCTCCTGAATGTTATTGGCAATGCTATCAAATTCACCTCAGAAGGCGAGGTTTTCAGTCGCTGCCGGGTCTACTCGGAACATTCAGGCGATGTCAAACAAAATCAAATGATACTGGAGTACTCGGTTATCGACACCGGCCGAGGCTTTACAGAAAAGGAAGCTGAGCTCATATTCAAACCATTCAGCCAGATTGATGGCAGTAGCACCCGACAACATGGGGGTAGCGGGCTCGGTCTCGTCATCTCACGACAACTAGTCGAGCTTCATGGTGGTCACATGGAAGGTACAGCGGTTCCAGGAAAGGGTTCCATGTTCACTTTCACGGCACGATTTGGATTGCCTAGCACTACCGACCATCCTGATGTAATGCATACTCCGCCAATGGCTGCCACGATACGAACAGATGGCGAAGATAAGACTGTACAGAGTATGAGGCCTTTACTACTTCACAGAATGCTGGACCAGCCCCTGACTGCTAGTCCCGGCTCGGACGTTGAAGTAGTGTCTCCTGCACTCGCATCATCTGGCAGTTCCGACCCATCAATACGTACACAAAATACTACTAGGTCTTCCGTGTCATCCATCAATGTTGGTTTAGCTCATTTTAGTGAAGCAGCGAAAGCAAGCGGACAGGATCTTTCGCAAATGAAACTCGAAATGCCCTATGGGAAGAATGCCTTCACACCCCTTCCAGAAGGACCTGGCTTTCAGGTGGACCAAGCTCATTTCCGCCCACCAATGTACTCGATTTTGATCATTTGCCCTCCTAAGTACAGTAGAGAGGCCATATCTAAGCACATTGAGACCACGCTACCTAAGGATGTTCCCCATCAGATCACATCTTTAGCAAGCGTTTCTGACGCTGCCCACTTGATAGGGGGGCATGAATCCGTCACCTTCACTCATGTCGTGCTCAATCTCCAGTCGGCAGAAGAGATCATTAGCGTCACGGACCAGATCGCAGCTTCTTCCGGTGGCAAGTCAACCGCTCTGATCATGTCTGATTCGGTCCATAGGCAAGCTGTTCTGAAGCTTGCCTCCGATGCCGCTCACCGACAGCTCCTGGCAGAGAAAAGGATCATCTTCGTACATAAGCCTGTCAAGCCTTCAAGATTCGCCGTTATTTTTGATCCAGCAAAAGAACGCGACCTCAGTACCGACCTCAATCGCTCCAGCGCAGCGCAGATGGTCGACATTCAAAAGCAGAACTATCTGAACGTGGAGAAACTCGTCGGCAATAAAGGCTTTAGGGTCTTATTAGTTGAAGACAATATAGTCAATCAGAAAGTTCTTGCCAGATACTTGAAGAAGGTTGGTATTGAGTCCGACCTCGCGGCTGATGGCGTGGAAGCCACCGAGAAAGTATTCGCGCAGCCTGTGAAATACTACTCGCTCATACTGGTAGGTTACGACTTCTGCCCGACAACGTAAGCATCGAAAAACTGACTAACTCTACTCTAGTGCGATCTCCATATGCCTCGGAAAGATGGTTACCAGACTTGCAGAGAAATCCGAGAGTGGGAGCGAAGAAACCATTATAAAGCCATTCCTATCATCGCACTCTCGGCTAATGTGATGTCGGATGTGCAAGAGAAGTGCACAACAGCGGGTTTCAACGATTACGTCACAAAACCGGTGGACTTTGTCGACCTTAGTACGGCGATGTCAAAGTATTTTTAGGTGCACTTTCTCATGCTGGCCCACCCTTCCGGCACTTAGGGCGTTCACCAAGGGTCCAAAGCCCGAGCCCTTGTTACTCTGAAGACTAACAGTAACGTTGAAGATTTGTAATTTTGTTGGACTCCAGCACGGATTTGCTCTACAGTGCGGATAGCTAAGATACCCGGGTTTCAGACAAGGTCTGCTGTCCTGTTAAAAGAGAATATGCCGCGTCTCGATTGAACAGCCAAGGCTTTTAGGCGAATTGGCGTTTGTGCAACGGTGTTGGTATCAACCAGGCCAATTTATGAAGATGGTCTGGCTGCTGATAAGGCCGGATTCATGGTCAAATACTCTATGCGACTGGTATGTCTTGTGGTGTTACAGGTTTGCATCGGTTTCTGTGGATACATCCTTAGCAAGTAGATAGCATTAGAATAATTTCATATGATCATGACGAGAATTGAGACATGCCAAACATTGTTGCTCTATCTGTAAGGGATCTCTGTGTGGGTTGTGTGAAATTTGAATCAATCAAACCGTGGTAAGAAAGAAGTTGCTACAAGCAACGTCACTAGCTGTGCCACAATTGCTCATTCTGGTATGCTTTGACGGATAGACAATAATCTTTGCTTACAGTTCAACACCGTTCTGGATATGATGTATCCCTCATCCGAGGACTGCCTTGATGAGACGGTGAGGGGAAGAAACCTGACTCAAAGGATATATTTATTACCTGAGTATTGTAGCCAACCCTTGGAGAAATGAGGATGAATGTACTTTCATGTTGTTATTCCTTGTTCGAAAGAAAACGAGTTTTCGACCCACCCCTCGCATACAGTAACATCTGTTTCAGTTCAAGCAGTGAATGGTTTACAGTTATTCGTTTTCAGTCAAGGGGCGATGCAGAAGTCAGTAGATGAACTTACTTTCATTCTTTGAAGATTTTTGTTCAATTACGCTAAACCCTAAGGCTTTAGATCCTCTTCCATGGAGTACGATCCATCAGGAGGTCCGTGATGGAAGAGAAAGGGAAGAAAAATCTTTCCCAGGATGATGAACGTGCCCGAGACCCCTTGTCCTTGCGAGTAGGAAAAAAATTAATTTTTTTTCGACTTATCAACCCATCAATGGCAGGCTCACTGGGAGTCTACATCGTAGCGTTATCACTACTAGTTTGATCGTCAAGGTAGTTGCCTATTTTTCACAACAGGACATGACTCTGATCCTGTAGCACAGCGGTAGTGTCCTAAGGCTTGAGCCTTGAGTGGTATTGTTCATGAGGATTCCTTCTCGATTTAAGATAAGACACTCCGTGTCAACAGAGTAAGGTGTGTAAGTTTGACCCGAGGGCATGGAGTCGGTTGGACGGCTGGACAATCAAAAGCTCCGATTTGCTGACCGGGGCGGTTGTGCCGGTGGACCGGTTGAATGGTGCAGTAGTTAGTCAGTCTTTGGCTGATAGCATGACCGTGGTAGTTGGTCCCTTGTATGAAACCGTTGAAGGCCAATGGTACTAAAGAAGTTCGAGGCTGGTCATGAGGCCAGTGACCGGTGACGGTGAATTGGGTTTGTCCAACAACTGGGGGATAACCAATGAAGTGTGTTCTCTAGGTCGCCGAATGGCAACTACGTATTTTATACTAAGTATTTTATCCCGGGCATGGAGTCAGGGGACTCAGGCCTCCAGTCTTGATATGCTTGAGCTGGGGAAGAGCTGGGGTGAATGGACTTTTTTCTTGTCATATGCTAGGATTGAGGATGTCTGTTGCCGGGTCACCAAACAAAAATTTCTCTTCGAGTCTATAAAACTTGAGAAATTCGATGACGAACCATACGGAGTAGTTGGGCTTGTACAGTGCTCTGGTACGTACGGATGATTGCAAGATCCGCAAACAGGGATACACTTGGGTCCGAGTCAGTCGATACGTACATACTGGGCGTGTCTCGTGTCATGCGTACGAGTACGTAGTATCTGGAATAAGTTGATGTGTAGGGAAAGTGTGAAGAGTTTATTGTGTTGACAATTCATAGTGGTATCCTTGTTCATACTCTCTTCAGTCTAATATCTTTCTTGACAAAAGAAGTTGTTGTCTGTCCCTGTAGTAGAAAGCTTTCACTCTAATATCAACACTGTCTGCGACGTAATATAAAAGTAAGTGTCTGTTCATATGAAGATGATGGCTTTCCATATCTCGCACTGGCAACGTGAAGCTAGAAACTGGCATTCACTCTAAGCAGAAATCCGTCAGATATCAGGCCAACGCCGGAGAGTTTCTAAGCATATCCAGGATCCTCTACATTCAGAAGGGCCTGTTGAAATGAAAACCGGGTAAAGGCAAGGGTAGCGTGGAACAATTCTTTTCCAGAAATTTACCATTCCCGCACAGTTCTCATGAGTGACTCATCCCAGGCCAGACGGCGATCATATCAACGGAGGCCATGGCTTAATTCCCGGATGTCGGGTTTTAACAAGGTACTCTCCCCTTGTCTCACTTTGTAGACGTAGAATTTCTCCAGCACAAGAAATTTATTCCATGTATTGACAATGACACTCAATGATTCGCACAGGGGTTCCTGCTTTTTCACCCTCCCTCGGAATGCACGGGGAACAGCATCGAGAAGCTGTTTCTCATCAGAGCTGCTTCCAGTTTGTGCAAGGCCAGAGCAACGGACGATGAAGTACACACTTCTGGGCAAAGCGTCTTTAATAATCTAGCGATGCTTCCGAGGTGATACTTGATCTGGTTCTCGGTTTACAGCATACCACATTGGTCTACGACAACGTGTACATATATATGCAAGTAGATCTGGGGTACAGCAGGGTCATGCACAATAAAGTGCATCTGTTCCAATCAGTCGGTGCGGAAACCTGGACACATAATCCCCGCCGGATTTCTAATAATAAAATCTTGATTAATATCAAATATACCGAGGTGCATTCCACCTCGTTTTCACTTCATGTCAGTGGTTTCCCTGAAGATATGTCATGAAGTGCACGTCAGCTTGCGGCCGTGTGCACAATATATGCACGTCTTATCCTCATCGTAAGGCAGTGCAGACGGAATCTTGTGCGACATACCCCTCAATAATATCCAGCGGCCGAAGGGGGTTTGATATGGCTAAGGGAAGCGATTGTCTTACGGAGTAGACTTTCGGCCTTTCACTTTGTAAGAAGTACTTTCCAAAACACCTTATGAAGTCATCGTCGTCGTAATAATGTCAATTGTAATCCATGTTTCTTAAGTACAAGATGATATAAAATTGCGCCCTGTGATATGATGATGTGATGCTGAACTTGATAGGCCAGATTAATAAGGAACAGCACGAAGCGACGAATATGAGTAAAAGGAGGCTTGGTGAGTAAGGCACAAAGTTGAACGGCCCGATGCCCCGGGTATGCCGACCACGGTTTGCCACGTGGGACATATTGTCTATTCTACCAACAACATCTCAACGACCTCCAGTAGAGAGATGTGCAAGCGCCAGCCCATCCTTATGAATTGTGATCATTCATATCTATATATAATGAGTTCTGAGTCACGGGGGACGGTCAATTATCAAGAAAATGGCGTTCACAGTTTTCCATTGGGCCTACAGGTCATTTTGGTCACGACAGGGGTCATGAGTGGGATTTCAATTTAGAACACATGTCAGAAGAGAAAATTTTCCTTTCCACGTGCCGAGATGACATTGGTACATTGTACCTATTCCTTGATTCTTATTGACAAGCTACTAGTACAATTGCCCTATAGCTTGGTATCAGAGCAACGAGAGAGACTGGCGTGAATCCTACAAGTCTAAGGTACAAGCTCGCCGAGTCCGTGTTCTATCCTTCGCGTGTCTCAGGTTGAAGAGCTTAGACACGAGTCTGTGGTCAGCTCATCTTGAATCTAGATTCTGTAATGAGAAGTCGAAAAAAATAAATTGGGAAAAAAAGGCCCCCGCAGTTTTTTTCTTGAGGCTCATTCATGCTGGCGAATCCCTGCTCTGACTTGTACGAAGCCCAAGGCTGATGCCTCCTCATATTGCTATTTCGGTATCATGAAAATATCGACGTACTGTGTCTATGGCTTGTCAGATTTCGTCATAACCGACGGCCCCGAGTCGTATGTTTCTCACAAGTAGTTGTACACCGTGTTGTGGACTATTGCCTTCTCATTCTCGATTCTCTCGTGTTGTATCTTCTTTTCCTCCATAACACACTTGCATCATCATCGGCCGGTATGGAATGCAGTTCACTAGCGTCTAAGAAATTCTACCAGACACATGGTATGATCAAGTGCTAGGGCGCCGTTGCCATGGCTCAGGAACGTCTCCATCATTCGGTAGTCAGCCCAAATGCTCGGCATGCCCTGCCCTTGGGCCCGAACGACGAACTTCTCTCATGGCTTTCAAGGATCGTTCCAGGGTACTAAGCAGAGAGCACAGCCTTCATGACACTGTGCGGACTCTATTTGCCTCTCGCAAATATACGGAGAAATACCCGCACGTTCTTTAGACATCGGACTGTGCGTGAACTTTATTGCCATCATCAGATGCTCGCTCGTCCATTTGCCTTTCATCCCGGAACTATGGGCCGGACCATGTCCCTGGACCGCGGAGCATCCTAGGCTTCCTCGTTTGAGGTGCTCTCGGCTTGATATATGAGTCGGTCAGAAAGGACCCCTTCCATCCACTTTTTCTGTCGTCCTTCCTACTGCCATTGGTCCCAGGTCCGTCTACAGACCCTAGAAATGCCCAGTGATCCCAAAGCGGAGAACAATAGTTCTCCCAATAGGAAGAATGGACTCGTTAGGACTGTGCCGCCTGTCACCGAACCTGGGATGGTACCTAATCTCTTGGTCGTTGGTAGTATGAGGTCAGCCGGGTCCATCCTCCAAAGATGGGTTACTCACTTTGTTTGCTGCGGTACAATAGTTATATATGAGGCTCCTCCCGTCCACAATAGCAAGCTTCGTATAGTCACGACGCTCTTTATAACTATTAACATACTCAATAGTCAATGGTCTCTCTCTCTTCCTTGCTCTCCCTCCTTTCCTTAAAATCATATCGAGCGAACAGAGAAACATCAACCATGACCAGACATCACTCAAACGGCGGCCTCATGCTGCAGATAGAGATGAAGCCTACACACTTCTTGAGGTCGAAGATGTCCTGTCCTGTGCTGAGGCGAAAGCCATCATCGATCTCTATCGACACATCCTCACACTCTCAGTCCATCACGACATTCCCTGTAAAGGTACACAGGGACGACCACACCATTCATCAAGGGGCTCTCAACGCCCGCAAGAACTTCAAGAACTTCACCACAAGAACAGACTTCCGGTCACATTCGGCCGGTCCACATGGCAACTTCTTCTCCGTCTGTTGGCCAAATGGAAAGACGGAGCGGGTGAAGCTAGCCACTGAGATAATAGAGACGTTATGGCTATACGACGGTAAGCGGATAGACTCCCTTCAACTTGACTGCCTCGTGGCTTTCTGACTGACCATTACTTTGCTGTAGATGTCATGGAAGACTTCGACTATTCCCGTGCCATGGAGACTCATGCCAGTGTACGAGATAGCCTCACAGGGGCAAAGTCTGAACAGGCTGCGAAGAAGAGTGTGGTTGCGACCCTGTTCAAGGACTTCGCTATCCGTCTTGAACAGATGGATGAGCGAGGCGCGCCGGCAGTACTCAATGCCCTTAAGTCATACCTCGAGACGTACGATAGCCAGAAGACGCCTTTCAACACGATACAGAAGTACACAGAGTACCGCATCCTCAATGTCGGCTTCGGGTTAGTCTACTTTGGTCATCATCAGTATGGGTAAAACAAGAAACTAACTTGATGTAGCATAATGGATAGCTTCATGCTGTGGACTATGGGCTTCGAGCTAAATGAGGCCGAGACGGACGATGCGCTTAAGTTCCGCAAGTCAGCCGGCCGCGTTATGGGCTTGACCAACGACCTCTACTCATGGAATGTCGAACGGACCGAGACCGTCTGCGAGGGCGATAGAAAATGGAACGCCGTGCCCGTCATAATGCAACAATATGATCTAAGCGAGGAGGATGCCACCGTCTTCCTGCGCGGACTCATTGTTCAGCATGAGCAGGTCACACGGCAACTTGGCCAGGAGCTCCTTCGTCGGTTTGGCTACTCTCAAACGATGATTAAGTATGTCGAGTCGGTTGGCCTCATGCTTGGCGGAAACTGCTTCTGGTCAGCCACATGCCCTAGATATAACCCGGCATGATCCTCTTCCTCCCAACTCTACCGTCATCATTACCTCTCTGGACATCATCGTCATCGACGACAACGATACTAAGAAAAACATAATCATCAACCTCTCCATGCATAATATACCAAAACGCGCATAGGAACTGGTTGGGGCGGAATAGCGATCGCGGAGTTTAGGAGGTTTTACACATTTTCATTTTCTTTGTCTCTCTCTCTCTCTGTGTGGATCGGGTTGGTCCCTCTGGGTAAGGGAAAAAAAAGGGAAAAGAATACTATACACCGGTGTTACTGGTAGATTGTCTCGCTCACGCGAAGCACCATATTTCCTCTTCAGGTTGTCCTGTTTATCCTGTTTTTATACATAGCAAAAGAATACACATCGTTTAGATCAGAAGGGCTCTTCGTGGGTCCCTCAATCCCTTTCGTCGATTGGTTGTTGGTGTATGGTGAAAATCACGGCGTCCATTGTCCACTGTTAAGTCATGCGGGTTCAAATGGCGCCGTGGTAAGCAGAAACATGGCGTTGGTTTCTTTCGTCGACTCCTGACTCAATATGTCATGATGCTGACCTCTCGAGCACGTAGTTCTCTTTTATACATTTTCGAATTTCACTTCATATTTCAGTGTCTTTTGGACTCGGCCCTGGGGGATTATATATTCCGTGCTTTCGGCATCGAAGTCCTTCAGCTGCATGTTGCTGCCCATTTCTCCGCGCACGTTGGATGATGCTTTCGATTGTGAGTGGACATACCCGGCCCCGTAGTTTCGGTTTGTCGTTTGACCGAATGGAATAAATTTTAGCAATGGTCGAAGAGCAGCGAGCGAAGCTGTAAACATCGTGAGACCGAGTTCAACAATCGAGCTATGGTTCATCACAGTAAGCTTAAATGTTCCTGGAATCAAGATTGTCGCCGCAGTTGAATGATACTTACTAGACAAATGTCGTGAGATATGCGTTCTCTGCCTCAATTCCAGTTGGGGATTTCAACATCGCTACATCTACCAAATACTTGAGACGAATGACCGTCACAACTGAGCTCACTATACCCAGACCCAGAAGGCAAATGACAGATGCCTTTACTCGAGCGCTCAACTGGACCCCTCGAAGCAGGTAGACGGGCAATCCCGCATAAAGAAAGCTAGAGGCTATATCCATTGCCGATATGGAGAAACCGGTATTGGCGAGAACATAGGCCGGCAAGCAATGACCCGTTCCTACTCCCCATGCTACCGACAACGGCACACACTGGAAAGCAACAATGAGTGTTGAGACGGTTGTCCAAATTGTTAGGATTCCAATTGATACTCCGAGCAGAATGCGCACTGGTTTGCTTGTGACGGCGAGTCTGAAGAGGACGAGAGCGACGCTAACTTTGGCAACCCAGATGACTATAACATAGGCCACAGTGGACGCGACGAAGTACTTTGCGGCTAGGTCAGGATTGAGTCGATGAATATTGAAGCAGCAGACATACCTTGACGCCATTTATCACGTTGAATGCCGGGTTCGTCTGATCCGGATCTCCGTATCCATTTCGAAGCGATACCAATGTAAGTGCACAGAGCGTAACATATCCAATCTAGAGGCATATCAGTCGAGGGCGTCTATGGCATCAGCAACTGACTTCAACATGTGCTTACAAAAGCTAAACACATCGCAATATCATCGTAGCCGAATGACTTGCTCAAACGTGTCCGGACGTAGACTCTTAGGCCGACCGCTATGGTGTTGAGAACCAAAAATGCGTAGATCGCCGGAGGAATGCTCTCGCTTGCCCACGCCATCTTTGCTAATGTGTCGATCAGGGAAATGGCGTTCAGACCAGTTGGTAGGACTTCAGATGAGCATCGAGTTTTATCTTGAACCTTAAAACAATATAAAGCAAGCAAAACAACACAATTAGGAAGGAGTGGAGAGTTTCAACGCGTGTGGCACAGATCGAAGAGCATGCAAGAAACAAGAGAGGATAGCACCAGCACGATCGTGTACTTATGAGGGTCGTTGTACGGGATACAGGGGGCCGCCTTACACTTTCCAGGGGGAAGGAAGTTGCGTCTCTTAGAGAAAGGAGGGGTTGATCATGTAACGCTGGACAAGCAGGTTGGAGACCAGACTGGAAACACTCGTCGAGAAAGGAGAAGAAAGCCGAACTGGGCATATGAAATAAGGGGAACCATACGAGCACAACTAAGGTGCCAATGATCGTCCCTGACAAGGTGTACGGCAAAAGATAGGATGGCCGGATGCAGAGGCAGGGTGCTTGCATTAGCGTGCAGATACTCTTTCCGACCTCACAATATGCCTTGAATTCATGAAATCATTGATTCAGCCTGGGCGTAACTAAATAATTATTCAACCCGACAGCTTAGAATCAAGTTGGTGCGAAGCACGCAGGCCACGTTGTAGGTGTGCCTTTTCCCGCAAAGCCACCGAATGATTTCTCGCGTCATTCGAGGGCGACGATCGAATGGGGTGCAGTGATTATCCGACTCAAAGACGCCTGGCAATGCAGGCTATACGTAAGTTGGAGATCTTATGAACGCAAGCCATTCCCGGTCATAATTTCAATAAAGCGTCAACACCTTGCGATCTTTCAACTCTACATCCAGATCATTATAAGCAGCTTGTGATGGGATAAGATTGCGCTGTCACCATGTAATCGAGCGGAAGCACAGGCGGAAGCAATACCGCCCTTGTCCCACGTTGCCCTTCTCTACTACCCCACGGGCAATCGTACACTTGATTCAGAGCGCATGATGAGCAACTATCAACCTGTGCTGACCAGGCTTTGAATAATAAGTCGGGCGGGATAAGTAGCAAGGTTGACCGCTGCCGACTTATGAGCTGAAAAAACCGTCACGATATCACTGTCACAATTATAATATCAGCGTTATAAGCAGCGCCCAATCCGGCAATCTCGTTGTATTTCAACACAACAGGGAGAGATTTGCGAGCCGTGAGACGGGCCGCTCAAAGAAAACAAGGGAAATTTGCTCCTAGCTGCATCTTCAATATGATTCGAGCGTACTCGTAAGCGACGGTTGCACTAGACCAGGATTTGACGTATCAAAGATCCTGGATCCCGGGCTTACATACAAGGCTAAAATCTCACGAGAGCCTGTTCTGACGAGCTTACTCCTTACATGCGAATCCGCAACGGTATCCCAGTATCCTCTATCGAACGCTCAGGCTGGTTCGCAAATTAATACTATAGTCGTGCTGCTACGTGTCCAAGATTGAATGCGTGAATAGTGTTCAGGGACGATTGAATCAAGGGCCATCAATATCTTGATTGTCAATTTTAGTTGCGCTTGCTTGCTAACGAAACTATTGGAATGACGAAAACCTGCAATGAGCCGATCTTCACAAGCAAGACCTGCATGAGCCCACACGGTATGAAACCAAAAAGAAGAACTGCCAAACCCGGAAAGAGCAATCTCTTCCACGCGGTCATACGAGTACACATGCATGAACAAGCCTCGTAGAGATTGATATCAATGTGAATTTAATTTGGCTGCGGTGTATAGTGCTCGGTTGATATGCTTGTTTCTCTGATAGCCTTGTTGCTTCGTTGTGTTATGGATGATTGGCCTGTGGCCATTATACCCACATGTAGAATATAGTCGTTGCTAATGGGGCATGTGATTGGCTAAGGTGTTCTACGGAGCAGACCTCCGTGTCCTTGGCATTTGGCTCTTGGCATCTTACCACCACCACACTTCCGAATACAGAGATTAAACAGATTCGTAATGCATGATGCGCATTCCTTTTTTGACCAGACTTTTCAGCAGATGCTCGCAAGTGCAATAAAAGGTCTAAAAGGTTAACGAGATTTTAAAATGGAGTCCTTATACTCCGTATGCAAGACCCGGAATCTTGTTGGCTGTCTTGCATCTGTGCGTCTATCCAGCATATCAGAAATATTCTGCAATAGGGCAGACTATGATTGGTCAACCCAAAGTGGTGCAATATGCTCAGCCGGCAACCCCGACCACCGACAGCTTGGGACGACATGCAACTTTTCGTTCACACCAACATCTCTTCATTTTCATAATAAGAAAGAAGGCTCAATCTGTATCAATGCAGTCTCGTATTGGCGCGCAATCGGCGAGATCACATGCGGTGGGAATTGATGCGTGTATGGGTGTAATAATGCTTGAGGATTATGATCTGAACCAAACTAGGGCCTAGAAACGGGCCGCGCCGTATTTTGTTTCCGTCCGACAAACCAAGGAATTCACAACGTCTAGGAGGTCACGTGCAAGGATTAGCGAGCAAGTGATCGACCAATAGTGACACCGGCCCCACTCGCCTTGTGGATTTTTCATTTGTATAATATTCCTTTTCCTTTTTCTTCCTAGGCTCCAGCAAGAGTCAACCCTGTCCCCGGCTCCGGGCGGAATCGGCCGCTTGACGAGACATCATCTCAAACAATCAAACAAAAACCTTGTTCTCACTTACCTCGTGTACCCATTAGAGACCTCATCACTTGCACCAGTCAGGACGCAGTCTGTCGGGGCGATCACCTCGTTTTGGAGTCGCTAGCTTTCGCGTCTATGCAAGCTAACAGCATCTCATCTGCACCTGCATCCATCTATCTCAATAGCTCTGGTCACAGACCTCTTCGCACCGTAGAGTGCTCCATAGTGATATCTCTGTAAGAGCCTCTATCCCAGCATTCGATAGGGACAGGCAGTGTATTGCATAACAGATTGAAAGGGGCTCGGTCCTACCATAATCGTCAAGTCAGCATTGCCGCTGATCATTGGTCGAAGACCGTAAATCGCCTATCTTACAACACACCAGGTTTCCACAAAAAAACATCGGCTTACCAGGTTACGACTGCCAAGTAGCAAAGATCAAAAAGGCGGTGGGCATGAGGTTTTGTATTACATACCATCTGGCTTAGCATCGGATGAGTAGGACATGCTACTCCGGCACATGGCACCCTGTCGTGATACGGTGACGAAGGCCAATCGACACAGAGCAGAGTTGCAAACATATTTATACTCATCTACAGATGGCCAAAATTCCCCAGATTTCGGGATAATCTGCAGGGTCAGGCAAACTCGACACCTTGCACCGATCAGATGCGAGGGCACGGCGCTGCTCGACCACGCCGCCCAGCTACCGAGCCTTATGATTAGAATTATTAAGCATACTAGGCACATGTCCGCCCCAAAAACAACGACCATTGTTCGTTGCGGATCAAGCTGGGGAGGGATATCTACACCGCCTTGACCCTAATTTGCCGTTCCAGCAACCAACATGCATTGAATCATTTACGGACAACAGTCCATGAATGGGAGGGTTGCAGTACCCCGCCGAGCCTCCTCTAAACCGCCCGGGTCTGTGAATCATGTTCCTGCAAGACCCTTTCATGTTTCAAGGATTTCGTTTCGTGTGAGAAGCCTTAAAGCTCATCCCTTTCCAGTTCTAAGTTGCCTCACCTGGACCACATCTTCACGACTTCAATTGACTTCTTTCTCCCATTGATATGATAAAAGACCCTCCCGCTCTCAATCAAAACACCTGAAAACCTGAGAATCTATCAAAACAACTTTCATCACCATGTCGGACTCCATCGTCGAGCCCCCTCCGCGAACCGGTGCCAACACGCCCTCCATGGCAAAACTAGGCGCCGCACTCAAACCACCCACAGCAGCCTCGGCCCTGCCCGCCACCACCGACGAGATCACAACAGACTGGCTCTCTGCCGCTCTCGGCATGAAAGTGCACGCCCTCGAGAAGACTGGCGAGCTCCCCGGCACCGCCTCCAAAGTGTACATGAAAGCCCAGACCGCAGAAGGCGAGAAGCGTCTCTGCATCAAAGGCGGCTTCAACCCAGCCTTCATCGCGCAAGTCCCCTGGATCGTCATGATCTACCAGCGCGAAGTCGAGTTCTTCAACCGCATCGCGCCGACCCTAGACCACAACCAAATCATGCTGCCCAAGTCCTGGTGGGCGGGTCACAGCGCGACGCAAGGCATCGTCGTCATGGACGACCTCGCGGCGCGGGGTTGCGAGTTCGGTGATCCCGTGCGCGCCTGGAGTCCTGCTCTTGTTCGCGAGGGGATCGAGCAGCTCGCTGCGCTGCACGCGAAGACGTGGGGGGTCCAGCCCGCCGAATACCCGTGGCTGACGTCGGACTACGACCAGGCCATTCTCACTTTACTCGAAACCTACGAAACCGTCGTCTGCGGCGCCGATCGACCCGTCATCCCGTCTTATCTAAAAGACCAGGCGCGCATGACTGCCGCCGTGAAGAAGCACTACCGCACACGCAACCCCAAGTTCCAATGCCTGCTGCACGGCGACGCGCACCTCGGCAACACGTACCTCGAGGACGGAAAGCCGCGGTTCCTCGACTGGCAGATGATCCACATCGGATCGGCGCTCCACGACGTGGCGTATTTCATTGCGGGCGCGCTAACAGTTGAGGATCGGCGGGCGCACGAGTGGGATATCGTTGAGCATTACCTGGCCACACTTGCCAAGCTCGGCGTCCCTGGCACGCTCAAGATCAGTGACGAGGACCTGCGCAACGAGTACCGCAAGTCGTTCCTCTCGGGCGTCGGGCCCATCATGTGTCCCTACGAGATGCAGCCCCGAGAGTGGGTTCACATGATGGCGGTGCGGTACGCGACTGCGCTGGATGATCACAAGGTGCTGGAGCTTGTTGAGTCGCTTCCTGAGGCGGCTACTCCGTGAGGAACGCAATAACTCCCGTTTCTACACATGCCTATGATACGGGATAAGAACCCAAAAAGGCGATGTTTGGGGACGAAGAAAGAACGAATGGATGCCTGGACTCTCGTATTCGATGAGGCCGGGGATAAACACGATGAATCGCCATGGTTGTTGGCATCTAGAACGGCCAACCGATATATACTAAAGATCGGGCAGAAGCCAGTGGTTACTAGCACTCGATAATGGAGGATGTTCTACGCTTCAAAAAGGGGGTTCGTTAGAAGAAGAGAGCGAGATTAGGTAGATACCACAAGATCGTAATAAAGTACTGAATTCTTAAAATCTTACCGCAAAAAAATAAAAAAAATAGCTGTGGAGTGACGACATGCTTAGGTAGTGAACCATGCGTGTCTTGGATCTGAGTCAGGTTGTAGTACCATAATCTCTGCTTGTACTCGGATATGAGCACTGCCCATCTTGAGCATTGTGATGAGCATTGCTGACTCACATCGATTTATTGCACCTAGGAAAATGTATAAGGTCCTCGGAATTGTTTCAATTTTTGTTTCCCTAGGTACCATGCAGATACTATACCCAAACTTGTCGCATATGATATATGCATCTCCTCAACCATCCATAATCGCTCCTCATGCGGGGTACATAGCAGACCACCCAGACAATAACGCATGGCAGTAAGACAAGATGTACGCGTGTGAACCCTCCCCTGCCCCCTGCCCCGAGCCAATAGCCCTCTTTTTCACTTTTCAGTATACACTCCCCTGGATACTCCTATCTTCCGCTTCGGCTTTATCCAAGTCCTCCAGGTCCTCCTCCTCCCCACCATCTTCATTGCTCCCATCTTCTTCTGAGTTGCTGGGCGCATCACCAAGCCTATTGGCGTGCGCGTGCCAGGCATTATTGCTACTCGACAACAGATGTTTGCCACCACCAGACTCCGATCGATGGTTGGTGCTCAACGACAACGAGGAACCACCTACCCCTAATTTATCTCCGTTCTTGACGCGCGCAGCTCGGGCCGCCAGTCTCTCTCGGGCGTCGCTTTCGGACAGGTCCTCTTCACTAGCGTGGCCTGAATACGTGCCGCCAAAGTCGCGGCCGACGTGGAGAAAAGACTGTTTCTGCGGTGTCCTTACATTATGGCGATGCCGATCTTCTAGCGAGATGAAGGACGGAGTTCCGTCTGGTGACGAAACTTGATCTTCGCGGGCTTTCGTCACGTCGATCAAGGGAGGATGCAGGCCGCGGGGGTCGTCCGAGTCATCATCCGAGCTGTTAAGTTGTCGCTCCTTCGGAACGCGACGGCTGGCGAGATTCCCTGAACTCTTATTGCCTGACCCGTTATGGAGTGCGCCAGTTGCCGCACTCGCTTCATCATGCTGTCGTAGCTCCAGCAAGTCTCGCCGTATTTTGAAGTGTTTCGAATGTGAACAGCCCTCGGGACAACCGCCCCATTTTCGCGACGGCGCCGGAGAGGCATCGACTTTGGTGGCATCCTTCGACGCATCCACCTCTTCGCCGTTCTCTTTTGCTTCTTTAGCCTTCAGAGCAGCCCGTTCACGTCGTAGATCCGACCATGTTCGAAGCTTGTTTTCGAGAATATACTTCCCACTATTGGCTTTCTTTTTCATGATTAAAAACTCGCAGTGGTTGACGTTCCGCAGGTCTTCAAAGTACTCGACGGAAAAGTGGTACCATTTCATTAAGAAGACGCGAGACATAAGCCCGTGTGTTACTTGCGGCTTTGTTAGTTTTTCGTTTACGGCGAAAACTCTCAACGGCAAAAGAAAAAAGACTGACTTACCAAGAATGAGAACACTCGGGAAATCTTCATCACCAAACTGGCGCCACAGACTCTCGTTAAAGCCGGAAACACGGTCGTAGGCATCTGCGGCACTCTCGCCGTTGGGGATGCGGTAGAAAAAGTGACCATAATCGGCGCGCTCTTGCCACATTCGTTCCATCTCAGCACTACATGGTTGGAAATTCCCGAAGTCCTGCTCGCGCAACCTTGGTTCCTCGTAAATGGTCATATTCGACCTTTTGAAGGGTGATGGATCTGGCTCGTCGGAAGTCAAAGTCTCTACTATGCCTTCAGTGGTCTCCCTTGTCCGTCTGTATGGCGAGGTATAGAACTGGAGAGTATCATCTGGCCGCAGCAAGGCCCGCAGGCGACGGCCGGCATCGCGAGCCTGAGCCCAACCCTCGTTGGTCAGCTTTACCCTGTGATCAGGGACGGTTTGGTGTATCTCGCGGTTTTCTATTGTTTCTGTGAGACGGCATGGAACTACCACAAGTTTATGAAAGGAAATGACTAACTATTGCCCTCAGACTGGCCGTGTCTGATGAGGATTATGAGTCTTGGTCGGCCCATGATAGCTGGCGTTCAGGAAGTTGGAAAAAGGAGTTTTTGCGCGAAGTTATTCGACGACATGAAATTTTGAAAATAAAGAATAAGATAATTCTATTTCTAATAACGGTTTCAAAAAATCCAATGTAGTATTAGGATGCAGTTATGTCATGTAGGTAAGGCGAAAGAGGGGCGAAAGTAGGAGTTGGAACTAAGAAGAAAAGGAAGTACCGAAGTGGCAAGAAAGATTCAGGCAAGATGAGTTACGGGGTTGATATGTTATATGGAAGCACCCGCGGCAATATCTTAGGTACGTCCAACTAAATAGTTAAGTAGGTAGATTTCGACCAAGCTGAAAGCGCCACGACCTGACTCTATGGTCCGTTTTGGATGATCAATTGGTGTTGGAGTTATGTGCATAACATGATGTCTGCAAGTTTAAACCAATGGGACCGGGACCGCCCGACAATCTCGACCCCTCCAAGGCATAACCTAACCTAAAAATGCCCCTCGCAGGCGCCCGAGATCCCTCCCTTCCCACGTTGTTGGGCGCTCCTCGCAGGACCTGAGCTTTGGTATTATTATATCGTTGCTGATTGGTTCAGGGTGTTAACTAGCCCGACATCGGTCACTGAGTGGGCGGCCGGCGTTTAGGGCTGTGGGTAGAGTTCCACTAGGACAGCTACGGTAAAGTCTTGGTAGACATGCATACAGGCAACGGCGGTTGTGAGCCTTCCCTCCGACTTTTTTTCTCCGGACTGCGTCTGATAGACTTCTAATCCGTATTATTACAAGGCGTCAGTAAGAGCCACGCGCCTAATCGTTGTCTGCCATACCGCTTGAATAGGGTCGAAGGAATAGCACTCATTCTAAACTACGTCATACTTCCAGTGACTCTGTCTCCCAATATCAATCTGCACCTGGCTCTGATCCTACGCACGCATACCGACACATCTGACCAATTGGCTTCTATTACTCATAGCCACTGCACGTCACCCAGAACGGCCCTGACGCTTGCCCCATCCCTTACTTCTAGACGCTCTACCTATTTCCAAAGCCTCGAATCGGCAGATTGTCGTCAAGTAGAGATCAACACGGCCCGAAGACATAGGCTAAGCGCTTGTATCCGTCTCAAGCCGCCGCGAACAACCTTCCCCTCCATCAATAGACCTTCTCATCTGCACCCCTCACGTCACTTCACCTCTCCTTACGGCCGGCCACCCCCCTACCTGACCTGAGAGATCGTCACAATGTCCGGCGAAGGCCCCGACTCAATCCCAACCTCAGCCGACGCACGCTCCCGGCGTCCCCTAAAAAAGCGCGCCCTGACACCCGTCACCAGCCAAGCCAAAGATCTAGACGCGCTCTTCGCCAAACCCACCGTATCCATCCAAACCGACCGCCCAGCCCCTCGCAACTCCAACTCCCTCCTGCCCCCCGAAATCGTCGCCAACGTCCAGGGCTCCAGCGCTGGCGCCGGGTCGGGGGAGTTCCACGTCTACAAAGCCAGCCGGCGGCGCGAGTACGAGCGTTTAAGGCGCATGGACGAGGAAGTCGCACGCGAAACCGCGACGGCGGATTTCGAGACCAAAAAGGAGGAGAGGGATCGCAAGGATGATGAGAAGACGAGAAGGAATCGCGAGAAACGAGATAAGAAGCGGAAGGCGAGGGAGAGAGCTGCTAAGAATGGTGGTGGAGGTGGAGACGAGAATGGAAATGGTGTCGTTGGTAGTGGTGATATGAAAGGTAACAACAACAAGACTTCGAACAAGCCGTTATTGCCGCCGTTGAGGAGAGGTGATAAAGAGGATGAGGATGAAGATGCTGCGCAGGACTCAGTTGACCAGCCGATGGAGGAAGTTAAGGGCATCGTCATCGATGACGACTGATGAGCGCCCACGATCTTCAAAAAAGGGGAAGCAGAGAGAGCCAAGGAGAACACCAATATCGAGATACCCAGGCCGGGCGGCAACTGTGTTCAAGAGGAATTTGTATGATTTGACAGTAGGAGAGAGATGCATCGGAGCGAAACCGATTTCAATGTACAACTTCACGAAGACATAGAATTGTATTAAAATGACCCAAAAGGAGCCGTCTCATCTACATTTGCTCTATTCCCACCACCATCATTTTGGTAACCATCCTTTTTGGTACAGGGGGTATGTCCTCAAATCGTGTTGATAAGAAAGCAGACCTGCAAAAGTCAACAACCGGCCGCTCATGCAGTTCCTCAGTCATCTCCTCCACCAAGCCCGGCTCCTCCCACTTGCTGTGCCGTCTTCGCACTGCAGATGTCGTCGACTCTTAGCAGGAGGCAGGCGGCCTAGTATTTATTCGATTAGTATCAACCTTTCACTCACTATAACTCAAGGGGGCGAAACTCACCTCGATGGCAGTCTTGATACTCTGCAGCTTGATGGCCTTGGGCTCCCAGATGCGGAACTGCCTCATGTCTACAATCGTGCCCGTGTCGCCATTGATGCCCCATGAACTCTTGCCCTCGGCGTGCTTGGCACGGAGCTCTGTGAGTACCCTTACGGGGCTGGCACCCGCGTTCTGAACAAGGGTTCGGGGAATGACTTCCAAAGCATCGGCCACGGCCTTGTACGGCCACTGCTGGACACCCTCGATGTTTCTCGCTAGCTGTCCTAACCTGACCGAAACAGCCATCTCGGTCGCGCCACCGCCGGGCGACAGTCTGGGGTGGAATATCACGTTTCGGGCCACACCCATGGCGTCTTGTAGGTTGCGCTCGATCTCGTTTAAGATATCTTTTGAGGGGCCACGAAGGAGGATTGTGCAGGCTTTGGGCGTTTTGCACTTGGTCAGGAAGGTGAAATACTCGTCACCAATCTTCTCGATCTCGAACAGTCCGCACTTGGTGCCGACATCCGATTCTTGAAGATCGTCCACTCGGTTTACGATAGTAGCACCTGTGGCGCGCGCAATTCTGTTGTTGTCCGTCTTTCGGACTCTGCGAAGGGCGGTGATGTTCGCCTTCATGAAGTAGTGCTGTGCGAGATCCGAGACTCCCTTCTCGGTGATGACTAGGTCAGGGGATAGTGCTATGATGGCGTCGCACATGGCCTTGACTTGCTCCTCTTCGATTTGCAGGATACGATTCCAGTCTTCTTCTTTCGAGATCTCGATATTAGTCTGAGACTCTCCCTTCTTGTACTCGAGAGGGCAGTCCAACAATACGATTCGGGGGTTTTCGATCCGTCTGCGCATCTTGGGGTGGGTGATATCCTTGTTGAGCATGACGCCGTCCAACACCTTGCTGTCTTCGATCTCGCCACCTGGCACCTTTTCTACACGAGCGTATCTCTTGATGTCTACCTCTTGCTTTCCATTGCCCACTTCCCACGACACAGTCCGAACGGCATTCAGGGCAAGGCCGCACATCAGGTCGGACCATCTTGATACAAACTTAGTACCGATGGAGGAGGAGATCAAGCTGATCATAGCCTTGTCATCAGCTATATCTATGGGTAGGGATATTTCGTCGATGATTTCGAGGGCGTCTTTGAGGGCTCGCTTGAAGGCAGAAATGATGACAACGGGGTGAATGTTTCGCTCGAGTTGGGGGAGGGCTTGCGCAAGGATCTCGCCACCTACGCTTCGGTTAGCTATACGAAGACGTGAACTAGTTCTATCTCCCATACCTAGAATAATGACTGTTGTTGTGCCGTCTCCAACCTCCTCGTCCTGTGTTCGACTAAGCTCGATCATGCTTTTGGCAGCGGGATGGGAGACCTCGATTTCTCGCAAGATGGCATGGCCGTCGTTGGTCAAAACAATACCGCCCATAGGGTCTAGCAGCATCTTTAACATGGCCTTGGGACCTAGACATGATCGAATAATGTCGGCGACTCTGGAGTTGGGCGTCAGTCAAAGGGAGCGGGGGAGGGGTGGTAGAGCGAGATGCTGAAGAAGAGAGGGAGGAGACTGTACGTCTTCGCGGCAGCAATATTAGATAGTTGAGCTTTTCGACCGGTTTGTCTCTCACCGCTCTGGGTGTCTGCAAGGAAGTGTCAGTATTTGTTGTGCGTCAACAACCAAAGCTTCTGGTTCATGGAGGGGCTCACTCATAACCAGAACGGGGGCCTGCATCGTGAAAGAGGGAAGCCTGGCAGGCGGAACTCAGAAAAGGGTGAGCTATTGGAGAAATTATCAAGTTTGAAATTAACTTCAGTGTTGTAAAATGTGAGAAGAACAAAAGCAGAAGTTGTTGGGAGTGCAAGACTTTCTTTCCTGTCGTCTTGGCTGTAAAGTTTTGGAGCTTCCCTAGAGTGGCAGAAATTATTATTTTGCCGGTGCGGTGATGCAGCATCTGCCACTGTCCAAGGGGTCCCCCGCCTCTACCGGGTAGGTGCCTGCTGTCTTGGTGTGTCAATTGCATGTGGAGAAGAACTCTGAATGAGTCTGTGCTCAGACCGCCATTGTCATATGATTTATTCACTGTCCCTAACAAGAGAAGAGATACAGGCACAGAGCATGCAAAGAAAGCCTTCAGACTAAGCCCCTGATGCATCCCAGCTGATTATCATCTTCCCTTTGATCATCAACATACTTGGTAATGTACTGACGCTACTGTAACGTTCTGTTCACAAGAGACTACCACAACCACCACTGCTATCTCTCCCATTTTATACTTCGTAACTCCTGTCATCGAACCTAACAGCGCGGAAGACCCTCTTCAAAACCCCCCAAGTCAAGACAAAGACAAACTGCCTGTTCTATCAGAACCATCGCCGTCTTCCTTGTATTTCTTTGTCGGCGAGCTCACATCATCCAGGGTTTCAGATGATAATCTTTTCATGCCCGAACTCACAATGATGGTATCGAGAGTGAGAGTTGGCGGAGCGTCCATCATGACAGTATCCTCATCATCTGCTGTTCGTTTTGACATCTCGTTTCTCTTGTCCCGCTCCTGGATAGCTGAGCAGGTCTCGACATCAACTGGGGTTGACTCCTCACATTCTTCCGTCTTCTTGTAATCTGACATTGTCGTGTCTACATCTTTCTCACACTTGTTCTCATCTGGCAGAGTCTCTGGCGGGGTCAGCGGCATCTCGCCATCACCGAGTTCATTCTGCCCTGCTCTGTTGCTCGGAGCAGGATTCTGAGCCTTGTCCTTTCCCATTGAGCCTGCCTTTTTCTGGTTGGGTGGAATGAAGCCGGCAAACGATATGCCTGCGACACCTTTGATAATGGTTCCATCCCTCAGCGTGCGGATATGAGGAGTGCCACACTCTGGCGAGCCGACTCTGGTTGAGCTTGCTCGGGACTCCTCGCTGTCGTTCAAGTCAAGACTGCTATTTGCATATGACGAGGCTTCAGCTTTCTGCCCCGAGGTTTTGGGTCCTCCTGATGCATAGATGACATCTTGTCGAGAGGCATCAAAATCTTCTGCCGAAAGGTTCACAAAGTTGGTATGCTGTTCCCCCTGATTTCCGCCTTCTTTCTTTTGCCCGTAGACCTGCTTGATATACTGTCTTGTCATTTTGTCCTTTGTTGTCACCATTCGTCCCTCAGGCGGTAGTTCTGCCCATTCAAAGTCGATATGCATCTTAATCAAGCTTCTTGTATTAGGCGATAGCGGTTCACCAGACGTCGTCACCCATTCATCGTCCTTGAGTTCCTCTTCACTCGACGAGCACGAGAATGACTTCGAAACCGGACCAGCTTTGATGGCAGATTGTTGTGATTTCAACCTCTTGATCTCAGCTTCGGCGGTGTTGATTTTTGATTTCAATAACGCCTTGCCATCCTCTATCCTTGAATCAAGCATGTGCTCAACTGCTTGTTGAAATTCCGCGAGACCGCCATTCAGACCGCCATTCGGCACACGTTCCCATTCCTGTTCCTTCTTTTGAAGAGCCGTTCGGTCCTTGATCAGCTGTTCCGCAAAAGATGCCATCATCTCTTTCTTTGTTTTGCGTAGTTTGTCCTCTTCAATGAGCTCGTTCCACTGCCACTCTATGGTATTATTGAGGTGGTCCTCCGTATCAGGTGATACAGGATCGCCATGCACGCCGTACCATCTGCCATTCTTAAAGTATAGTGACCCTTCTGATGAAACCTTACTCCATTCTAAGTCGTCGTCGTCATCCTTGTCGAGATTCTTTTTGTCGGGCTTATCTGAAAGAGGCATGGGCATGGGAGGAGATCTCGGGATCACGGTTCGAGGTGCATGAGGCGTAGGTGCTCTCTTCTTCTTTGGCGACATCTCTGAGATTGCACCTGGAGGTGGATTGACGGGCGTCCAAATCATAGCATCCTCAAAAGGGGACTTCTCACGGGCCGCTCCACGACTACTCTCCAAGTTTAGTAAAATAACTCGCCAGAGATTTCAGAAACGATCAACATACCCGCGTTCTTCTCCCTTCACGGACTCAAGGTGGACCGTCTTTGGCTCTTCACCGCCGCTATCCTTCGACTCGTCTTGTTTCATTGTCTCTGGTGAATAGTATCGACAAGCAGTAGAATATGTGTCGGGGGGCTTGATACTTCAAACTGGCTGATAAGATATTGACCTCTTTGAAGATGGTTGACGAATCACATAGATCGAGGTTCAGCACAAAGTTGCCGGCAATATGCCCACCAAAAAGTGAGGAAGCAGCGATTTGGGTAAACAAAACACGGGCTTCGGAGTTAAAGGTCCGCGGCTTCACAATACGGCCCAGCTGCCTGGCTCTTTCTCATCTGCTCTCTGGAGAAAGAGGCGAGCCCATACCGCTGTCTTCCTGCTACCAGAGGTACCCTCGGTCCTTCTGCCTGTTTACCTATCTGACTCTACCTGCCTTTTGAGCATCGGGAAGTCCACTGCCGCATAACAACTTGTCTTGATGGATTGGATATGAACGAGTATAACAGGATGAATAGGAATTGCCCTTCCTTGCTGTATGTGTTTGTCATTCGATTGTAACCACTCCTGGGAATGAGTCAAGTAGGATAATCGGTCTTCCACCAGACCATCTTAAGGGGAGCTGCAGGAAGCTCCTCAGTGAAGCCATGCCTCCACGTAATTGTCCTTTGGAATACTTTAATTTGGAAGTAGAATAAGTCACTTACCTCTCAAAAGCTGGAGATGGAAGTCCTACGAATCTATTTCTTGTAGCACGGCTGACACTTCCAAGAAGGAAAAGCCTCGCTGAGTCTATGATCAAACTATTCCATCGAAAACGGCACAGATTCGAATTGAAAGAGTGCCTGCAAAGGTATTCTTCAGCTGCATCTCTGGCTTTCTCATTCCCAGGTGGGTACAGCTTGAAATATAACACCATGCCCTTGCATATGAGCGAACACCGCATAATAGACGCGATACGCTAGGAGTGTTAATTCCAAGGCGTCTTTCTGAGATTAGCTCGGACCTAAATTTCGATGCTTATAGAAAACACCCAATCAATTCCCGTTGGCAATAACTATCTCAAATTCCGTTTGATGACAAGTTCGAGACTGAAGGCTTGCGACGCACTTTGCTCTAACATAATAGAACATGTAATATTTCTCCATTACTCTGAACGCTCTTTTATTTCTGACTGATTCGACTATTAGTTGAACTTCTCGAGTATAACGAAATAGCCTTATGTGTACTTAGTCCGTATTAGCGTAGCCAGTGCCGGTGAGATCGGCTGAAGTTGGTTCAGGCCGGTGCCGATCCCGGATCACAAGCGGGGATTTGGGGTTTGGACGCTCCGTGTGTCTAACGGAGATGATCTTGGAAGGGCGTAGCTTTAGCATCAGTTTGCCACTTACAATTCTCGGAGAAATAAATAAGCCCTTGACATTGGGTTCCCAATAAACAGCGACTACGTATTCACAATTTGAGACCAGACGATCTTCGTCGACATCAATTCCTTGTTGCTCTCCCTCATCTTCCACGGCATACCAATCCACGCAACTATCCCGGTCAGACGCCCACTTCGCCATGTCTCCATCAGCAACTACAGAGATTCAACAGACCCACACTTCACCCGTGAAGCATGAGGTGCTGCCGGCAGCCCATGGGATGACTGCGGAGGAGAAGGAGCTGACTCCTCTAGAGGTATGCTAGCAATACCACGAGCTTCTCGTTGGTCGCGGGCGTTTGGAGCGTTTGATGTCGAACCTCATAAACAACGACGCATCCTTCATGCAACTAACAATACGATATCCCAGGCCATATCTCACGGCATCATCATGCAAGGTAAGGCAATCGAAGACAAAAGTCAAGATCACAAGCCAACATAAACATTCAAAAGGATCCCAACCTTCCCAACCCACGATGCCGAGCGGCGACACATGTTAACGCACATGGCGGCGACGTTCCGCTTTTTCGCCCGCAGCGGCTTCACCGAGGGCCAGTCAGGCCATATTTCAGTGCGAGACCCAGAGTTCCCGGGTCTGATGTGGATGAACCCTCTGGGCCGGCATTTCGGGATGTTAACGGCTGGAGACATGATCTGTCTCGAGATCGAAACTGGGCGCGTGGCCGGTGGCAATACGTCGCGGCCCGCTAACAAGGCTGGCTATTTTATCCACTCTGCGGTACACAAAAGGCGGCCAGATGATGGTACGTTTCGAATTTCCTTACCTTTTGGCATACTCTCATATGCTACTATCATTGGCGTTGGGTCTAGCCCCAAAGACACAGATGCCCCAGGATGATGAAATGTTGTTATCATAAGAAAAGGGGGGAGATCTGTCACTCATCAAGTAAAGGAGAATCAAACGAGAAGCATAATTGACAAACCAACCCACAACACGCAGTTCACGCCGTCTGTCACGCTCACTCTAACGCGGGCCGGGCCTGGAGCGCCTTCGCAAGACCTCTCGAAATGCTCAACCAGGACGTCTGCAACTTCCACAACGCCCACTCCGTCTACGGGACCTACGGGGGTATAGTATTCGGGGCCGACGAAGGGGAGCACATCGCAGACTCGCTCGGCGCGCACAACAAAGGCGTGATCCTGATGAACCACGGCCTTCTGAGCGTCGGGTGGACAGTTGACGAAGCGGGATTCATGTTCGGCCTGCTCGACCGCGCGTGCGACATGCAGCTGCGCGTCGAGGCCGCCGCAGCCAACGGCATCCCGAAGCGCATCATCGCCGACGAGGAGGCCGCGTATAACTTCCGCATGGCGAGCGAGAAGAACGCGCTCTACCGCGAGGCCCAGCCCGATCTCGAGTACGAGTTCGAGATGGCGGGGGGCGAGGACGCGCTCGCGAGGGGGTTTGAAGTGCTTTGCCCGCTTGAGCCGTGATTAACTTTTTGCCTTCTCCTTAAGGTGGGCATGCTGGTGAATGGTGAGTCGAACTCCGGTGACTACGAAGAGGTGTGAACTCTCCCTCGCGTGATTAAGGGGAAAGGGGGTGGGTGTGTAGGACCGATTTGAATATTGTTGCAGTGTTTCCTGCTCCAACCACATGCGCACATCACACGCCCCCACGGCACATCTCCATCCAATAACATGTCTTTCCTTCCAAATTTCGACATCTTTTCTTCCTGTTCCCCCCGGCCCCGCCCATCTTGTTATCTATACACGGCACTTCTTATGGGTGGCTTGGTTCTTGGCTTGATCTGCAGGATGTTTTCGCACCGGGGAATAGAAGCCGGAAGATCGTTTTCTTGGAGTGCATCTGCAGGCTCGGCATCCTGGCGAGAAGATATCCATGATTCATTATTATGTTTGTTCTCGAAAGACCATTTATGAGGCGGACATTGTCCGTGTAGTAATCTGCCGGCGTAGATAAAGTGTTTCTTTTTCCATTGTCTTGTGACTTATTATTGGCTTGAGATCCCCGATAATGGCGTGCCTAGCAAGATCCGCCACGTTGCAAGGACCGATCTCGATTGACAGATGCAACCTCTACCTGTACTGTAGATGAGTCCAATAACCGTACATATTTGACTTACGTACTCCGTACATGAGATGGAGCGAGGCGAACTGCACGAGGAAGGAAATTTTGTTGCAATATTGACCTCACAAGCCGGGGCCAGGCCGGCGACTAGGGGTTTTTACGGAATAGATGACCGATCCAATGGCCGGGGAGCGGATGCGACGGAATGTTCCCCGTACGAAGAGAATAACCCGGATGAAGCAAAAATAAGAGGCTTTTTTTCTTCTTCTGACGCGATGCCGAGGGACGGCCCGTTTTTGCATAGACTCAAACTTGTTTTGATCTTGCGCATGACGAACGACTTTTGACAGGTTTGTAACTTCTTCGTATTACCGTAACGAGACTAACACCTAGGACATTCTCTTTTTCCCCCTTTAGAACATCTAATTCCTTAATTTTGCATATCGGAGAACGAAGAATTTCTAAACCTCCACGTCCACCTGTCACGGCGTTCTCTGATACCACCTTGTATGCCAAGCCACCTGTCACATCGTCCCTTTCTGGTATTTTCTTGAGCTTATCATCCAATGGTCGTGCATAACGAAGCAGCAACTCAAATAGTCTGCTTCTGTCAAGAGACTCTTTTGTATTGAGGGTGTTGGGGGGCCCGGGGGGTAACCATGGAAATATCCGCGGGCGCATCTTGCTCCCTGCACCTACCATGCCTCCGCGTTTGTACCTTTTCCCCAGATAGTAACGGCCCTGACGCTCACTGCATTCATTGATTCCTCCACATGCACAAAACAAGGGAAAAAGGTTAATATTATCCTGCCTTGCACCCGGCCTACCTATCAGTTCCTTTCCCCTCGACCGTCGCCTATGCGGTGCCGGGGATTGCCGGTTGCTATCTGCGACGGCAGTAGAATAATCCTTTGGGGTGGCGCAGGGAATATTCTGTCATTGGATGAAAGGAACTCTGACAAAGAGTTGCGTTCCGTGTTCCGCCTCCTGCACGGCGCACCTGCGATGCGACGGTATGGCGTAACATCGATAATTTAGATATTAGAGATTTCGAAGGGTTCGCTTGTTCTATTGTCTTTCCTTTTCAAAACAAGGTCCACCCATTCCCACCGCTCACCGTGTATGCCAAGCATCTACGTTACTACACTACATTGGAAGTAAAAAGGAGAGGCGAGATGAAAGGACCTTCTCTGCCGCCCGCGGCAAGGGAATAAGCGCCTGCTTCCTACGCTCCTTCGCCATCGCCATAGCCGAACTGACATTGCTACGTAGACGACAGCATATGCATTCTCCTTTCCCTCGCCTCGCCTTCAATGATCCTTTACTAATAATAAAAGCTTGAAGAAAGATGATCGACAGCCCGTTGGTTTCGCAGTCCGTTATTTGAATTGCCGGACCCATCGCGTATCCCTTCATTAATTATGTAATGAGTGATGACATACGAAGTACGTAGTACTTGCAGATACGAGTAGATGGAGTCAAGTCGGTGAATCGGGTCTCCGTCGACAGCGTACTCCACGATGGAAAGCCTTTTAAGGGGTACGATGAGATCGAGACCCCACAGGACCTGCTCAACTTGTAGTCGCGTGCGACTTATCACAGCATCTACCGGGGCACTATCGTGAACTACTACGTACTCCGTAGGCGGTTGTATATTTGTGGAGCAGATTGACGATGGTTTATGATGATGCCCACAATTTCATATCTAAAATTATGATCGAACTGACTGCCCTGTTGAACCATTTTTGAACAATCTGTTGGTTTCCTTTGCATTAATGTACTCAGGGACTTCCGACCTCCTCTCCTACTGCCTCCTTCTCGGAGCGGCTATTCGGTAACTAGTTACAAGATTTCTTATTCGTGGAAAGAAAATACTCTGGAAAAAAGCAAAAACAGTTTGCGCCCTATTCGGCATGTCTCTCAAAGCTTACCTAACTGAGTTGCGGAGCAGCCTTTGTAAATCTCCACTAAGTATGGATTGTGACATTTAGATTCCTATATTATTAGTTTTGAAAGTAGTGGTGCACTCGCTATCCAAACAGATCTGCCCTTGAAGTAATGTCGCTTGAAGTTGTGGAAGCACGTTTGTCTTCGCTCCTCCCCACTGCGAAAAGTTACATACATAGATCCAGGGCCGATCGTCTAGAATACACGCGTCCTCAATACTAGCTACGACAAAAAGAGTTCAGACCTCATAGGAGAAAATTGATTAGCTAAGATATCCACCTACGAAGCTTATGCACAAGCGGCCCTCTGGCGGGCACTACCGTTGCTAGTATTTCTAGATCGAGTTAAGATTCATTACATAACAAGGTCAAGGGCTCGAGTCCTGATTTTGATAACGACAACAAGCTCGGAAACAGCGAAAATGGCCGAAAGGATAAGTCCTGCGCAGACGCTAGCCCCAGACTCGCCCATTTCGGCCTCGTTGAAACCGGTAGAGTAGAGGTATATCCGTGTTTTCATCCACTCTATGGAGCAGTTCAAGGATCGGCGGTGTGCGTGTTGCTTCCTCCCCACGTACCCACTGCACACTGTACATACAAAAACGACCGAGAGCTGGATGCGGGATGTGGGCGCAGGGCCTCCTGGATGAACTTCAAGGGGGATCATATGCAGAGCCGGAGACTCCACGGGTCCAACAGCGCTATGTTCGTCGTTTTCTTGATATTGCAAAGCATGCTGAGAGTCCATGCCGCAGGAGTCGCCTGCAGTAACACAGCACGAAAAGGTCAACACTAAGTACGTACCTGCAGATATCAATGGAGCCCGTGAGGCATATATGCAAGCTGAGAGTGCCAGGGAGCGGTAGCGAGATCGCAGAATGCCCTCCCTTTTAGCATGATCGGGGCGGTATTTTCGACATCGTTTCTAGCTGCGCGTACTGCCGTCTACTTGATGTTCCTGCAGCGCAGTCAGCAAACATCGACTTTGATATGTTGCTAATTAGGACGGCATCCTTAGGCTGGAAGCTGAAGGCAAGGCTTTGAGGCCAGAAGGTGGAGAGAAGGATCTTACAGCCAGACATGTACGAGATACGGACTACGAAAGGTTGCCAACTCATCATTCAGCAGAAGGACGAGTGACCAGCCCATGATGAAACGAGCCGGGAGGGGCCGTTTTCACGAATAGAAACAGATGGCTGGTTTTTTTAGTCAACGTGTTGTGCATTGCTTCATGTCTCATCGTAAGGTTCCATAATTAATGTATCGAATAGTGCTTGCATTTGTGCCCATGAATTGGATAAGGGCCTCCTCATATGATACTGCCGGAGTTGAGCTTCACTTGTGTAAGGGACGGGGGGACGTGAGTGTAAGTTTCCTTAATGCCGTGCCCACCACTATACAGTAGGCAACCATTCCAGATGAATTTAACCTCAAGTCTGATTTCGGTAATGTATGAGTCCTTTACCGAGATACCGTTACATTTCGGGTTGCGGGATGTTGCGCGAAGTTTCTTTCATCGACGGCCGTGTAGTGCGAGATGGCACCATCATCCGCCAGTATCGTTTGACTATGGGTCGTACTGTTGCCTTGTATCAGGTTGACAAGGCAATCAACCCTTTGATGTTTTTTATCCGCACTGCTTGTGTTCAGGAATGTGCTTTTCTCCCTACTCGCAAGAGTTGATGCTATCGCACGGTGTTGTAGATTTTTTCCTTTGTGACTCACGCAAATCCTCATGAAGACCGTGCACACATTCCAGGTTTTCGGTGAACATTTTCACACAGCTGCCGCGTGGTTGTGGCATGCGTCGTCGTCATTAGCCTCACTCACCGCTATGAGCCGTCGAGACATATCAAGGTGGTGAAAACGCTCTTCTGTCTTTGTCTGAGTCAAGAGTCACGTACGTAAGGTCACCACTATTGATGTAGTTCTCTCATTTAGGCGTTGTTCCTTCAGACAGTGGCTGTCTGAGTATCCAATCAAATGCCAGAGACTTCAAGAAATCGTTGAAAACGGCAAGGTGTCACGATGGGGCGCGGAATCGCACGGCATCAGGCACCGTGGAATGATTGATGAGACAGCCGGAAGCCATTTAGGTGAAATGTGTCACACATAGTGGAGCCAGCGGAGCTTCTACAGAAAGGCCTCTTCGTCTGTTCCATAGATCAAGATGCAAGAGAAAAATTTTCATTCACGGTGAATCATTAACAGTCTCACCGAGGACTTGGCCAAGCCTCCAGGACTTTTTTTTTTTTTTTTTTTTTTTTCAGAATCGGGAATGCACCAATTGACGGCTGGCGGCCCCATGTATATAGTACGCTCACGGATAGGTATAATCAGATCCATGAAACACCTCCTATTGCGGCACTCCCTGTTCCGATCAGCCACGTAGGGCTACACTGGCCAGGATCAGGGAATGACTGATTTCATGTTGACCATGCCTTTCTCTTTAATTTTCTATTCAATTAATTAGCATCTCGAAAATATGTCGGAACCTAGTTGAATGCTTTTGCTGTCGCCAATTTAGCCCCTGATGCCTGGCACTGGTTAATATGCAGGTAAAGTGTCAAGCCAAGCTAGCTAGAGACATGTGTAAGACAAGTTGGTGAAGCGCCGGGACCTTCCGCAATTGGCGCGTTTCTAGATGGAGTCTACGGCTTCTATTGATCATATTTCGCAATATAGACTGCGTTAAAGGTGAGAAATGAATATTTATTTAGCAGTCATTGAGGAATGCAGGTTGAGCCAATAGGCTCTTCACCTTGTTCAATGCTGCATGAATAAGTCTGGGCAATCTAGGAACGTGGCCGAAAATACGGCCAATCCACATTTTTGTAAAGAAGTCTGATAGGCTTGGGCCGCCAAGAAAAGATGATAGCCCGTTGAGCCGTGTCCAGGACATGATAATAAGGTGAACGAATGTAAGAAGTCTTCCCATATAGAGCTGGGATGAGGCGAGATCTTGCAGGTTGGGCCTCATATCTTTCTGTCCCAGCCGCAAGTCCTTGACAAGGGCCCCCGTTGATCATCCTGTCAGAAGCCGTGCCTCATCAATGCATAGTGATTTCAGTCAGTTGTTTCTGTTACAGCCGACGAAATAGAGCACCGAAATGACTTGGGAAAAGGGGTCCTTTCAATGCTATAGACACCAAAACCTTCAGATACCAAATCATTGACAGTCCTTTGTTCGTTGATTGCTCTGCAGTGATAGTAGATACCTGTCTTTCGCTGCTCTACAGTAATGTCAGCAATACTGAAACAAGCAGGATTATGCAGCAACTGCATGAATTGAGGTGCAGCCGGTGTTTCGAGTAGAATCCAAGAGCAACGTCATTGGGTAAAATGCAACGCCGTGGAGGACGCCTGGTGGCCACAATGGATGATGTCGGCTACAACAATAAGATGTCCAGTATATTGGTTCACCTGCATCTTCAGTTGTTGTCCCGGACGTTTATGCACTTTTCGGGTGCCGCCCTCGCTGTATGGCGCACCTTCTACGTAACCTGCCAACCGGATGAATGCGTTATTCAACTTGCAGAAGAGGGGATTGCACAGTGAAACATGCCATCATCGTATGAGGACTCGCTCGCACGAGATGCCCACAGAAACGTCTGACATAGACTCACACCATGCCTCGGCGCCGACCGGTGCTGGGTAATTTGAATATGTGTTCCTTATGCACATTTGGTGCTAGAATTCAGTAAGGTGCAATTAGTAAAGACAACTAACTGGCTAGCCAAAAAGCTCTGCGGGCACTAAAGGGGGGCGAGAATCAGAAAACTTTTCCTTCAGCTTCGTTTCAATGACACCATCTCAGCCTTGTCAAGACTCAACAGAAGACATTAGAGTCTCTTTTATTACTATTCCATGCTAAGCAACTCCCTACGGGGATGCCTAGCGGGTATGGCGATGTAACCTATACTTCAGATTAGTTCAGGGCATAGTGAGGCCTGTCGAATCTAGAAGCAAGTGGCATTTAGTCCCTAATGTACAAAGGATACGGGGTATTCATTGATAAGCGAATACTGTAAAATTTTACTGCTGCCCAGGTCAAGCCAGGTCCTACGATGAGCGGCACACGGCACCTAAGAAGCCAAGATCCAAGCTCTATCATTAGCTCAGATCGTATCTGTTGTGCTGATCGTCGGGGAATAAATCTGCGAAAGGAATATCACTACCGAAAATAGTAAGATAGTAAGAAAAGGAATGCCTGGGGAAAACACACACTAATGAATCCCATCAGCCATTATGAATTTAGAAACGCCTGTCTCCCTAATACACACTGGAAAAAGACGACCGGTCAAGCATAAGGAGAAAAATTTTTCTCAGACAAGGCTATGTATTAGGCGAGACAGATATACGGCAGTGGCGTGAACACAGTCGCAATCATAGTCATCAACAAATAGAAAAAAATTTCTCTGTCGCCTCGGCAGGATGTATCTCATAGATTGGGCCGTCCTGCAGGCCGCATTATGCCAAAGTAACCTTGCCATGTAGGTACTGTATTAACGGTAGCCTTGTCAGCCATTGATGCAGAACTTGACCTTCCGGGTATTAGCCAACGCCCAGAGGATGTCAGCTCGATTTCCAGAGTGCCGCCGTCATACTTTTAAATCCATGATGCCTTCTCCCCAGCATGAGCTGCCCCAGCTGCAGCATGGTGCTGAAGGATGGAGAACAGGAATTCGATGATTGAAAAAGGTGGTCCTTCAGAGACTCAATGATCGCTCGAGCTAGTTGTGTCAATTGACGTGCTGGCGTAGCACTTGCAAAATAGCGTAATGGGGCTTCGATCGGCGGGGCCCCTAACCTTACATGGCGTCGTAGATCGGACAAGCGTCATGCCAGTGCTGACTTTATGAGGAGGCGTATTCGATTTGCGAGTGCCGTCCATCCGTCGCACAATAAGGCTCTCCATCCGTAAACTCCCGCCTGGGGTATCCCGGGGCTTTTATTGAAAGCCTGCATCTCTACCTACCTACTGCTAAACCCACACGCATTGGGAAGCTCTTCATCATGAGAAAGAGGCCCGACGGCTTGACGTGCATTGACTTTAACATCTTTATGTGTCTTTCACAGTGTTTAGATAATGTAGAGACAAAAGTAATTGTGCGAGGGATTTGAATCCTGTTCAATTGCTACTTAGTCATTTGCTAGAGTTGAACACTGTAGTTCATGCCGTCTGCGTAGAATCAAACCCCATCAATCCAGAATCTGGATAAGCCTTTTGCTTTGTAGGGTGGCTTTAAACCTGTTGGCTCTCGTCATCATTCACTGAAGCCTTCCGCCAAGCTAATCCTTCCATTCCCAATTCCCTAAACACCCCAAAGCTTCTAGGTATCAGGGTGCGGCGTAAAGAAAAAATAAAACAATGATATCTTGGAGAGTCTCATGGTACAGTGATATTGGACCTGTCCTCGTTGGACCCTGATTGCGCCATAGGTAAGTACCAACCGAAGACAATAGAATCCCATAGTGACCCCAAACTTTTTATGATGCTGTGCTCCGGTGTATGCTCTTGTACAAATAAATATCGAAATGGTATATTCAAGTAGTCCGTCATGCTTTAATCGTAGGAAACAAATGAGTGAGTTGTGTAGGTAGGAAACGCTGCCTTTGCAGTGAAAAGCAATGGAGTATTTTCGGGTGTTTGGGTGAGACAATCTGTTTCGAGCAACGTTCTTGGTACCTAGCAGGATCGACGACGCTGCTGAATTCGGGCAGTCTCGAAAGAACTCGCGTAGTCTCTAAGCTGTTTCCTAGTCTTTGAGGACATTTGGCTCTTCTCGCTACCGGTGGACGTGGTGCTCTCTAGAGAGCATAAACTGCTGTGGGAACTCGAAGGCGTCAAGAGATGGGCTGGTGAGCTCGAGAGTTCAGGCCGGTGGATCGATGGCTGGGCAACAGGAGATGGACCGTAAGGTTGGGCGTTGCGGAAATCGTAAGCGGGCTCCAGATAGAATCTTGACTGGCTCCTTGGAACCGCCCAATTGTAAGAAGCAGGATCAGCAAGACCGGGAGAGCTCGGAGCCGAGTGAGACGAGTTGGAGTACTCCATCAATCTGCAAGTCTCCGAACAATAGAGCTGGCCGTCAGTTTGCTTGTCACAGCCAAGGCAGTACTCAGGCTCCCATGATGGATCGGAAGACATGGTGATGTGCCGAGGTTGTGCGGACGACGTCGTGCGTGGTATGTTTACAGTTGTGAGTGGCTCGACGAAGACCTGGGAAAGAGGTCGAAGACGAAGAGCCGTACAAGAAGGGATGGCGATGTTGCTCGATGAGCTCGTGACGACGATGATGTAAATAGATATTCGAGTTGAGAAGCAGGCTCTAGCAGTATCGTTTCCGTGCCTCCAGTCAGATAGTTCTCTCACAGTCGAGGTGACAAGAGCTACGGTGTGTTACTCTTGGTGTTGATGTTGGAGGCGAGGGTGGGAGGTGATGTACAAGGTGAGGGATGTGGTGTGACAGTCGATACGGAACACAAGTGGTGTTGGTGTGTTGTTGTTGTTGTTGTTGTTGTTGTTATTGTTGAATGACGGTAAGGGATTGAAAGAGAGTGGACAAAGTGGGAGGAGGCAGTGTTTATGATATCGAAGTTCTGTGGTGGTGGAGAGTCGAGGCAGACGAGGTCATTTGTATGTCTGGCTGTCGAGAAACCAAATCTGGGGTGGGTTAAGCCCACCCAGAGAGACATCAGGTACGTCTCTCGCGCTCCACTCCCACCACCCATGTCCGTACTAGGTACCGACCTTTGGAGGCATCAGCAGGCGTGAGAGAAGGAACATTAGACACACTAGCAGATAGAGAGAGATGGCCAGGATGAGAGCACGACGGGTGGGACCTGGGCGCAGGTGGGTCATTGGCCTGATTTCTCAGGTGGGGCGGCTATGCTGCACTACTGTACGGACTTCCCTTGGCCTTTTGGTCTTCTTGGCCTCCTCTTGATCTTCCCTTGCAAGTTGCACCACCCATGTCTGTCCCTGCCAGCCAGAGCCAAGCTTTGCCTTCCTTGAATTGCAGGTCAAGTCCCACGCACCCCCCCCCCCCTCTAGTAAGAGGTTGCTCTGAGCGCTAGTCCAAACGCTACCTAGTGTTCTTTGCCTGTCGATCAATCACCCTGAGTCCAGAGCAGGGGTCGGTACATGGCCTATCCCCACTGCGTTAGGTGCTAGAGGGTGTGCAGCAAAGAAAGTCGGCCGAAGCGAACACGCAACAAATTTTTTCTGCAGAGGGGTGAGTCCAGCCCCAAGTACCTTCGGGATTGAGGGGGTGGAGCCAAGACTCGAAGCAGAAGGGCATTTGCAAATTATGACACACCAGGAGCAACCAGTTCGACTACAATTTCGACTATGAACAGTTCTACTTTTTCACAAATATTCAGCTCCACAAAGGTACAAAATATTTATTCAAAGTTTCTATCTCTTGAAACTTGTGTGAATTTCCAAATAATTCCCTCTGCATGCATCTTCTATAGGCAAATGAAGGTGGTGCTTTGCTGCATCTTTCCTAGAGTAACCAATATATTATTATCTTATAAGCATTTCTTACAATGCTATTACCATTCATTAATTGCCTGAGGAACAGTCGTGGCAATGTAAAGCAAAGTTAAACCCTACCGAGATGTCTCACTACTGAGGTGCGTGGGCTTTGGCATGTACAATCAAACCGGTGATGCCCGTGTGTCAGTCATCAGCTCAATTGACATGCCCCTCCGTATCATGAACTATCTTGCCCACCACCACCACCTTCTCTATGTCACATGCACAAAGTACTACCTAGTTGCGAGCCTATCTACTTTCTTATTAGTGCTCTATCTCTCTGTCCTTAATTATCCGCGCGTCCAGCATTTGCCCGATTCTGCACGGCAAATGTTCCTTCGGTATCGTTGCAGTCCTCCGGCCTCTTTCCTTCACGCCGAGTTTCCACTGGCCACGCAAGCCGAGCAGTCAAGCGGGAAATGGTCCTCAGTGGATCGCGTGGGGGTTCACAGGTCTCGTACAAGCGGTTCCTCACCAGATGCTGAACCCACCGTGTTATCGGGCTAGCTACCAGACGAAACAGTGTCATGTCGCATATACTGCAAATATAGGCCACAATCTAGGCGGATCGTGAGATTAGTACCGATCAGACCCCAAGCCCTTTACAGAGAGCACATATTCCGTAATTTCGAGTATATGCAGCCAACAGGAGGAGTGCCTCAAATTCGCTTCTCATTGGCTTTCACCATATGTCCAGGGTTGGCTGGAAAAGTAGTATTGGAAAATTACCCTCACTGACCTCACTCTCCAATTATATTGCTGCTCTGGTCCATACCCTATTTCCAAGCTTGGAGGCCAGAAAACCGGCTGTGTTCGCTGAACGGTTTCCTGAGGTGTGCTACAACATACCACATCAACAAGCATAAAAGCAACGCCCTCTTTTTGCCACTCCTTTAAGTAAACACGAGATTATCAGAGTCAATCTATGTCTTTTTAAGGACCTGATTGATGATGATCTGACCCTTCTTGACACAATATGAGGAAATCCATCCTTTTTGGTACCTTACATCAATGCCCTCTTTACCCCTCCTCGAAGATAGGTTGATATAATGGAGGGGACCCTTTATCATTATCTTTCATTGCTGATGGTTGCTTGGCTTTACCGGCCATCCAATCAGGGCACCGAGTCACTCCCACCCTCAAATTAGTTACATGATCGCGACAGCCTTCGCAGACCCTCTGCCGTTGCGACTCTACCTGCATCGTGCACCAGGTGATATGAGAGGGCGGCTGCACTTGATCTACAAAGGGTCATGACGGAAGATCCCGTGTGCAGCACTGCCTGACAGTGAGAGATGGCCCATGATCTGTCGTGTACGGTTTGGTTTTTGCAATTCCGCGCCGCCGTGGGGGAGTTTCAACAACGAACTCCCAGGACCCCTTTCTTTTACCAATCTCGTCGGCTCTGGTCTGGCGAGATGCGTACGGAGCAGACCCCTGAGATCTCGACTACGGATAAGAACGGGCGTTGGCTTGCAGTGCAATGGTGCCAAGTGTTGAAGAATAAGGCTAAACCGCTTTCAATTTTGACTGCATGAGATAGCCCCCCGCCTGCTCATGTAGGTGTGGTTGAGACCAAACGAACCATCTGGTTCCATTTCGCAAGCAACACGCATGAGCATGCAATGCACGCACTTATTCTTCACCCGTGGTTTTGCCACTCAGGGTTCCATGAATGCCCAAGGGTCGCCACCTACTGGTGGTAATGTTGGTGACGATGTGATGGATTATCGTGAAGTCCAAATTGCGCATATTTTATTAATGTCGATAATCGCGCTAATTTCGACTATACTATATTATAGCTTACGTATCGTGGCATCCCTCCCCTCCTCCGTGGCAGCCTTGACGCCAACAATATCTGCGATGTCGAGGCTTTCAATGCACGCCAGCTATCAAAAGCCCAAGTGGATATGAATACTCTTTAGAACGATACCGGGTTGGTCTTTAGAGGTGGTCTCCTTGCGAGAGGCCAGAAACGTGCTTGATTCTTTCTTGCACGCACGCCACTGCCGGCCGAGGTCCAGTGAATCATGCAGTCCTCAGCCGTACGGGCGTTGCGAATCGCTCATAATATTTTGTATATTGCCCTATTCCTTTCGTAGGCGCGTACTGCAGTCTGTTTTGGTTTGTTCACCGTCGGATAATCAATGATAGATGAGGTAGATTGGCGAATCGCTCTCAAGAAATTGTATATTAAAACGCTCATGCAGTGTGCCAATCAAACGCAGCCTCTAGTTCACACTTACATTGTTCCGTCCACTGCTACACTGCTGGGCGCATCAACCGCCGAATCTCAAGGCCTGGAAATGTGAAAGGCACGTTGTACTCCCGTGGCCAGCCGTTGTCGATTAGACGTAAATGTGACGCCATAAGTTGTCTAGAACTGAGTCTTTATCCAGCCCATTTCGTGCCGGCACCATGAACTAGCGATTGGCTGGGGCCATCTCACCTCTTCGGAAACCTCTTTTTAGACACTTACTCGCGCATCGTACGTTTTGAAACGCCTCTCTTACGAGACGTCATTTCTACCCACTCGTGTATTTTTTGTATAGTTGATCCACAGCCACGTGAGGGGGCCCTCGCTATGTATTACCATTACCCACATCACACCCTATCTACGAAGTTCGTATTGCGTGGTTTCTGACATCCTGCAGGCGGAAGTTGAGTACTGCTTAGCCCACCACTGTCAGAACCAAACTGTTGAAACTGTAACCCTAATCATCCTTCCTCCAGAGCATCGGTATAGTAAGTAGCTGCCCGCTAACCCAGAATCAAGCAGTCGGAGGGGTATGAATAACATTCAAACATATATGACCGACCGTTCCGAGTTCTATGAACTCGTCACGCTAGAGTAGACGGGCGCAAGGGGTTGATGTGGGAAGCCGGATGTTGATTGGCTCTTCCCCACAGAGGACATCACCGGGTCCATCGTAGTCCGGCTCACCTTAAGCCAAGTTTAGAAGGGTGTATGTATACTCGGTGTTCTGGTGATAAGGTAGCAAACTAGACAGGCATATTCGAGTAATCCTTCAAGGTTGGCACCGAACTGCTGGAACTCGGTACTGCTGAACGCGGAGTGGCGGGATCCATCGTCTCATTTAAGATTTCTCGGGCTCTCGAAGAGAGCAAAATCAGGTCTTGGCATCCAGATATTTTCCGTGACATGTATTAGGAACGGCTCGAAAACGGAAAGGGAGCGGTTCGCTCGGTAGCTTTGGATCTATGTCATTGCAAGGCCTATCCCTACTATACGCTTCCTATTAACAAGGTATAATAATAACTAGAAATGAGCACTTTATGAATTAGCGATGGTTGATATACAAATTGTTGCCTAGCAAGACATTTTCACATCGAGAAGGATGTCGTTGAACACCTAGCCCATCTTATTCAGACATCCTATCTATCTATGGAGCAGGGGGGAGTCTGACTAGGCCCCATTCGTGCGACGTGATTTCATATCACCTCCGCTATCAGACTCGATAGTCTCGGCGCATTCTCATGCAATGTCAGATGAGGCTCCTGATGCGAGATATCCATTCTCGTAGCGGTTGTTTCGGGATGGCTCCAGCACTGCACTGCAAAAATCTTATTTGCCTTTCAGATGACAGGAGTCAGTATTCCGCACGGGCCCGGATTCATCATGAGTTTCTTTCGATGATAAGCTTCCGACAGCGTGGAGAGTCGACGCACTACTGCTAGCCCTGGAATAGCACCCGCGCTTTTCCACTATCGAAGTTGAGTTACGTATACCCAACAGACATCGTGAATGGACTAGGCTTGAACGAGATAGATTCACGAGAGTCCGAAACCTCCCAGGATCAGGTTTACTGAGGAATGTAACTTGTAGTAGGCGTGTTTGGGTAATCATATGGTATCGCGTAAGAAATGTTCCGGTCTTCATGTGACCGTTAGTCCATGCCGCCTACCATCACTTCACTACCAACGGTACGTCTGGATCGGCTTGGTATCATAATGGCATTTTGGTCCTCTATGCAGCCCCCCCGATCGGGACGCACAAAAGACCCTAGATCACCGTTCTGGATGTTTCGGCTGAGTGTCTGTCTGACCTGGTCCTCAATTTGGAAGGAAAACAGCGAAGTCACTAAACAACTTGCGTGTTTTTGGTTACTAATCTGTCGACGGTGCCGTTCCTGCATGACCCAAGATATTGAATTCGCGATAGCATCTCACGTGGTCAGATCTTTAGATTGGACTCGCGAACTACCGCAGCCTGTTGCGATCGATTGCGCACTCGTATGTCCCTTACTTTAGCCGCAACTCAAGGTGAATGGCAGTTGATGGCGATGATTAATCACGGTCAGCCCTAATCACGGCAGAACCGTTGACCGCGAAAAGTTCGATGTAGATGACCAAGAATCTAAGACGCTTACCAATACGGTTCCTTCCCTACCAACTCATGTCTCACCTGTCTAAATTGTCGTTTTTTATCCTTGGTGTTTTATAGTGCATGGATTGCATGGTGCTGGTCATTGTCCACTTTGCTCCGTATAATGCTTATACCTGCGAAGTCCTACCTACGGAGCGCCGACGCAAAGCGACCTCGTTGTCGCGCTATGAATCCTTCACGCTTATGAAATAGGCGAGCCGCCAACCTGGGATCACATTTTAGATAGGTCTTGATGAAAGTACATAGTTCCGCACTCACACTTGGGTGGAGTACTCCGTACTCATGATGAGCTAAGATCTAGGACTAAAACACTGAGAACTTCTAAATATATGGGTTTTGTTCCCTTTCTAGTCGCTAGGCAAGGGAAGGCTGGGGCGGTTGAAACTGCCTAGAGATTCTCTCTGATCTGAACCTGTCTCTCTGTTGAAAGAAGCTACAAAGTAACTTTGAGTGAATTTCGGCCCAAAGAGGAATTTGTAACCTAAAGGCATTGCAACGAGATCCAGACAAGGGGCTTTTACGCCACAATTTTTTCTTTTCCTTTCTTGGCGGCTACTTGCCCTTGCACTATAAGCTGAGGCATGTTTGAACCGACACTTCCAACTAGCCGGATTACATTGGGAAACTTTGTAAGTTCTGAAGCATTACTCCTGATATATACCTGGTAGATATTGTGACTCTTCTCCTTGAAGGTACCTCAAGCATCTTGTTATTCATGTCATCGCGTGCTTCGGTTGGTGAAACATAAGTCCTTAGGTATGTCAGTAATATAAGTGCTACATACTTCGTAAGTATGAGCATCGCTAATTACTACCTCTGAAATCAGTTGAAGTCTGATGTCTTATGATGGTGACAGGTCATGATCGAGTTTGCCGAGTGTACTTTTGCTAGTCCAACAAAAGTACATCGCGTTTTTCTTCAAGCTCTCGAATGCCCTAAGCAGAAGTTACTCGAAATAGTTTTGTTACCCTTGCGCGATGTTTTTCGTTGTGCATGCACGAATTTCCCCGGTCCAGCGAATAGAAATGAAGTTTCGGCCCCCCGCATCCCAGGCACTAGATCTACAAAGTAGGCCAAGTGTGTGTGTGATCACCCACCGCCATCTAATAATAGGTAGCAACGGCGGGGGATGCGCAGCAGATGTCTCATGGTATAGAAGTAAATGCTGTCTTCTTTCTCTTTGCAGTACATTATTCTCGTAAACGCCTTACTATATCTGTGATGCACATTAGGAAGGACGGACTTCACTGTTGGGTACGACGCGAGTTTCGTCGTTACGAGCAACCGGCCGGCTCGCTCGGTAGGAAGCGAGATCTGAGATCTAACCCCTTGAATACCTCGACGATCATATCCTAGTTGAGTCCTTGATGCGCCTCTTGTGTAGGGCCTGGTTCAATGTGTGTAATTGGCAATACAGCCAAGCCATCTCATTTTCCCAAAATGTCGTATTGGAAATTATAAAAGCGAGCCTAGTAAAGCGTCGGGTGTGGCGAAGGCTGGCAAGGATCAACCCCAGATTCCCCAGGCCGGGTAAGCGAGAGGGAAGGTGCTAAAAGACAGCCAAGACAATCCCCAGTGCCCAAAAACAGAAGCTCTGACACAAAACTTGCATGGGGGCATTTCCGCCCACGCCGCCCGATGCGAGAGATAGGGAGCCATCATATCATGTAAAGCCTCTTCTCTTATTTACTAGCCGCTATGGTCGAATTTGTCAGTACCTACCTTAGTGAATGTGGTTGTGACAAGGAGTCTACCGAGGCGCTGGACTCGACGGATTTCTGGGGGCAGTGATGGGGGGCGTGTATGGGTTTTCTACAAAAACCTGATCTATCATGCTACACAAAGAAAGGGCAATATACACGGCGCGCACGAACTGCTCCTTTTATCGCCAACTCCTGCCATTCGCTCGCCCCCTCCTTTCGTGTAACGCAACAGCTACTGTTGCGGGGAATCAATAGTCCGGGAGGGCGTAACGAAATGCCCTTTTTATTTCCTCTCACAGTCGTAACAGAACCAGCTACCGAACGGATTGCCATAAACAGTCATGATGGCGTCGAGTACCGGAGGCGAGGGAGCTTATCTGCCACGCTGCTCCGCCGCCCTCGTGCGTAAGATGAAACATTGTGTGCATCTTGCGTCATGCCAGCTACGCCCAAGTCTTTCAGGCGAAAGAATAAAAAGCAATGAGACAAATCAACGAACACATGTCTATACCCTCGTGTGAGCTGAAGAAAATAAAATACTGCCTACTCCGTAAGTAGTAAGTGCAGTCTCGGCCGAGGGTTCATACAGTTACCTTGAAAGTTGGCTTGGCCTTGAATTGAGTATATGTGGGTCGACGATAGTACTTCTTCCGACTTCTTCCTCTGCAGCGGTGGAGGTGGAGGTGGAGGTGGTGCAAGTGCTTGGCACCGCTGTGCTGGAAAGGATTTATGCATCTGTTAAATTGAGTCTTCACGACATCGGCAGTCGCCTCTCTGCCAGGCCGAGAGTCGCGAGCGGCCCAGACTCGAAAATTTTCATGTAAACCTCACCTATGGCGTTATTATCGCTCCCCTGGAACAGCAGAATTGCATAATCCCGCACAAGCCACGGATGCTACGCCGCCCACATGCAGAGCCCATCGCCAGTGAGGGCTCCAGATCTCTCCCTCTGAAGATTACTGTGCCTACTGCATACAGATGTGGGTATAGCCGCACACCCCCTCTGAATATGTCATGTTTCCAGCATTAATAGCAGGAAAGCACACTGTAATAATAACGCCCCGTGTACTACGTAAGGAGGAAGCATTCCTTGTCGACGACCTAGAATCTTATGCAGCCAGCAAGTTGCGAAGTTTTCTCTACGAGGGAGGTTTTTTAACGACACGGATTTGCTGCGTGGCTCAAAGGGGTTTCAAGTCCGAAAGGATGGATCTCTCGTCATTGGTCACCCCGTGCCCGACACCATGGTAAAAGTACGAATTATGTGCTCCTTCGCACAAGTCTTGGCGCTTCCGTCCGGGCTGCCGTCTGTTCCGTCTCGGTTTTCCTGTCCCGTTGGGAGAACCAAGCGCAACAGTATAGTAGTTGACGCAGCAAACGTGGGACGTCCAAGAAATTATGTTTCGTTTCCACCTTGTCGTGTCAGCTCCGCATGCGCACACCAGCCGTTTTGCCTGCCGCCAGCCAGCAGATCCTCATCAGCCCTGCTCATTCTGGAATAAAGTCATCATCGATCTAATGTCTTGTACCGTTCACGTACGAGGGACCCCAGGAAATAGTGAGATGTCAAGTGGGAATTTCATCACATTCACGTGGTTCCTCGCTATCCGGACGGAAGCCACTTCAGCTCACTTTATGCAACCCTAACCCCGGCTAGGTGTGAGATCTTAAGACTAATTACCCAACAGCGTGGGATGAACACTCGGGAGAAGGCGCGCGCTATGCAAAGTGTTGGAAAGGCCCCGACTTCCCAACAAGTTGGCTGGGAAAGAAGCCAATATGCCAGACAAGGCCGTGATGCATTTTCATCACGCTTCTAGAATTTGCCGAACCATGGTACAGGGAAAGGGGTGCCTCCTCTCATCACACGCAGAATGAACATGGGGGATTAATTACGCCACTTGACAGGCCATATCCATGGAATCCTCGTTGCCTGACGCAAAAGCTATCTGTCCAACAAGAAAAAACGGAGAGAGAGCTGGAACGTCCAGTACCGAATGGGCTATACAGCTCTCCGCAGCTACTAGTGAGGAAATCACCCGATTGACCCTTTCCGGATATTCCAGCCTGGAGCCTTCAATCTTATCCCTAGGAGGCCCGAAAAGGCGGCGAGTGGAGAGCTGAGACGCTCCAACACTTTCCCAACCACTGCGTCGGGTCCGATGTAGTGCGTTTTCAAGCCAATCATAAAACTTGACGGGGTGTTCCCAACGGAGGTATATACCCAGGTATCCTACAGCTTCATCAAAAAGAAAAAAAAAAAACGCTCTGCGAGGGTGTTTGCAAAACAAACAAACCTTGAGCGATTTCGCTGAAGAGACATGACTTAGACGGCGCTGACATTGGTAGCGGTACTGATTTAAGGAGTGGCGTTGGAAAGTGTTTCCCGTCCGCCTTTGCCGACTCATGAAGGAATACGGTATTATTGAGGAAGTTTTATCCCGATCACTGGGGGTATAGCGGTGAGACAACAGACGTGAGAAGGCTAAATTGAAACCGAACTCGACAGTCGAGATAGAGAAAGTCTCACCTTGCACGGTTGAACCCCCACGCGGCTTTACTCATGGCCAGCGCTGCGACAAGCCGAACGGGTGATGAGACAGCGGGTTATGGCTGCTTCTAGCCACGCGGCAGAATGTCTCTTCTCAGGAACAACCTTGATAGCTGGATGAACGGATCGACGTCAGGGGGCGGTAGAGACGAATCCTTATCGCTCGGCTTGCGTACCATAAAGGGCATGTGATTGTCTATCTTGATTATTGACTGATACATCGTAGAGTATGAAGAAGGACGGCGATTTGCTACTAGTAGTGAGAGTATTGTGGTTCAGTACATGCTCGCATCATCATATGACTCTCTGGCCAGACTGATAGTGGTTATTCTAGGAATCTGGTAATTGTGCGACGACGACGAAAGATGACTTCAACTAGGTACACGTAAGCATGATGGTATAATTACGATTCAATGCTCATCAAATGGCTTCGGCACGGGAAAAGAAAGATCGAAACCAGCAACCACCCAAACCACGATGCACCAATCGCTTGCCTGCCTCCCTATCTCACCTTCTCGGTGAGTAAAATTGATAAAGGGATTCTCACTGCTTCAATACAGCGACGGTGTAGTGTCTAAGACAGACAAATAGACCTGTCCAATTTGTATACTATTTATAACTACCGGTGAAGGTGAAAGATACCGTTCCGGATAAACTACGGTGTACCTTATTGAACAAGGTATCCCACCGTCGTAACAAATTCCCCAGAATAAATATTCTCGTTCAGTGCTGGATCGGGGGGCGGCCGCTGGGCACCCTGTCGCACCTATCATGGTATAGTCATGATGATGATGGGCATTGACAATTGCGTAGGTAGGGATGAAGTAAGAAATTAGATTGTGCCTGAGATCCTTCAACCCGTTCTCGCCAAATAATGGGCAGCGGTGGGAGGATGAGGTGAAAAAAAACTTTTATACTACCTTGTTAGTTCTGACAGTTCGACAAAAGGGAATAAAACCGGCGAGTATTGACACGCACGGAAAGATCGGTTTGTAACCTTGTCGGTCGTGCAGGATGGGATTTGTATCAACCTTGATGCATGCTTGTGATCAGCCCTCTTACCCCTGCGTGTTGATTCTTGGATAGAAACTGATACTTGTGCCTTGTGATTCCTCATCGCCATAGTGACGTCTCCATGATCTCACGACCGTACCTGCTTCCTCTCACCGTCGGCTCACCCCGGGGTATTATCCTTATTGTTGGACTTTTTACACTCTCACCCTCCTCCTTCTAACTTACCCCCTTGCTTTCTTTTCGCGACATGCACTCGGTCGAGTTGCATGAGCGCCTCGCTGCGTGGTCCTTACACCTCTAGCTGCCGATCGGAATGTCGACAGCCGTGGGTAACGGTGGCAAGGCAACGAGGCAAAGAAGGAGAACAACAGATTGAAAAAAGGGAAGGGGAAGGGGAAGGGGATAGTGAGTATCCGAGACTTTAGGTAGTTGATATCGGAATCATCCTTGAATGTGACTATAGAGTAAGGCCAAGGCACAGCAAACAACCCAATGACCTAAGAAAGGGAGAGTAAGGATGGGGGAAGCCCTAGACTGACTGATACACGTACGGCAAGGTATTCTTTCATGCCCCGTGTGATGAGAATAAGCCCGGATCGCCCATTCACATCAGCAGAGCCTCATGGGCGTGAGTGTCAGTCTCACTTCAATCCACCTTCCCATCACACCGCAAATCTCATCGCCCATGCTACACATACCCACTCGCTCGTTTCGCCCACTCAATCCATGGAAGAAAAATTACCTGCCTTTTTGTCTCTCTGCTCCTTCGGATATCTATGCTCCCGGGAGGCAATTGCCATGTCATGCCATGCATACAAGGCATCCATCCATCCCTTGTGGTGATGGGCATGAGAAAATTGATGACGAGACTCTCCGCGTGTGAGGAGGGAGAGGTGAGAAAGCACGGAACCGTACGGGACGAGGCAACGTCTCTTTCACCGACTTAACTTCGTGATGAACGAAAACATGAAACAAGCATACTTACCAAGAAGCCAGGCAGGGTTAACTCGAGCTTGGGTCGGTCAAAGTTCTCAAACATCCTTCCTTGAATGATCATAGATGATGAGATAAGATAGGATCATACTAACTAGCTAGCACAGCCCCGACTCTAGACCGCCGTCCGTATATCTCATCTCATCGGTCGGGAGCAATCACCCATGCTTCCATCCGTCGGTGATACCCGGACTGCCGGCAGCCGAGTGCACCCGCTGCTGGTCACCACACCAACTTGCCTCCCGGGACGGAACGGGCGGAGGCATAAGGTAGGCAACCTCAATCTATCTACTTGTTGCGAACACGTAACTCCTGACTCGGAACTCGCAGAGAGGCAATCAATCAATTTCCAGCCCACCTTCTTACCCTCAATCCGCTCCCCAGCCCCCAGGCAGCTCGCCAAGCAGAAAGAAGCAAGTGAAGATGGGTGGTTGGATAGGAAAGATACACGCACGTGTGCTATTCGTAAATACTTACGCAGGCAGGCAGCCATGTACATACATCATCGACATCACCACGGTCATCTACATACACGCAGCCCGATCTCTCTCTCTCACCCTTCGTCGCCTACACCCATATATACCATCAGGCAACCTCGCCGATACCGACATGAGGCAGCAACTTTGCCCCTCCTCTTTCCATCCACCCCCCTTTTCGCCAGCGTGCGCCAGATATTGATCGCCTAGTCTCATGTGTCCGGAACTCATAACACAACCATCCCATGGCAGGAAATAGAACAGGCGCCTCCACACTAAACTTATCATCTATGCCATCCCGAATTCCCGAGACTCACTCACCTTCCCTTCCCGAGTTCCGACACATCACTCTCGAGAGAAGACAGAAGCAATAAGTAGGGGTACTAAGTTTGTCCAGGTTGACGGAGAACGCAGGGAAAGCGTCACCGAAGGTGAGGTTTCGTAGTGGCTTGCTTGGTGAGTACAGAGTCAGAGAAAGTGTTTGTTTGTTGCCTAGACAATTTATTCCCAAGCATGCTATCACGTCAATTTTCCCTTTCCTCCCGTATCTACAAAGAATTAATCCCCCATCCTCTTTGCCATTAAACCTAGACAACACACGTTGCAGCGGAATGGGCTAGACAGACAAGCAAGTAAGCAACGGAGATCTGTAGTCAATATGAAACTCAACAGAGGATAGTTCAATAGATCTGTTTCCCCTTCAACTACGATTTCCCGGGACAAGCATTCCTGGAGAAAAAGGTCATTAGATGCATCACGAATATCAGCATAGCCCTAATCACATTTCTGGAACGAACATAAACATTGACTAGCCTTTTTTTATTTTGCCCGAGGGGTACTACTATCTAGACGAAAGTGCCAGGCAGCAACGACAGTGCATGAACTGGTATATCTCCTAGGCGAACAACTCTGGGCATTTGATCTGGTCCGATGCTTTCGATTACCTCATCACGGCCGAATAGGACAGACCGTGCAGAGCAATCTCTTCATCATCCGACCGAACCGACCACAGCGTCTCCAACGCTCCGGCTCTCGGGTCTAAACAAACGAGAAAGGGCAACAAGCCCATTATCTCCTCCCAAGGGAGTTGCCCAGGCAAGAGAGCTGTTAGACGGTGCCACCGTACAGAAGATGTCTTCTATCCCTTTTTGGTATCACGTACAGTTTAAACAGACAGTTCTTACGGCAATATGATCAGCCAGACACAGCAATTAAAACGGCTGTTGATTATATGGGAGAGCTAGGCGCTCTCACAATCCATAGATGTCCCAGCCATCCGTCACAGAAACCGATGAGGAGCTTTGGAGCTGAGCAGTGGAACTTTGACGAGGGGCAAACTCACACCTTAGTTCTTCGTTCAGTCATAGCTCGTCGTCCTCGATTTCGGATGGCTTGAGCAAACCACCAACCTTGGCGCGTCGCTCGTGGTCAGTCGTCTGCTTGTCGCGGGCTTCCTGTTCTTTCTCAACCACGAAGAGCTCCGCATTATCTCCCCCAGAAAATTCCTTGAGAGAAATAAGGAAATCGCGAACTTGAAGGCGGAATTTCTCGTAGGAACTGTTCATAGAGAACAAACACTCGACAAATGCATTAATTTGCGGACTAAAGATGTGTTAGATCTGTTTACTTCAAAGCATAAAACAACTTGTACTTACGGCTGAAGGTTGGGGAAGGCATTCTGCAAAAGTTGACCGACAAATCCTGTTAGGAACTCCCTGTTGGGTGTACCAGGTATCGCCTGGTCAGTGTAGACAGGCCCCTGGATCTTCGGGGTAGATCCATCCGCTGGAAGGACGAAGTAGAAAAGCCTCATCAGAAGAAGCGACTGTGTTTTGAAACCGGCCTTGTGGTCAGGATCCGTCAAGACGAAGAAAACATCCTGCAAGATCGTGATGAAGAACTGCTGGAAGAAGGCATTGGCTGTCTGCACATCAGTCTTCTCAGCAATGTTGGTGATGAGCTCCAGGCACATATTAAGCCCAGCACCCTCGACATCTCGGTTGTCGTGTTTGCTTGCCCACATGCAGGCATCAATGACGAACTTGAATTGCCTGTTGTCAAGCTTCAACAGAGCAGGGAAACAGTGGAGATTGATAGCTCGGAGCAGGTTGAAAAACTCGACTCTGTGCTCGGGAAACTCCGAGAAGTCCTTGTTGATCATGTCTAGTGTGCACTCAAAGACATTTTGCATGATGAGTGGGACTTGATCCTCCATCAGATTCTAGAAGCACATCAGTATGAACCCAGTTGTTGAAAATGTCTGGGATAGAATAGGTTGGAAGCTTACTGTCAATCTCGTGATGACAGTTGACATCGCCTTCAGGACTTCAGCGTCTCGGGCACCAGGTACGTTTCTATTGTAATCAACAAGAACGGAGTCCAGGAGTTGAGGAACCATCTGTTGTCGAACAGCCTGAAGGTCCTCGGCCTTATCGATATAGCTCTCGATGAGCTTGAGGATCTCCTTTTTGATAGTGCGCAACCCTCGGACCTTAGGTGTTCTAGGTGCAAGTTCGCCTGAATCACATATCAGCAAAAGTTGGTAGTTAATGGGGACTTATGAATTACCATTCTCAGCAATAGCTTCAGAGATGAGCTGGCTCGTGGCACGATACATCTGGAGCATGTCAAGATAGATTCTACCTATCTGAGGACCAAAATATGGGCCGATGGAGGAGCATGCGGATACGTTCGTCTTCATGATGTTGCCGATAATCTTGATAGTGTCAGAGTCCTGCAAGATTTGGGGATCATTAGTGGCTAGTCGAATGATCTCCTCCCAGGCCGCGTTTGGAGCGTTCATCAGTTCCGCCAATAATCGTTCCTGCTGATGCTGGTTTCCTTGTGCTGCTACCATATAGCCACAGGCTTCATAGAAGGTGTGAACTTGTTGCGGCGTAAGATCGCATGTGATGCGTTGAAGATTACGGACGATCTCCTCGATGAAAGGCTCATTCTCACTGGGTTGAAGAGCTACGAAGTGTCTTCGGCACTGGCGGGCAATCTTGATGAATGTATCGCAAGCCATGTCCTGAACGCCTGTCTTTCTGTCAGCACCACGTTTTCATATATGAAAGGATAATGCGCACCTTCGTGTGACTCATGCATGAACTCAAACAACTTATTAACGACCGTCTTGAGGAACTTCCAGTGGGCCTTGAGAAAGCGTGGATATTGGCCAACAATATACATGATGTTGCTGGCAACGACCGCCTTGTTGTCCTTCCCTCGCTTCATCTCGGTGAGACCTAATAGATCCTTAATGACTGTAACCAGGAATCGCTTTTCAGTCTCCTCATTCATGGCCAAGGAGATAGATCCGATGGCCCAGCAAAGGACGTTGCAGTTGTGCCAAGACCACTCGGAGTTGTCGACTTGTTTCTGAAGCTTCTCGGTCATGATCGTCTCGGTGTCTACGACATCCAAATGCGTCAAGTATACCAGGCATTCGCGGATCGTCTTGTAAAGCTGTACGGTGTCGCTCTCTTTGACGAACTCTCGGACAATTTCACCCTCATCGTTCTCAACGATAAGAACCTCCTCGGGGCGGACCATCTTCTCTATCATGACGACACGCAGGTTGGACAGAACTTCCTTGTACTTGTGCATGCGGAGGGGTAGCTTCTCCAGCAAAGCCGGGTTGGGGGCTCCACTTCCGGCTCCGGCTACGGCCAGCACCAAGGGATTCATTTCGGTCATTGGCGCTGTCTGCATCTCTTCGTATAGTTCTTGGACGAGCTTCAGCCAGTAATCTAAGCAGATCTTGAAGATCTCACGGTCCTCAATCTGGGATATACGGATCAAATAGAAGTGACCGTGGGTCAGGAAATCGCGATTCGGGAGCTTCTCAACAAGCTATATTCAAATATCAGAATTGTACAACCATCGCATTCCGGATTCAAAGGCGTTCACTTACGTCGACATGTTGACTGAAGAAGTTGCAGAGGAACAGAGCAAGGTCTTGAAGAAACTCTTGGTCTTTGGAGTTGCTCTGAGGGTATGTGCTCTTGAGGTCAAGATCTAATGGGATGATGCCAGCAATAGTGGTCAGAACATCGACAAACATCTTGACCAATTGCTCGCTGTAGTTGTTGGGTTGGCCGGGGCTGTTAGTCACGAGGCCGCCAATCTCGGTGAAGACCTGAAGAGTGATGTTTCGGAATTCTGGGACCTCAAGAAATCGGGTTCGCAATGTCTCAATAAGGGGGGTCTCAAAGATGTAACCCAGAGGAATCCAGTTACAGAAACGGAGAAGAGTCTCCAAGGTTGCCTTGATAAGGCTGGACTGGGTAGCCGACGTCAGAATTTCCTGGCAGAGGTTGAAGATGGCGGAGAACTCGTTGCACATGGTAGTCTTGAGATTCCGTGTCTTGGCGGAAGTCATCTGGTCGGCGGAATAGTCAAAGACCTCTTCAGACAAGAGGCGGAGGATGATCATGTTGTTCTCGCATATCGACAGGCTCGATCGGCAGGCGGAGATGATCTCATTGATGAAGGTGGGCCAGTTCTGAGGCCACTCTTGCTTCAGGATAGAAATAAGAACAAGATTGAGCTTATTCAGGAGTGTGCGGTGTGTCTTGAGGGACTCGTCGGTACCGGAGGCTTGGATGATGAAGTTCACGACAAAGTTGCGAATTCCTGAAGGGTAGGCGGTTAGATATAGTTTGACGACAGGAAAACGAGGGCAAAGACAAAGACGCACCTAGACATTGCTCGCGGGGAAGAATCTTCCATCTTGTCATGATGACATTGTCGAGTATTTGCAGGCCCAGGTCTAAGTAGATTGGGTCAGTTAACAAGAGCGTGAATGGGGTGTGGACGGGCGACGTACATTTGGTCTGCGCATGTTTTGACTCTCGGAGGATCTTATCGACCTGAAGCCAGGCATCGGGGTCTTCCTTGAACTGCACACAAAAGGCGTCAAAAGGCGGCGGAGAGAAGTGAAGTTTGGCGGCGCATGACTTACCTGGTTCAAGGCAGTTTGGGCCGCTTTTTGCTAGAGGCGGGGAAGAAGGCGGTGTTAGCAAAGAGATGATGTAGTGCGCTAGAGGAAATCAGCAAACCACCCGAGTGAAGAGAAGACATACCTGGTCGCCGCGGCCTTCGTAAAACGACTGGACCATAAGGTCCAGCTCCTCGATTGTAGGCGGCATGGCAGGTGAGGAGATCTTGGTTCGGCGACTCGATGGTGATGATGGGATGGATACCGCGATAATGTTAGGTGAGTGGGGTGTGGAGTGTGTAGTGCAGAAAGTTTGAGATAGTCGGGAGATGAGGACGGACCAAGGCCCCCAGCGAGAATGTCAAGAAGGAGAAGGAGTATGTGCAGCACGCTCAGAGGAAGAAAACGCGGTGGCAGAGAGAGGGAGAGAGAGAGATCGAGATGACCAGATGTAAAGGTCGAGAGGCTGGAGTGTGCTAAATTGCAAGGGCCGCCGTAGTGGGGGAGGGGAGGGGAAGTAGGTACCAGCTCAATGGTTATTAATTATTGATTTCCCGCCTCAGGGTAGGTAGGTAGGTAGGCGGCGCCTGTTGATGTTGCTGTGCTGGGCGGGAGCACACGTCAATAACACAATTACTTCCATTTGAACATGATAGATCCTATATCCATTCTTGAGTCTTTTTTTGAAATCCACTACAGTTGGTAATGTGACTTATTTGTTAAATTCTTCATTCTCAATTCCCAGGCATCAAGGCACGTACCTACCCCCTGATGTAAACAAGAGCAATCACTGCATCCATCATACAATCGGCGATGGGCTACCGCTAATTACTTCGAGGCTGAAAATCTCGTTAGAAACCTCATCTACGCGCCCTCGTCACTGGCGGACCTCGGCTCCCCATGTTCCTCTAGCAACACGGCACTACTGATCTATAAGTAAATACACAACCTGAGAATGTACTTCGTAGTCGTCAATCTTGTCAGTATTGACCTGTCATTGCTGCCGCTTCACCTATTAACTAGCTGAACCACCCATTGATCCGATCAATATCAGCCTTAATGATGTAATCAGTGTCTCACTTGCTATCTCCAATACATTAATAATCAATTAGGCGCTGCCGTGTTTCTATTTTCATAACCAAAATGTGCCACTCCACTTAAAAAAATCAGATGTTCTCGAAGCGCGCGTCCGTAAATGACGAAATTGGTGACACTGGCCATTTATACTCTTGCAGACCATTGTGTTTGAACAAGTCCAAGACAGAAAAACACGACAGAATTCAAATGAAAATGACTAGCTTTTTGATTGCTCTATGATCATCATGTTCCTAAAGTTCCTGATCTAATATACCAGAGCCGCATTGAAAATTTACATCTATGTCATTCTATCTTTTCCCTTTTCACACGTACACAGGCGTATCTGAGGTTGACTGTCTTGGAGATGATCTAGTAGCTTATGCCTTCTGGTAACCACAGTCCGCAAGGCCTTGCTGCAGGGCCTTGATGGCTTTGTCAATATCAGTCCGGTTGGGATCAGTCTATTATGGATATATTAGCCTCGCAATCCAAGTGTCGAGTTGTGGCGACGCGGTGAACTTACCACACTGACACCCATATGCCCAAAGCGGACGTATTTGGTGACAATCTCCTTGTGGATGCCACCCGCAAAGACGACACCGCTGTTGGCAAGTTTGGGTAGTATATCCGTAGGTTTGATGTTTTCGGGCAGATAAATCGCCGTCATGCCGTGGGCTTGGTCCTCGGGATTGCCAGCTACCTGCTTGAGACCGAGGTCGGCAACGGCCTTCTTGATCTTATCGGATACCTCTTTGTGCTTGGCAAACCTCTCCGACAGCGGCTTGGTGAGGATCTGTGTCAGAGCAGTGTGCAAGGCGTGAATGAGCTGGGGTGACGGGGTAGCAAAGTACGCCGGCTTCTTCGCCTCGTAGCTTTGCATTACTGGTCTTAAGTTAGCATATTAGTCCGACGATGATAGAGCTCATACACGTAAGGGGATTTCGTACTGGGTAACCAGTTCTTCATGGAAGCGAAATAGGAAGCTGGCGGGCTCTTTCGTGCCTTGAAAGCTTCTATGGCCTTTCCACTGAACATGGATATCGAGAGCCCAGCCGGGCAACCAATGGCCTTCTGGCTAGCTGTGATAACTCCGTCCAGTTTCCAAGCATCAAACTCAATATCCTCGCTCGCAACGCTGCAAACACCATCGACAATGATCAGAGTGTCGGGTGAGACGCTGTGGACGGTCTCGGAGAGCTTCTTCAGCTCACTCAACACGCCTGTGGAGGTGTCGACGTGGGTGACGGTGATCATCTTGTACTTCTTACTCTTCAACGCCTGCTCAATTTCGGGTAGCTGTGGTCGGCTACCGACAGGAGCTCCCAAGAGGTCGACATTGGCGCCGTAGACCTTCAAGCAGTCGGCAAAGCCGTCGCTGAAGTAGCCAGTGCTGAGAACCAAGACATCCTCACCAGGCTCGACCAAGTTTGCGGCGACCAAATCCCAACCCAGAGTACCCGATCCAGAGAGGACAAAAGGCTGTGATGAAGACGTTGTGGTCTGGAAGAGCTTGCGAAGCATCGAAATGGTGTCACCAAAGGTTGCGACAAAGCCTGGGCCGACATGCGACTCACTTGTGAGTGTAGGTAAGTAATGATGTCAGTCCTCCCTTCCAGAGACAACAGACTCACCTGAAGTGGCTCATAGACTGTAGCACGGCATCATCGAACTCTATAGGGCCCGGGATGAGCAAGGTAGGATGAGAGGGCTGAGAAGACATTTTAGAAGACGAAGGAGAGGTAGAAGTTTGTAAATGTCGCGGGAGTTGAGCAACTCGGGAGGACGCGGGGTTGGCCGGCTTGTATATAAGATTCCCACGGTGGTGGGGTAGACACTGGCCCAAGGCGGCAACCCTCCTGAGCATCAGTAAACCTTGACCGTTCCGGTACGCCGTGAGGGGCAGTTGGAGCAGGTTGGATGTCGGCCGATAGGGAACCCGATGGGGTTGAACTCTGGTATCTCTGGGATGCTGTAGGTACCTAATGGTAGACCTGCAGTAGTTTAGACACAGTGATGCACTGACGATGATGTCAAATTATTTTTTGACTTGTTCCAAACACCGAGTAATCACCAACGTCTTACACTGACGGGAGTTACTAATCTTAGGAATTGCATTGACAGGTATTATTTACACTGCAATAAACAAAAAATATTACTCCGTAAGCTCCGTGGTCGGACAGGATTCCGAAGAGACGGTCCTGGACGGCCGTGTCTGGGCGTCGTTCCGCTGCCCGCAACATCCCTGTATTGAATTGAGGCTGCTCGCTTTAGGTAACTCGGTCTTGGCGCAAGTTGCAACTCTCCAACCACCACACATCTGCTTCTGCCCCTATACTTAATTCCTTATCCAGAAGAGCTTACTATCTTGAGCTGGACAGCAGCTAGGCACCATTTCCAACGGTTGAGATCGACGCGAATTCTCTACAATTACCGAGTCCAATTGCGACGACACCCCCCCTTCTGACACTCTAGAGCTGTCCTCTTCACCTTCACCTTCACCTTCACCGACCCCACCGAAGCTCTCTTGATACTCAGACCAACACTCACTCACTCACTCACAATGGCCTTCCTGATCCTTGTGATCGGTGATCTGCACATACCAGACCGCGCTCTCGACATACCGCAAAAGGTACCACGCCCCGACAGGAGGCATACCTCTCTACCTAACGAACAAGACTAACAAAGCAATCCCGCTGCTGCCTCAACACAGTTCAAAAAGCTGCTCTCCCCCGGCAAGATAGGCCAAACCCTCTGCCTCGGCAACCTAACCGACAAGCACACATACGAATACCTCCGGTCCATCGCGCCCGACCTCAAGATCGTCAAAGGCCGCTTCGACGTCGAAGCCACGTCCTTACCCCTCACGCAAGTCGTCACCCACGGCTCGCTGCGCATCGGCTTCGTCGAAGGCTTCACCCTCGTGTCCACCGAGCCCGACCTCTTACTCGCCGAGGCCCACAAGCTCGACGTAGACATCCTCTGCTGGGGCGGCACCCACCGCTTCGACGCCTTCGAGTACATGGACAAGTTCTTCGTCAACCCGGGGAGCGCCACGGGAGCTTACTCGACGGGCTGGACAAAGGAGGGCGAGGAGATGGTCCCTAGTTTTTGTCTTATGGATGTGAGAGCCATTCCTGTTTCTTATTTCTAACATAACGGGTAGCGAACAAATTACTGACAGAATGGCATGCGTGCGTCTAAATAGGTCCAAGGCATATCACTCACACTGTACGTCTACCAGCTCAGAAAAGACGCTAACGGCGTCGAGAACGTCGCTGTCGAGAAGGTCACATACACAAAACCAGTCGAACCGACAGGCAGCTCGTCATGAGTCGTGGTATCATGAGAGGGAATACTTCCGAATGCTGGTAATGAGAGAGAGATTGCACCTCTGAGGATTAGACGATCGAGGCTTAAAAAAGCAAGCCTTTGAAAGGGATGGACGGTGGACGAGCCAAATTATGCGGTCATGCCCATGTTACCTGTTCGTATCGCCGTGAGACGTGAGGTCAAACATCTTCGATCCCATCACGGGAGGTTCTCGATAGATGGCGGCAAGACGGCCACATATGTATATTCAGGCCATCTGCCACGTCTTCTGTGAAAAAAGAATAGTAATTCATCTTCACATCAATATACCCCATCTTGGTCACTAGACCTTGGATAGAAAGGTGAAGCAATTTTCAATCGTAAATCCAACATGCATGTAGCCATGTTTCATTTTTCGCTCAGTACTAGTCAAGACCTTCAAAAAGAAGAGCAACAGCTATGCAAGATGATATGGCGGACGTATCACTGAGAACAGGGATGAAGCCATGATCAGATGTAGTATGCAGCCAACAAGGCAAATTCAATTTCAATACACCATGGTATCCTGTGGAACGAGGCCCGAAGAGAAAAAAGCCTCCAAGTAACGTACTCCAACGCTATGGATGTTTTCTGAGAGAGAGAGAAAGGACAAAGAAAGAGAGAGAAAACAATAAAATAAACCGGGCAGTAGGTTAGCCAGGTAGGTAGGTATCCCTAGCTCCATGTCTTAGAATGAGAGAAAGGAAACAGATACACTTCTCGCGCATCTCGGTAGCAAGTTGCATCGTTTTTCATCATAACATCATACTCCTCCTCCTACTCGCCGTTCTCTCGCGCGCCGTCGCAGGCGCCGGCTCCCTTCCCTCGACCGTGGAGCAACTACTCAAGCTGTCGCCCTCCAATGACGGGCTATCGCGACCACCGGCATCATCACCATCAAGGCTGCTTAGAGTCTTCGTAGATTTTGTCACCACCGCCGCTGCCATGGAGGCCCGTTTTCTCGAAGACGGCTGCTGCTTGGTGGCGGCGGGCGCTGCCGCTTTTTCGTCTAGCTCCATTGTATCAGCGGGTTGCAGGTCCTCTTGGGCCATGGACGACATTCTCCGTGACCGCGACTGACGGCTTCCCTTGTTCCTCTTGGGCTTGCCGCCACCGCCGTCTGTAAGAGCGGGAGCGGGTTCTCTTGAGGAGGCTGCAGCGCCCTTGGGCGACGCCGTCGGGAAGTCGTAGACATCTGAGTCACTAAATATCTTGGCTACTTCAGCCTCCCGAGACGCAATCTCTTCCAGGCGACGGTTCCCACACTTCGCTGTTGACTTGGTCGCGGCCTCGTTGTCGTTGTCATCTCGCTCGTCCGTATTGTTCGCCGACTCCTCGAGAGCAGAGTTGCGCGTGGTCTTCTGCACGAGAGGGCTACCCATAACATCACCCTCGTGGTTTGCCTCATCTGATGCTTTACCTGGCGACAGAGGACGAGCACGTCGAGACGATGACGAGGAGGAGCCTCCCGATTTCGCCACGGAAGACGGACCCGAGGGGAGCTCGTCCTTCTTCGAAATGCTACTTCGATGCATGGACTTGCCCTCGCCGGCCACAGCATCGAAGAGTTGCTTGGTGTTAGGCCTTCGCATCTTATCCCGAAGATTCGGCTCAGCATAGCTGACGGCGGCGCGAGCACGTCGGCTCCCCCGGGCTGTCTCCCCACTAGCTGAGATGTCGACGGGAGGGGGTGTGTCTCTAGCTTCGTCCCTCCGCGAAGAAGGCTGGGGTGTGTCGGGCACAGCTAAGTCTAGCTCAGCTGCAAGACTCTCGGGCTCGATATCGACGTGTGCCACGGGAAGAGGTGAGGTGGGAGCAGATATCTCCATCACAGCAGGCTCTTGTGGGGCTTTTGAAAGCTTCAAAAGGGGGACCTCGCGCTTTGGCTCCCCTTTGGGCTGGTTGGGTTTCTCTGCGGGCTTGGTAGCTTTCTTCGGGGATGCCTGTAGAGCTTCGTTCGAATTCTTGGCGCCTAAGGGTTTTCGCGCTGCCCCCAGTGGTTGTTTCTCCCGTGAGTCTTTCTTGTTTGATGGTAACTCTTTGATTGGTCTCCCGACGGCCTTTGGTTTTGACGTTGTTGTTGTCTTCTCCAGCTGGGCTTTTAAAACTGAGATCGAAGGTTGTGATTTCGTTGTTGTTGGCGCATTTTCCCTTTCGTCTTCCTCTCGGGCTTTCCGTTTCAAGTTGGCTTTAGCAGCTTGAGCCGTAACTTGTGAGTCAGAAGGTGTGTTGTCCCGATCTATATGCTTGACGGTCTCGGGTTTGGGTGCTATCGGCTCTTCTTTGACGAAAGCTTCTAATTTTGTGGCTTTAGAAGGTGAAGCTGGAATACTCGCAGGCGCGGAAGTCATTTCTTCTTGATCGCTTTGTTCAGAATCGCAGAGGGCAGGTTTGAGCAGTCTTGTCAGAGTACTCAAATCAAGCTTGACTGGATCTTCGTCGACAAATCGAGAGACTGGAGGAGGGCCAAGATCTGGCGAATCAGTGCTTTCCTCGGCTTCATCATTTCGTAGAGCGGACAATTGGTCTTGGCTGTGAGACTCAATTAGCTTGAGATTGTATGCATGGAGGCAGAGAAGGGACATACCTGAATGATTCGCGGGGACAGGGGGAATTTTCCCATAACGGCGCCAAACGACCCTGCTGAAGCGCAGCTGCTTCGAGATCTTGCATGGAGCCTATCGTCTCCCGTCTCTTCCACTCGGTCATGCCTGTGCGACCGAAGCTACTCCTCTGGAGCTTCTGTTTCTTGAGCGCTCTTGGAGAGCGGTTCCTCGGTATAGGCTCGTGGCCGAGGCTTGCAAGCATTGATCCCCACTCTACAAGTTGTGCCTCCATCTTCTCCTTGATTTGGAGGGCATGATCGGCAACTCTTTGAGCATGGCTACCTTTGAGATCGTTTTCTAGGCCGAGAAACTTGCCGCGGAGCTCGAGGTTTTCGGACAGTAGACGCGCGCATTCGTTTTCCAAGCTGCGTATTTTGAGAGATTGTGTTGAATTTATGCGGGCGATATCGCGGTTCTGACGGAGGAATTTTCGACGTACTGGAGAAATAGTCAGTTAGTTATGTCTGACTGTAGAGTTTGAGAGTCAAAGGTTCAGAAAAGAAGAGGTACATACATATTTCTAGGTTGTCTGTTGACACCATCGGCTCGTTGAGTCGTGCCATAGCAAACAGGGATTCTTAGGTACCAAACCAGTACTCGGACCTAAACAGCAGCAATTGTAACGATGTTGGATAATACTCGGCCGATGCGGTATTGTTAGTCTTTGTATCCAGCAATACTCGTCTGAACTGTGTGCAAAGATGCGAACGGGGAGGTGTGAGTAGGGAGTAGGTTCAAAGGTGCGGTCAAGAAGTTTTGCCGGCTATTGGGCCCAAGAGGTATAGCAGACCTCAGCTAGGTTAAATAAAGCATTGTCCCCACCTGCTACGTTCAAACAAAAGCACGTTGTCAGGACAACACATCAGCTAGCCCAAAATAGATTAGCGTATATTCCTCTGATTGTATCGGCCCCTCGGGTCAGTGATCCACTTTGTAGATGTCAATGTGTGTGTTCCTCATTGATTGACTCGCCTCTAAGACATCAAATAGCAACTTCAACCGCTTCTGATATTGCATTTAGTCATTACATCTCTACTGAGGCTGCGAAACTAGTTATCTCGCTGGCACTTTTGTCTTGATTGCCATCTGATACACATGTAGAAGGAACTCCACTACCTAACCATGGCGTTTTCAACAAGAACACTTCCGGGCCACCTGCGCCAAGGGTCGACTTCGACCAGCAGCAACCCCAACGCACAGTCCATAGGTCAGTCGCCTGCGCTGCTTGCGCAGGTCAACGAGAAGAAGGCCGAACTCGAGAATCTCAAACAGCTCAAGGAGCTCAGCGCCGCAGTGGCGGATCAGATGGAAGCCCTGCAGCAGAAGCTTGCTACACTGTCTGACGGAACAGAAGGTGCGTCATCTTAACCATCAATCAAGAGCCGACCGATAACTTTCTTACCTTTGTGTCTGTTTGTAGCAATTGCCACCGTCATGGGAAACTGGCACAATGTATTACAGGCCATTAATATGGCATCAGGTAAGAGGAACGCTTGGCAACCGGCTCCGACAGAAAAGTCTAACTTACCTAGCAAAAATTCCCAACCCGCGTGGAGAGAACAGCACAGAGGAAATCGAAGTGCCATTGCCACAAACTTTAGTTCGCATTCCCACAGAACACGCTCCCGCTCTGCAAGCACAAGCGGAGAGCGCAATGGAAGCCGAGCAAGATTCGATCTCTGCACCTTGAGCACTCCTAGCATCTCAAGAAATACCAGGTAGTAATCATATATAGCTGCACTGGGAGATCCGCCATTGCTATCAAAACTGACTTGATACATCTATTTGCGCCCATCGGACACGAAAGAAATCAGTCGGCGACCAATCACTCTAACCAACGCAGTCGGCAGTAACCCAATCATGCCACACAGTCTCTGGTTCTCAGATTCTGAGATGGCTTACTCGAGGGCAAATCTGTGAGATGCTGAAAGGAAGCGCCACTGCTGTCATGGTCGTTCCCCGCAGCGGGAAATTGGTGGGGCAGCGCGTCTACCTACCCTGCATCCTCCACGCGTTTCTTAGTCAGCTAAGAAACTCTGCCTGTAGTTTCAAATGAAGGCGTGAGGGTAAATCTAGGGGAAGTTGAGATGCGAAGATGCTTCCCTTACTGCTCTTTATTATTAGAGACGATAGCTGGCGGTGGTTCAGGGTAATACAATCCTTCGCACTTGCGTTTTGAGCAGAGAATTCAAGTAATTTAGGACAGCAGGCAGTCCACACCTGTTACAGCAAATAGAGTTTGTGTGGAATCAACAACGAGTAGCCCATTGAATTGATCTGCTTCACTCTCATTATCCTTCACCATTAATAAACAACAGAGCATCTCAATCGTTCAATTGTTTGTTTTGGACCCCAGAATCTCTACTCATTCTCTTGGCGTTATGTGAATGCTTTGGGCAACGGTTCTTATTCAACCCTTGTCTCCCCAACTTAGCAGACCAGACCCTTGCTCTCGACCCCTATCCATAATCATTCATGAACTTTGCATACTAGTCGCGGCACCCCTGCAGACACCATGGCTCGCCGCCGCATCCCATCTCGTCAGAACATTGACATTTTTTGCGACTTGAATTTCTGCGACGACGTGTACTCTCCGCGTCATGGTGATACCCATCCGGAGAACACCCCGACTCAAACCAAACATCCTCTTGATAGTCTAGCTGTATCACAAGCTCAAAATCGGCAGTTCGAACAGCTCTGCTTGGAGACTCGCAAGAGCGTGCCGTCGAGTCCTGTTTCAAGTGATCGACCCTCTTACAACTTTCAGAAGGAAAGCAAGAGGCGGGGCAGTCGCGCCGCTAGCAAGCTGACAAGGCCATCAATCTCAGCCAACACTTTTGACTTCCTCGATCCCGTCCTCCAATCCGGGTCGCAACACCAACAAGCTGGGCCTGCCGCATCAAGTGTTTCGAATGAGAAGGATCCAGTACAACACCTCACAGGTATGCCGATTCTTTGGCACAACAACAATGAAGATCACTTGTCTCATTCTGAATGCTGACGTGCTATCCCAGACCACAAATTTTCTACACACCCTCTAACTAAGGCCTCACACAATGTCCCCTCTATTGATGAGCAAGTAGCGAAACATCGTGATGAACAATTCGAGTTGCTTGTGGCTTTCACGGTCCCGAATCAGTCCGAATCTCAGAGCTCCCTTCTCACTAAAGAAGTTGACCAAGTAACTACTCGGAAGGCATACTTTGGGCTGAATCTCTTACCGAAGCCACATGCAGACAAGCTTAACTGTCTAGGGAAGTCTCGCCAGCTTGAGTCTTACTCCCTACTCATGACCCCTGTGGCCACAACCAAAGAAGTTTTAGAGGTCTTTCAGACCCCAATTGCCGATCTGGAAATGGCTTCGCCTATCGTCAAGGTTGGCCATCCAAAGGCAATTGACATAGCTGATCAAAGCTCCACGCAACACGAGTTCGAGCAGGGCTCTCCCAAGTCCGTGATCTGTACTACCAAAATTGACAAGCATGCAGCCACAGCTACATCAATGTCCCCTGCTGGCAAGCCAGTTGCAAGAATTGAGGATTCCTTCGAAGCGCTAGATGAGCTGGAGGAACAACTAGAAGCTTTTGATGAAATCGCCCGTTTGAAGACATACATGTCCAAAGACGCTGCTCAAAACCACAGTCCAACAGTCCGATTTGCAACACCCCAGCCCAAGACTTCCTCTATACAGACGGGGTCAGCATCACTCAGAGTTAAGCCCGTCTTAGAGCCGCGAAGACATGTGTTGCGTAAATCGACATCAACTCACCTTGACTCGTTGAAATCAAAGGTTGAAGAGAAAGGCCAGATTCAAACAACATCAGCAGAGAGAGTCATCAAAGGTGTTGCGAGCCCATCCACTGCAAGGCCCAGTACAAAACCATCGAAGCAATCTACAGTTCGTGTGTCCGAAATTCCAGGAGATTCCGCTTCCCGACAATTGAAAGAGAAAATGGAAGCTCACTTATCCGCAACTGTCCAGCGAGCTACACAGCCGACCGCCTCGAGCCTCCGTCGAGCCAAATCGGCCAAGCTTCCTACTCGTCCACAATTTGAGTTGCCTGGCGAGGCGATTTCGCGCCGTAAGCGCGAGGAACGCGAGGCTCAGTTGAAGGCACAAGAAGAGGAGGAAAAGAAACGGAGAGAGTTCAAGGCTCGTCCTCTTCCTTCAAACATGGGGCCTGGTACAGTTCCTCGGGCCACTGTCGCTAGCCGTGCCCGACAACAGAACAAAACACTTTCAGGGCAGACAGAAAACTCACGCGCTACGCCGAGTCAGCGACCGGCAACTCTTGGAGCATCCAGCTCCAGACCAGCGCTCTTCACTGCAAGCAATCAGCTCCAGCCCCGCGGACGGGGCACAAAAGCAGACGAGACTTCTCCAATCTTGCAACAGTCGAGCCGGGCGACTTCGACATCGACGAACAGCATCAGTAAGCGCAGTTCGATCTCGCTAGAAGACATGCATTTGCAGAAGCTGCGCGGCCAGGAGATTTACCAGCGCGACAACTCTTGGAGCGGTGAGCGAATGCGTGAGAGGCGCGAGCGCGAGGGCCTTGCTAAGCTCGCTCGAGATGCAGCTGCCGAGGAATCACGACTGAAGAGCCGCGAGTGGGCCGCGAAGCAAGCGAAGAAGCGAGCAACTATCGGTTCTCTTCGCGATATTCTGTCTTGAGGCTCGGTTTTACCACCTCCAGACGACGACGATGATCAACTCCTTTACACATCTTTTTTTGTGTTACAGAAGAAGAACAGGCTGTATTCATTATAATTGTGCATATCGACGCAGGAAAGCATCGCATAACGTTCTTCTGTTACCGTCTTTGCTCACGGCGTTTTAGGGTCATAAGGAGTAGATCAGGTTGGTACCAATACCCGGCGAGTTCAGGGCTGTATGGAAAGGGGAATAAGTCAGAAGTAACGACTTCGATACTGTGTCACTCTTTCTCCTTTCGTTGTATCAGTATTGTACAGGCAGTGTTGGTGAAAACTTCATAGGGATCAAGATGATTATTCGTTTATTTGAGATCTGATCCGCTTCTTCGTGTTGACTTGTTTGCTTAAACAGTGTGGTGTTCTCATGATGATAACCGGGCGGGTCGTTGATCGAATTAATCAATGCCGACACAGAGACATAAAACAGAAGATGAGGACAACCAACAAGGCAAGGAGTGTCTCGTCTAGCAAACAACATTTGCTGTCTCGGATCTAAATATGGCATCTCCAAGGAGTGGCCCTTTTAATCTAGGCTTAAATCAGATCTACCCTGAATAAGCCTGTCAGCCTAAACCTCCAACAACATTATTTCGAGTTGCGGCTCTTACATCTCCATATAGCTGGCTACACTTCGAGAGTTGCTGTGAAATGCAGGTGGTAAGATCTGAAGAAAATCACCCGTAGTGTAGTTTTATAATGCCGGACTTTCCTGGTCGCTAATATGTAAGACAATTAACGGAGTGGCCAGCTTTCGTTGGGCTATAAGGCATATACTGACGACTATGCGAGACGACACTCCCGATTCACTGCCCGATGCATCCCAGAATGGTTTCTTTCTGTGTTAAAAGTTATTCACGGATAATGAACATTTGAAGAAACCCCGAAGATGAATGGATCGCTACTCTTTCGCAAATGAAGGGCATCCATTTGTTTAAGGCGGCCTAACAATCGCATTCCTCGATCGACGTGGCAAAGCAGATGAAGGATTACAAACTAGCAACAGTATGTGAGTCCGTCATAATGCACAACAAGTTTCGGCCGATTCTTCAAATGTGTTAAAAGTGGTAAAGTCTGATATCTGCCTAGAACTGCAGTGTGGTATGTTCAAGTAAGTCTTTTGACTGATGAGAAGAGAGTTGCCAAAGTCGCATCCAAGTTTTGTCCTTTTGTCCAGCCGGGTCGACAGGGGCTGAAGCCATCTAAATGGAGTCCGTTTCTCTTGAGTCTTGAACTTCCTGTCATCTATACGGCAAACTGTATGGACGATAGCTACAATAGAACCCTATATGACATCATACGCCAGCCGACGACGAAGCGCATTTGGAGCCCGACACATAATGTGGATTGTGGTATTTGTTGGAGCTATCGCAACTTAAATATTCGACCAACCGGATATTTGATCCAGATTCAAATAGATGCTCTGGAAAGGCGGGAACCCATTGTATCAGAGCCTTGCCACTCCGTAACCCAGCAGGTGAGAGACGGGGAAGGATCCGACAATCGCGAATGAACCCGGGTGGGTGGAGACGGCGTGCGGAATCGAAAGCCTTCCGTCTCGTATACTTATACGGACCTCATTCCAGCCTCTCAATAAATTGCGGTATACATCATTGTAGATGAACATACTAATATATGATCTTCTATCTTTCCCCGCCCGTATCGGCCTCGTGACATTCTCCCAATAGCTCTACGACTTGGGGCACGTGTGCATCTCACCAAGTTGCATTCAGGAAAGGTCAATCCCCCCAGTCTGGTTGAGAAAATGTCGGAATCAGCCGCTATCACGGTGATCACGAATACTCGCGTCTTCGATGGCCAGGCGCTGCTACACGGGACTAAAACAGTTGTCATCGAGAATTCGATGATCAAGTCGATCGACAACTACAAGGGGAATGACGACATTGTCAAAGGCAGATACCAAGGCACTAGCGTCACTATAGTGGATGGGAGTGGATGTACGTTGCTTCCCGGCCTAATCGACACACACGTGCACATCCAGACCGTAGAGCAACTAAGCTCGTGCGCCGTGCATGGCGTGACGACAGTCTGCGACATGGCCTGCGCAGGCGAGGCGTATAAAAAGCTGCGGGCGATTTCCAAGGCAGGGGAGAACCCAACATCATGGCTCGCGACGAGCTTGCCGGCGTATGCTGCAGACTCGCGACATGGGCAAATGTTCCGCTTCCTCGGCATCGGCGACGAGAATGCGCTGTCGACGGCGGATGAAGTCGCGCCTTTTGTCGAGGCAAGGGTCGCAGACGAGGTGGATTATGTCAAGATCATAGCCGACGAGCCAGGGCTTTCGCAGGATGTGTTGGATGCGATACAGAGCGAGTCACGGAAGCGGGGGCTCAAAACCGTGGCGCATACCGCTCAGCACGTCGCCTTTCAGCGCGGTCTTGATGCGGGATTCGATGTGTTGACACATGCACCTATGGACGAAGCGCTGGATTTGGCTATGGCACAACGCATGGTCGCGCAGGGAACCGTCGCGATACCAACCCTTGCCATGATGGAAGCATTTAAAAAGAGTGTAAGTGATTTTCGGGACTCTCTGCCCATCTTATCTCATACAATAGCACAGAGCAAACAGCAGAGCGGAACATGCATGTGCTCGGCCCGAGAGATTGCATCAGCTCCCTATGCAACTCTTCACATGCCAAATATCTAGTTACTGATTTGAAATGCCGCAGTGGGTTCTGTGGCCTATGTATTACAAGCGCGACTTCTCCAAGGCGGTACAGTCTGTAACGGTCATGCGAAAGGCTGGCGTTATGATTCTCGCGGGATCAGACGCCAACGCCGCACCCGTCGTCTCCAACCGCCACGGCGGCTCGCTACTTCGCGAGCTTGAACTCCTCGTGGCAGCTGGGCTGACGCCTACCGAAACCCTCAGCGCAGCCACGGCGCTCCCTGCAGCATACTTTAGGCTGAATGACCGTGGGCGTGTAGCTGCGGGGCTCAGAGCAGATTTACTGCTCGTTGAGGGCGATCCGACTGTTGACATTTCCACCGTGCGCAAGAGGCGACACGTCTGGAGTGCGGGCAAGCCGGTTGAAAATGTTCAGGACCAGAGCTGGAACTGTGTTCTCATGTGAATTTCCATATGTTTACTCATACGGCCCGTCAGCGAAGGTCTTCTTAAAGCCTAGACCAAAAAGTTTTCAGTTTAAAAAAGTAAGTGGATGCCGGCAGAAGCCTCTAAAGAGCAGACCCTTTGAAGCAGGGATAGCAACTTATTTCGGGATTACCGTTCAAGGCGGCTGTCAGATGGAACGGGTGGATCAGATAATTACCAAGCTACGCACTTATATGATATTTCCCAGTAATGAACGGGCCCAAAGAATTAGGAAGATGGTCTTCAATGCTCTTTCGGCACTGGATAAAAGTTCGTAAAAGATGATACAATAATGGAACAATGTGATCCAACCGTTCAGGCACTCTCGTATTGGAGCAAGCGCTAGAATCGGGTGCCTGTTACCGGGCCATCTATCCTCATAGGGCTAAACTGCATGGGTCTCAAGCGGGTCGCGGTCTTTGATACATAGCTCGAAAACTTGGCCATGTTGCGATGCATGAGATGATACCCTCAGATTATTTGCAGTCCGCGCCGCACACTACCTAGACTCCGGCCAGACTTGCTTGGCCAAGATACATATTTGGGATACAACCTTTGGCGGCCGAGATATATGCCTGTTTGAGATAATGATGTTAATAACTCTGGAAGAGGTTCGCTTGAGCGTTGGATGGGATTAGCAATGCCGATGCCACAAATAGGACTTGCAAAGTGTTACCTGAGGTACCTGTAATTTTACCTTCGCACAAGCTAGGACGTCACATTATTGATGGTGCTACGGCAGCAGGCACGGAGCCAACGGACCAGTAGGCAGCAGTAGAAATCTCGTCAAGACGTCAATGGCTTGCTTTTGTTTGTCGTTACCACCCCACTCCCCTTTACTACCAAACTACATTGTACTCATCTTTGGAAACTACTACTTTTACTACTGCGACTATTACTGCGCTACCAGGCTATCATTAGGTAGGCAATCGGTGATGCTGCCAATAAATAGCCACTAACTCCCTGGTACGATCCGGATTGCACTGTTAACCACCACGTTTCCATTTTGTCAACGTCATCGTATTCAATGATCGACACCAGGTATGACATCTGAGTCCTGTCTTTCAAGGAGATCTTAATTTCCGCCAAGACTTTTATATTCCTATCATATCCGCCGCCACCGTCTGTCAATCCTAGCTCAGCTCGAATGCCAAGCTTGAATTGAATTATCCCGTCTCACATTTAAGGTTTTCTTCCGATTGTTGATTCGCCAAGCTGAGCTTCCCGACATACAGCAGCTGTTCCTAGCTACAGCGGCACAGCTAGGCCAAATGAAGGAGCAGGATGTTGTCGCAAACCCGCCCTCGTGGCCATCACGAGTTTACCAGAGCGCCTTTCGCAAAAACCGCCCGACCGAAGCAAAGCTAGAGAATGAATCCAGTGGCACCGATGTAGAGGCTGCAAAAGCAGAATCCCCGTCGCTTTCCGCCTGGGAAAGGCGTCTACCACGTATATTTCAACAACCAGGAGTTTCTAAAAGAAAGAGGCGCATACGCTGCATATTGGTCCTCGCCTTCATATTAATAGCCATCGCCGCTATCTTGCTGGGTGTTCTACTGACCCGCGCTCGCAAGGCGGCTTCTTCGGTATGTTCAATTGTCGTGACGTTTTTTCTTGTTCATCTCTTTCTTTTTGGAAAAAGACGAAGATAATAAAGTGCTGGAAAGTCCTGTATCGAGAACCATTGTATTACTACAGGCCAGCCGTATCGTCCAGCTCGGCTCCATGTTCCAGGCCTCAAGATATTAGTAGTGCTTGTGCTAACTTGCTTACCCACGAAGAAACCAGCCTACCTCTACCTCCAACAAGGCAACTATATGGGCAAAATCATCGAAGCCAGTGACGACTATCCTCGAGCTTTAGAGGGATTTGAAGGTGTTCCTTACGCTCAGTCCACTGCCTTCCAAAATCGCTTCAGACCCCCTCGTGCTCTCACTACCACAAATGCGACTGGCCAAATGACCAATGCCCAGAGCTATGGTCTATCTTGCCCGCAGAGTAACGGGTCTAGTAGCACTCAAGGCGAAAATTGTTTGAATGTAAACATCTATCGCCCTCATTGGGGCGACACCGAAGAGGAGGCTCACGCCGCGCTTAGGAAAAACGGCCTTAATAGCTCATCCTTGCTTCCTGTGGTGGCTTACATCCCCGGCGGTGGGTTTAACACCGGCTCAGGAAAGGAGCGTAATATGGCCAGCCTCGCTGCTTGGTCGGAAACACCAATCATTGCGGTCAGCTTCAATTATCGTCTCGGTGCCTTGGGTTTTCTGCCGAGCTCTCTTAGTGCGAAAGAGGGTGCTCTTAACATTGGCTTAAAAGACCAGCAATTCTTTCTTGAATGGTTGAGAACAAACCTCCCGACGATCGGAGGGGATCCTAACAACGTGACGTTATCAGGTCAGAGTGCGGGTGCCCATTCGGTTGGACACCATTTGATATCCTACTCGGCCGCGAACACACTCATCTCTTCGCCCCCACCCTTCCAGAAAGCCATCCTGGAATCCGGTGCTTCGACAGCCCGCTCTGTCTATGTTCCGGATCATTCTCTACATGAGGATCAGTTTCAGGATTTCATAGAAGCATGTGGATTTGAGAATGTGCCGGAAGATCAGATCTTTGACAGTCTCCGCAACGCCTCGTATGACAAAATTGTTGATGCGGGATATAAAATATGGACGAAGTATGAGTCCTCGCTTAAGTGGGCATTTCAACCTTGCATCGACGGTGAGGGCGGCGTAATTCCTGATCTGCCAGTCGAGTCCTGGAGGAAAGGGAACGTATTACGCATTCCGATCTTGACAGGCTTCAACACCGACGAAGGGGCCATCTTCGTACCCAAGGGCGAGAATGACCCCGACACCGTCCACGATATTATGTCCTCCATTATTCCTGCACTCAATACGACATCCCTGAACATGATCACAGACACTCTTTATCCAAACACAGACTCCACCGCCGGCAAGAGTTTATACGATAATTCAGATGATGCGTCGGGCTTCGGGACCCAGTTCTGGCCTTTGGAAGACGCTTATGGAAGCTACGCCTACATCGCCCCTGTACTCCAAACCGCGCATTATGCCTCGACGGCATCGGACGCTGCCCCGGTGTATGTGTACCATTTCGCGGCACGCTCAGCCAAATATGGTGCGGCTGATCACGGAGACGAAACAAAGTTCGTAATACACGACGTAGTGTCGTTAGACGAATACCAAGGTCTCAATGACACGGCGAACGTGATGGCCGGGGCATGGTCCCGATTCATCGTGACGGGCGATCCTAACCCATCATCGACATCATTAACGACTTCAGACAACTCGACGCAGTTCACATGGCCCCAGTATTTCAGCCCGTTTACCGGCACTGGCGCTGCTAACACGTCTGATACTGCGGGCCTCGTGGCGTTGTTTGGTGAGGGGAACGACGAGGCCATGGGGTCGAAGGGCACACAAAACCCGGGTATCCCTGCACAGTCTGTCAAGCTCGACAAGCGCCACAAGGAGGAAGTGCTTTTCTGGTGGCCGCTTGCCATCTATAGTGAAGGCTATGCTAACGGCTCTCTGTCTATATGACCAGAGAGGGCACAGGATTGAGTGATATGTTGCACATAACTATCTCTCCACCTTACGTCTGGTGCCTCTACCGACACAGCATTCTCCCACTACGTAGCGACGTAACAATTTTACAAACTCACACCTTCATTCACGACCTTCATAGACGGAATAGCGAGGCTGATTCACCAATCATCAGCTGGGATAGCTGGCTTTAATGCCTTATAGAAATGGCGCATTTGAATTCCCTTTTTTTTTTATAGCAGCGCATTCGGATGATTTATAGCACGCGATCGGGGGCGCTGAGTGGGGATATAAGGGCCTAGGACTCCTTACGCATATTGAAAAATCTAAGCCGAGTTCGATGCCCAGAGAGGCTAGAGGATCGTCAAGGTGATGAATTGGGTCACGCGAGGCAACAGATCCCATCAGACGGGTTCACAGGAGATATATACCTGCGCTGGAAGTTGATTGGGGCAGCAAGTCATTTATGATACCAGGGACAGAGGAATTGGTCCCAAAGCAGCAAGAATGCTGATAACGCATAGGAGAAACAAGAATCGATAATGTCAAATGTTAACTGTTAAATGTTAATATATATTTCAAAGGCACTTCGTTTTCGCTGTTGTTCCATCCGTCTCTTTAAGTACCTTCAACCTAACCGATAGACTCAATCCATGACCGTGTTGCCATCTTGTAAAGCTGACATGAGCCTCCTCAAAACTTGCCAGGGATCAATTAGAGGGGCCAAAGTACATGTATGTAGTTGGGTAGTCTGATTTAAAGACGTATATATCGCTGATGACCACTATACCTAATACTGTTTTATGCCGCGCGTTTTGAGGGAAGAGCTTGTGAAGTAAAAGCCCTCTAAATAGCTACAGTAGGGTCAATATTAGTGGACTAGATAGAAATTATACTAGAAGACGTTGGTCATCTTGTTAAAGGAAAGGTCTTTGTCCTCTTTGAAAAAGGCTAAAATAACAAATTAGAAAAAAAACTCGGGCAAAAGCAAAATAAGCTGTTGGTCCTAGCTGCAGAGATTCACCTTTTTCCATGTTGTTGTTTTTTCCCCCTTTTTTTATAGCAGGTACTTACTTACTTTGTCGATGACAAAGACCAGGCACGGACCAACATCCCACTTTCCGCCCCTCATCATTGCCACCAGACGCCGGACGCTTCAGCTACTACCTACCTTAGGTACATATACTTAATAACCGTCATTATTTGTAAGTACCTCCTAATCTACGACAGCCTTCCTCTTAGGTATAATCGATGCAACAAGACTCCCTCAAAACCTGACTATCGAGGCCCAATAAGCCAATAATATCGCACATTCAACAAAATCCAACATGCCAGCGTAGCTACTGAGCAGTATCCCGTTCCATGCCGGTGCTGCCATCAATACCTCCAACATGGACTTCGACTCTGATGGCGGAGGCTTCGGCGCCGACGAGCAGCCCAAGAAATCACGAACTCTCCCGGCCGATCTGCCCAAGTCGCTCGATGATCGCAAGGCCGTCTCCACCGAGTTCGTCCACGAAACCGAGATGTACGATGGCTGGCAGGGTGAGTCCCTCTTCCGAACCTCCTTCTCCTTAAATCCCGGTGGCGTTAACCTTGGGTTTCATCCAGGTCAATCCCAGTTCTTAACTACACCTATGGTCGCGAAGCCATTACAGTTCAGTGACTTGACGCTTGACGACCCCAGCTACGACCAAGCCCTCACAAGAGGCATTGCCGACAGTGACACGCGACTCATGGAAATGCTACAGGCGCAGGCCCAACACCAGACCGGCCAGACTTTCGAAAACGTCGAGTCCATTGTTGACGACGAGAAGATACCAGAAGAAGAGAAGAGAGCAATGCTACAAAAGGCCTTGCACATGTCTGCCAGCAATGGCGATCTGGAGCAAGTGTCTAAGATCCTATCCGGCAAGGCTAAAGAATATGTTAATGTGAATGCGCCGGATGAAGATGGCACACCTCCATTGGTCTATGCCAGCTGCTTCGTTAGTTGTCCTTCTCCTATATGCAGTCCTTTCGCTGATCGTGTGCTCTGCAGGGACATGAGAGCGTTGTACAGGCTCTAGTAGACGCCGGAGTCGATGTTAACAAGCAAGACCGGAACAACTGGAGCGCATTGATGTGGGCCATGACGAATCGACACAAGAGCATCGCAAAAATACTGTTAGACAACGGCGCATCTGCCGAGGCAAAGACTTCGTCAGGAAGAACCGCTTTCGACTTTGTCCCCCCCGATAGCGAAATGTCCTTCTACTTGCACGACAACGGCTACAACATCGGAAGCGCCGGGGTTACGGATGATTTCTACAACCCGGGCTTCTCACAAGATAGGTTCGAAGAAGAAATGGCCGAGAACGAGATTCGCCGACGGATGATGATGGACAGTGCAAGAGACCTGGAGGTTGATATTGGAAATATGGGCATCGATGACCAACCCGAGGCAAGTGTTGTCGCAACTAAATTTTTGTTACTGGAACTTGATTTTACTAACCAACGCAGTCTCCGGATGAGTTTGAAGAGGAGCAGCAAGAGTTCGATTGGGGGCGATGTTTGCACGATCAAATGTTCGTTTTCCAAGAGAGCGAGCTGGACAGGATTCTCGACATCATTATTACCAACATGCGCCCGCAACGATCGCCATCACAAAAACCCGTCCCCGCAAATATGATATTCCTGAGTGCTCGGTATGCGCACTACCATGCGAGTCACGACCTTCTCGCGAAGCTGCTATTGACAGCCCAGGACAAGATTAATGAAGTCGTGGAACAACATCAGTGGGACATGACTATACTTGCTTTCTGGATGTCAAATGCCACGTTACTACTGCATTATTTGAAGAAAGATGCTGGACTACTTGAGGCAACCACTGAATTTCAAGCGCAGCTGGCTGAACTAATCAATGAGATATTCATTCTCATTGTGAGAGACGCGGAAAGACGGATGGATAAGGTTCTAGATTCGGCAATGCTGGATCACGAAACCATTCCCGGACTTGAAGATGTGACTTTCCAACATGAATGGAAACTATTCAAACGGAAAAAGGAAGTCAAGGCAGAGCCACTTGAGAAGCGGTTTCGACCTCCATCACCTAAACAACGTGCTAAGCCAGCACCTCGTAACGTGACATCACTCCTCTCCTCAACCCTCTTCGTTCTTGATCTATATGATATCCATTCCGTCATCACATCCCAGATCATTTCGCAATTATTATACTGGCTCGGTGCTGAGCTTTTCAACCGGATCATGAATAACCGGAAATATTTGGCCCGAACAAAAGCTATGCAGATCAGGATGAACGTATCAGTTTTGGAAGATTGGGCCAGATCATATAATCGCAAGCCAGAGCACTATGAACATGGCGAAATTCAGGCGTCGGGCGAGACGACTGTTGAAGTGGCCCGCAGGCACCTAGCCCCTGTTGTGCAATTGCTTCAGTGGCTTCAATGTTTCTCATCTTTAGACCCAGATGATCTTGAGGCCTTAGTCGGCACCCTTCAACAGCTTAAGCGCTTGAGCCCTCAGCAATTAATCTACGCTGCGAAGAATTACCGATTAGAGGTTGGCGAAAAGGGACTGCCGAAAAGCGCATTAAAATATCTGGAAGCTATCCAGAAGGAGGCTGCACTACGGAGAGATCGCAGAAGGACAGCTTCACCGATCCCGCCCGGCAGTACGCCATCTACACCGATTAAAAATACACAGAATGGACTCGATGCGGATCCCTTTGGAAGTGCGCAAGGCACACCTAATCCCGACATGGATGAGGATGAGGATCTGCCTGAGGGCATCAATTTAGACCCTTCCCTGATGTTACCATTCTCTCTTCCTTCAGTCACAGACATGCTTGTATCGTACGGGGCTGGCTTCGGGGGACTGAACCGAGAGCGGGAGAGGAAGTATATTCCCACAATTCCTCCTGAATTCCTTGAGAAACTTGAGGTTCGTGGTGGATCTAGTCGACCAATGTTTGGCGAGAAAGACTGGGAAAATGAAGAAGTATGAGTATTTGTGGATGAACGAAAGCAACACGTATTCTCCAATAAACAACAAAATGTCCAACAACATCAGGTTCAGCCGGCTTACATGACTCCTGAAACCATGGGTTCTGCGTTGAAGGCTACTCTAACAGTGGTGCCACCATACCACTATCGTGGTTGGCATAATAGGAAGTCTGGTATTGGGCATGAGAGAGCCATCAGGTGCCTGTTCCTGTTTTACCACGTGGGCTGTTATGCAGATGCGAGGTAGACGAGCGGACGCATTATAGGCCTCCAAAACCAAATTGGATGAAAGTCCTCTGCATACAATTTACGAATAGCCCAGGGCACGGTAGACAGGTGCCACGTTATAGTGGGAAGACAAATTCGAAGCCCATGATAGAACAATGAAGCAATTTTCCTGCCGCTCTGCTCCCTTGAATATGGAGCTCTCAAAACTTTACGAGTGGATGAGTGGCAATCTCAAAGTTAAAATTCCATGGCATTACTTGGGTATAGGTGGATCTTTGTAGTACTGTTATCAGGTACTAGCATCGAGTTGAGCCAGCTGGCTCTGCAGCAACAAGTGTCGCTTGACATCGTTAGATGCCATTAACCGAACTTCTGGTTTAAATATCTATCACTTCTGCTACCTAAAACTGGTTCAGAGTTTGCGCAGTCAATCAGGGAAGAACACATGGGGTAGGGGCATACGGAGTAAACCCGGCAGACTGTTGAAGAAATTATTCCTAACTATAGCTACTCTTTGATTTGGTCTAGGCTTTTTTCAGTGTAGTCGAACTAATGCTTGTTGCAATTGAAATATTCGAGTGTATATGTAAGGTATTTGCAAGCGGTAGTGGATTATATAATTCGATTCTAGAATTGGAGGCAAACTCCGACACTTCCGGTCTGTTGTAACCCAAAATACGCTCTTCGGGTTTGCAAGGCCTGCGTTATACCTGGCTATCGGAAATGGGCACATTTCATCCATTCTACCAGCTAAGCCAGTGCTACGGCCCTCAACTTGAAACCAATTCTCACCGCCACTGAAAGAGCCAAATAAAGGTTCATGTTATTGGCAAACTCATTCACAATTCGTTGTTGATGTACGTGATTACTACTTCTTTTGACTGGGCTAGTGAAGATCTCTTCATGCGCGTCTGTCACTACTGTGACCCGAAGAAGGATAAGAAACATCCCATTGCGAAACTATCCCACGGTGTTTCAGCCACCAGGATTACATACATTACATCTGCACGGTAGTTTGGAATAGGTAGAATGTTTGTGACGATACCCGCTATCGAGCGACCTTCCGATCCCGACATAGCTAAAGATCAGAAGATCCCTTGCCCATCCTATCAGAAGATATAGTCTGTGGGGTTCCAGTCAACGAGTCGACCGACCCCAGTAGCTTAGAGACCTGCGACCTTCCCATTCTCTGCTCCTAGGCAGGCCGGATTAGGCAAGTAAAACGATGTATGTCCGTGGTTTTACCTCCAATTGCACGGCGAAGCAACCCTTCCGGAGAAACAGCATGCACGCAGCGATGGAGCCGGGTATAGGCTATGTGTATGATAAACCGCTTGGCTGACATGCACTTTTTGCTGTGGGCATTCGGGTCATATGGCTAGCGATAGCCCTTCCTTCAAGATGTATAGCCAGGAAATTTCTCGAAGCCGGGCCGTTGCTATACACCCACGTGTGCTATCGGGTTTTCCTTGAGTCACGTCTCTTTGTACGAAACGTTGCGGACGAGTGGAGTTGCGCTCTTGACGGTCTCGCAGCGGCACGTTGCTTGGCACGGTTGGACAGGATATGCCCGCGAGGATTTATGAAATATTTTGTTCTTTTGTTCCTTGGCCACAGCAGAGATATAGTCATTCCCTACCTCACCTATGTACATAGGTAGTATATATTTGAGAATACTGATATGGCGGCCGCGAAAATATCCTATTAGTTGATATCATTGGATTCCAGGACAAAAAGACCGAAAAGCCAATATATTGATTCGCCACATACTTACTCGAAACGACTATTTTCGGAACAGTAAGAATGGGGATTGCATCTTTTGGGGGAGCACAGCGATTCTCGACGGACGATTGGTCACCATCCTAGAGATGCCAGATGGCGTTTTCTAAAAGCTGCTGCGTGTAATAAAAAGTGGTGTATATTGCCAATGTAGTATTTGGCTCGACTGGCTGAACGAATCAAACGTAACACATCAAAAGTTCTGGGTCGCCAAGGAACACTCTTTTCTTCCCACCCTTCCATACCTACGAGTACCTATCTATGTATGACCAGGCAGATACACTAGTCATGATGTGTAAGGTCGATTATAGAGAGTGTGTGACAATACCTACGAACATACGGTCCGGAAACTGAAGACAGGTGGATACTAGTAACGCGATCACCTAACCCTAGCAAGGTACCCCGCGTATGGATAGATCAGACAGCTCGGTATTTCTCAGTGTGCCCGGCTGCTGTGCACTGCCGCTATTCGACGCCGTTCGGCCTATTGGTAAGGGCATTCGGGCCACGACTGTGTGTGCCCGGTATCATGTGGCTCTAAATCTGTGGTGGACTGCATCAGTAAGAACGAAGGAACTAACTAAACGGAGGGTTGCAGGGTTGGGGTACTTGAGGGTAGCTTCAGATTACCTAGTGCATCTCATCTGCAGGCCGGTTATCGCAGCGACTACTTGACAGTTGCATGTGTAGGCTCGGCAGAACATTCCTTAGTGGCATGCTTGGGTAAGGACGGTGTAGGTCCGCCCGGCCGGACGCTTTGTGGTCCGCCATCCCGAAAAGGTCATGATAAAGTGTTATATTCAAAAGGAAAGGCAGGCCACCAGAAGTTCCGTGGCGTGGCGTCTATGAGTGTTTTCTTCTTTTTGCTCAATCGAGAAAAGATACTGTCGTCATAAGAAAAGAGTGAGAGTAAAAAATACGTGGTTGGACGGCAACTCAGTATACAAGGTCCTCAGTAATCATTGCTCGGGTTATACCAGCAACTCAGGATATTTTAAAGGCTCAGACGGAAAAAACATCGGATTGGAGACAGGCAGAAACGTGTCCTATCGCTTTGCTTGTACGACTCAGCTCTCATTGCATTCTCCACATTCTGTCTCTATCGCGGCCAGTGAAAAAAGAAGAACTGACACGACGTGGAAAGGCATGACTAGATAACGCCCGAGACAATCGAACCAGTCATGAGTGCCACGGCGCCGCAGTATTGGGTTTATTGATGCAGGTCAGACAGGCCTTCAGCACTATCGGTTCAGCTACGAAAGTGAGAACAATAAAAAGGAAGTGGTGCGGCGCTTCCGTCTGATCAACCCGCTCACAGCACAGCAACTCATTTTCTTCCGGTCATCAGTCGGCCTCAGAGAAGCTGCAGTGACACGGACCAGAGCAGATCCCGTCACACGACAGCTGTTGAATACATACCTAAATAAAATAATCTACAAATATGTTTGGAGTTGTGCAAGGAATTGGGGCGGCGCCGTTCCCTCATGCGTCTACAACAATCCAGTTCGTTCCATCAAGAAGCACCAAGACGGTGAAGCACAAGAACAGACCGACGACGCTGGTGCCTTTCCGGGATGACACGAGGCTGGTGGCTCTCCGGTACGACCAGCTGATTCCACAGGAGCCCCCAGTGCCATTGCCGCCCCCTCGGTCGCCCCTGCGGTTGATGCCACGTACCGCCTCATCGCAACTTCCCGTTCAATCTGTTTCTTCTTCGTCTTCTTCTTCCGCTGCTGCTGCTGCTGCTGCTGCAGTTCCGCCCACACGCCCTGCACGCCCTGCATCCCTAACCGAGCTACATCCAGCTCTCCGCACTATTTCTACAAACACCACTTCTTTACTTCCCCCCGACAGCGATGCGAGAAGTGACTCGGGTTTTGCGCCAACCGTCTCCTCATTCACCGATTATGGTGCCGAAACCAGCGATGACGACGAAGACCCCTTTGCGTACGAGAACATCGACGCAGCTCTGAAGGAGGCTGCTGCTGCTACTGCTTCCGCTACTGCATCACCCGATACCAAAGAATCATCGTCGTGCTCCTCTATCTACTCGCTTTACGAACGTGCATTCGACGACGAGCGGCAGTACCAAAAACAATATCCAGATCCAGTCTTGACTCAAGTGCATGAACAAGACGCCACTGTGCGAGTCAGTGGCGAGACTCATCAGTCATCACCCTCTCTTTCTGAGGGCAGCACAGTGTCGCTATCACTGCCATCGCCTGTGACACCGCCGCCTAACTTTACGAAGCGCTTTGGCAGAAGCCTGAGCCTGCGATCTGGATTATCACGCGCGTCGTCCTCATCAATGAAGAAGTTGCGGAAGAAGGCGCTCGTGGCCAGGGATGAGACAGCCACCATGGGGCCGGGAATTGGCAATGATACTCCTATTACTGACTTGGGGTCGCCCCCACCAATCCCTGATTCGTGGCGTTCGGCTGCCGCTAACCCAATTCAACACCCTGACACTAGTAATAATTATACTCCTGCATCTACGAATAATCCCCCAATCTCACCATCGCCCGTTATCTCCACAGCCATCCCTTGCGAGAGCTTCTTCGAGGAGGATGACTTGACTAAACTGTCCTTCTCCATCCGAGGCAGCCTCATCTTCGGCGGCAGGCGTCCGTGGAAGACGAGCTCCAACCACAACAAGATGGCCGACATCGACGTTATCCCTGAGCAACCCATGCCAGAGCGTCGCGTCTTCCCCCTGGTACCCACCGCGACAAAGAACACCGGCCCTAAGCCCACGCGACCGCCGCGCGAGGATGATATGGGCGTCGATGCCATCATTCCCAGACCTATTGACCACCCCCGCGCGTCCCTCTACCGTCAACACGAACGCGGCTCCTCCGACCCCTTGAACAGTCCTACATCCACAACCGGCCAGCTGGCTCCCAGCATCCGGGTTATTTCTGCAGAGGCCGAGAAGGAATCTCAAAAGGTGAGATCTCTCTATGCATCCGGGGATCGTCTCCAGTTGGGAGACGGCAAGCGGCCATCTTCAATTGGAGAACCGCTTGTGACCACCCCAGCAGTCCCGTCAGATGTGGATGAGAACGACCCGTATGGTTTCCTTGACTATCCAAATTCCCTCGTTCCTTTGAAGATGCTAACGTGAGACCATCTGTTTCTGTAGGGGAAACGCCCGAGCACCTGGACACCATACCCGAACGTCGGATACTACGTCCTTGCAAGCGCTACAAGATGATCCATCCCATCGAGGTCTCCCCTTGGCTGGAGGCATCGAGGACTGGGAGGGGATAGACGGTGAAGATGTTGACCGTTATGGCTTCATTATCCCCCATCGCTTTGACTCGCGACCTGCTACACCGAACAGCTCATCTAGCCCTGGCTTGTCGCCCCGCAAATTCAGAAACGTTCTATCCAAGAGAGAACATGGGTCGCACCTAGGTGTTAAGCGCGCCCCTACGAAGAAAACCTCAGCGCGTTCTTTGAATACGCATGCTTCAGAAGTATCCGCAGTATCCCACCGCTCTGTTCGCTCCAGTCTTCGTCAGGCTACCAACAGGCTCCCTCATAACCGGGACAGACGATTGGTTGAAGAAGCCAGCGATGTTCTTGCCCCGCAGCCGGGCTTATCGCACATAAGCGAAGATGAAACGAGCGAGAAAATAGCAGCTGAGTTGAAGCGTAAGGAAGTCAAACGCTCTGAAAAATGGCAGAAGATGGCCAAAGTCGTGAAATCTGGTTCCGAGGGTCCAGGGTCAGTCTTTGACTTTGATACCTCAAGCCCAAAAGTAATCTCACGAACATGGAAAGGTATTCCAGATCGTTGGCGATCCGCTGCTTGGTATGCATTCCTAGCATCTAGCGCAAAGGCCGACTCAGCCAATTTTGTCAATGCTGAGAAACTCACGGCTGAGTTTCAACGCTTGGTAGAACAACCCTCGCCTGACGATACACAGATTGACCTGGATGTACCCCGAACCATCAATCAACACATCATGTTCCGGAGAAGGTACCGGGGTGGTCAGCGACTTTTATTCCGTGTTTTACATGCCCTGTCCCTGTATTTCCCCGAGACTGGGTACGTCCAAGGCATGGCACCCCTGGCCGCAACACTCCTGAGCTACTACGATGAAGAGCGCTGCTTCATCATGCTCGTCCGTCTTTGGCAGTTCCGGGGTCTCAATCGAATTTACCAGTCCGGATTTACTGAGCTTATGGAAGCTCTGAAAGACTTCGAGGACCATTGGCTGAGTGGGAAGGACGTGGCAGACAAGCTCGTATGCAATAAACTACATCCCTCAAGAGGCGCACATCACTAACTTTCGGCAGAGAGAGCTGTGCATCGACCCCACAGCCTACGCTACTCGATGGTACCTGACTTTGTTCAATCTTTCAATACCATTCCCTGTTCAGCTCCGTGTATGGGATGTCTTCATGCTCCTCGGGTCCTCACCGCCCGAGCGGCCAGAAGGCAGCTCTTCTTCAACTAAAAATAGGAATGAGCCACCCTCTTCCAAAGGGCTTGAGATCTTACACGCAACAAGTCTGGCTATCATTGATACACTTCACACAACACTCATCGACTCCGACTTTGAGAATGCGATGAAATCGCTTACTTCGTGGGTCCCTATCAAGGACGAACAGAAGTTCTTAGAGCTCGTCCAAATCGAATGGAAGAAACACCAAAGCAAGCAGAAGAAGATCTAGGAAACCCCTCTGCGCGTTCTTTCACATAGAGCATCTCATGACTCTCTCGCAGACGTTCTCGGGCCTTGCTGCTCGGTCACTGCATTTCAAAGCAACTGAAGTTGGCTGACGTATATCGGTCTCTTCACCATGCTATAGCACCAACACACTCTTCCCTGACTTGGGATCTTTCTTATTTCATTATGTTTGTTTGTGCTTTGGGTTGGAGGCACATGTCCAGAGCAGGGTATGACAAGCGTTGATGGTTACTGCCTGTTTCTACTCATTATACCCTTCACCTCCCGGACGATGACAGTCGTCACTTGCTTCTTTCTGAAATTATTGGGAGGAAATAACGGAGTCAGGCTTGAATGACTCGATACCAGTTCCCTTTGTCTGTATTATGCCCGATCAGACCGCGCGTGGGCATAAATTAAATGTAGTGTAATGACACAATTGCTAATCTTACCGATTAATACAGTATGGGACAATGCCTACGGTTCGTTCACTGTGTACTCGTGATCATGAGAATGCTGTAAACACCTTGCCTCATCTTGAATCACCTCCGACGATCTAGCACACGGATATCCGCTGCTGCTCTATGGCGGATAGGATGGTGAGGTTCGAACGTCCCGCCTAAATCGCTAACACTACATTTACGGCTCTTGAATCGAACCCCGGCTTCGTCTACCGGGAAGGGACGGCGAGGCTGCCGACGGGTCTGGTAACCTGTAACGACCCTCGGTTGTGTGCTTCCTCTTGTGGTTCTGACTTTCGTTTTTTTATTAAGGGCGCGGACACTGTTGGTTCGGCCGGAACTTCGACACTATTGTTGTGGCTGATTTTGGGACAAACATCTCTTTGTTCCACGCGGTGGAGCTCGAGTATCATGGGTTTTGTCGGTTAGATCTGTCTCGCATCCGCTGGACTCGGGCGACAAGGGGGAAGACCTGGCCTGGTCTGGTGTAAATCGTCGGAGATTGGACTGTCGAAGCTTGTTGCCCTTCTCTTTCATCTCAGCCTGGCGTGATCGTTCACCCCGGACGAACTCGTCGAAGAAGCGGACAAACAAGTCAAATGACATGGTGTTGGACAGTTGAATAAAATGACCCCAGGGCCCCAGACTTTCCATATATGCAATCCCATTGTATCTGGCGATAACACAATAAGTCCTGCGATGTCAAGCCAAGCCTCTTGGAGTTCATAAACCCGTTAATCACGTCGTATTGCTAGCGCCTCGTAGAGCTCGTTAATTGTAGACGATTGTCTTGCAATGTCGCAGACATCGTATAAGAACGCGGGTTAGCTCTTGTATTGCAAAATGGGTTATATTTAAACGTTCGTGCAATATTGTAAAAAGCGCGTCGGGCGGAAGGGAGAATTATCAACCAAGGCCACTACCACTCGGGCTCGATGTCGAAGTTAGGCGTGGGAAGCTTTCTGTTCATGATGTTGTATTGCTTCGTTGTCACAAAGAGATGTAGGCAGGCGGGTAGGTAATGGAAGTGCCGAAGTCCAATTGTTGAACTACTGATCATATACATGTTAAAGCCATGTTGAGAACGGAGCAAACGGGGCAGTAATACAAGTGGGCCTTGTAGCTACCGTGATGCATTAGATGCTTATGCTATAATAAAGCTTGTCACGACCTCGGCAATGCTGCAATGCCTACTAGAAACACCATTAGGGCAAGGTGTTTCTAATTTCAAAGGGCAAAAAAAAAAAAGACAAAAAAATTGGTTGCTTCTCTTTGTTCACATGTGTCATCTGGATTTATCATTAGTTAGAGAGCTGGTAGATGTGTTTTTGATATGTGTGACCCTTAGTGCAGGGGCCATGCTCTAAGAACCGGATTAGTGTGAGGCTCGAACGGTGGTCTTTTGCAACTTTAACTTACAATCTTCTCTGTATCGTTTCAAATTGACCAAATGCCCGAAGGCGAAAAGCTCACTTCATTATCTGTCCCTATATCCTTTAGAAGCTCGACAATCTAATACTTAGATAAGATAAGCGATCTACATCTTTCCTAAATGTAGGTAAGCATTCCTGTCCCCATCTCTATCGCTTTGCCAAGGCGTTACAGCTTGCATGGTCGGAGCTTTCTATTTATCACTTGTACAAAGCCTTACACGGTATGGTGTATGGTCTGTTTTACCATGAAAGGTTGAAGGCATCTGGCTATAGTGGAGGGAAATATGGCTGTCTTCCCTTGTTTCTAGGGGGGCACTGAGGTCAACTGACCGGATTTGGGTCTCCCATAGCCTGGCCTCAAGAGGTTCTCTCTTCTCTAACAGGTACCTACGTAGGTAGTATGCCACATAAAAGTGCTTTTGCGAAACGGATTAGCAAACGGGGGCTGATATCTCGCCCAACAGCAATGGAGTATCTTATTATGCGTTCCTAAGATACTCGGCGTCTTTTAACGCACCCAGAATCTACCCACTCAGCAAATATGGATGGAGATCTCCTTATTTTCCAAAGAACGGGTGTCCGCTGCTATTTCGGTCATGTGCAAATATCCCGGAAAGATGCCATACTCAGAGTTTAAAAGCCTCCCAAAGGTTGAAAGACCAATGTCGACAGCTTTCTTTACTATTTTCAACACGACTTCTGTCCAAACTCTTGTATCCCTCATCACAAGAAGCGTTCCTCTTCACGTACAAAGAGTACTAGGGAGAACTTACATCACATTTGATGAAATCCTTGCACTGCCGGAACCTGATCCAGGTCAAGGAAAGCTTTGGCTGGTCTATCTAGATTGCGTGGTCCGACGCGAGCTTGACTATGGGAGAGCGGACGGGATCCCGTGTTTTCTGGTAGCTATGGTCGTATGTGAAAAAATTGAGGTGAATTAGGGTTTATATTTAAGAAAACTTGCTAATGACCAGGTATCTGGTATTAGGGAAGCAAGGGGGGCGAGCAATTGTCACGAGACTATCGATCAATCAATCAATCATCTTGAATCACCTGTATACATCAAATTCTCGCATCTCTTTTCTTCGATCCACCGATTATAAGAGCCACAAATCCTCCGGTATAGATCTAGATATATATATCCAATCTTAATGGCCCTCATTTCTCTAAAAGAGTATCTCATCAATAGGGGAAGTGCTGATGTCTCGTTTAGAGATGGATTAGGTACTTTCTTCATCGGACTAGATTGCCATATTATTAAGTGTGTAAAACAGCCTCTTTGCCGACCGGGTCTACAGGAGGCGGGTTGTTCTCACATAGATGAGATGGGCCATACTCGTTGGCCCTCAATATCAAGCCTAATACCATCGAGCTGGTAAGGGGTTGAACTACTGGACACGTTTATAGGGCATCTACCCTTTGCTCAGGGAAGGAAAGGCACAAATCAGGACAGGGACATGGCAACAAGGGCGACAGGGACAATGTCGAAAGAGCTTAAGACGTTTTCTGCACCTACACTATACAGTCCAAATTTTTTCGTGCACCCTTGCTCATTATTCATTCCAGGTATTGAGGGACGTTCCTACCTAAGTGGTGTGTTTCCATGATCAATGGCAAGGGCGAGGGGATATGCCATGTTGAACCTTCCTTAGACTAGACATGCGGCTGGAGCTAGCAGTGTCAGAGTCGTGATGTTGGGATCGCTCTTTCCTGTGCGTACCACGTCTCTAGAGTAAAAAATTCGTACAGCAGTGGCTTCTCATCTCTTAATAGGCTTTACAACTTCAATGTAGAGTACCAACAAACGATTCGGATTCAATAGAATACAACATTGCATGCTGGTGTTTTTGGTTCATGATCCTAAAGACCTTGACCTCTTAATAATAACTACATCTCCACGAGGATCAACCATCATGCCTGACGGGGATCTAGACAAACATTCTCGCAGTGACAACAGCACGGACAGCAGCGACAGCATCGAAACCATTGATATGAGCACAAATCAGAGCAATACTCAGAATAACACCGGAAACACTAGCCCGGGCACAAGCCCGAATGAATGCACGACTTGGGTATTGAGTCGATATCGACTGCGGACCCCAAGCCCGTTCCAGGATCCGGAGCACGGTTCACCACACAGCCAGGAACGTGATGGCGGTGACGGCCAGGGAGATCATCAAGCATGCGCCCCGAGCTCCGGCCAGCCAAGTCCGAACGAAAGCCAGAGCCTGGCTTCCAGCCCCGGCCACGGTCCCGGTCAACAAAGCGATGACTGGCTTGAGTTCGAGTCTGCGGAGCATCGTCGGGTCGAAGGGGTGGCTCTGTCAATGCCTGTTCACTTGTGGAAATGCCCCAAGGGTCTAGTCAATGAGGCCGGAGAGTTCTTGCACGCCATCTCGATGCAATTTGCGCCAGGTCTGCCACACTTGATTATTCACGAGACACGGGCTGAAAACTGTATGTGTCTCCTCATCCAATTTACCCTTTCCATCCAGACAAAGTTCTCCAAAAATTCAACCTCGAAAACTAACAGTACAAACTTCACACACAGCGCCGCAATTCGCAACCATCTCACTACACCGAACGACTACGGGCGGCCACGCTTCCGAGATCACGATCCTGTCAGGCGCAGGGGTCCGCCACCGGCACCGCGAGTTGAAAGTCCTGATCGGGTCCATAGACGAGAGAAGAGTGCGCTTCTCCATCGAGACGGACGCCTCCGGCCACCACCAGGAGACGTTCGAGTGGCGACATAGCTGGGGCCCCGAGGTCAGAGTAACCACCCGCAACGCCCAAAGCGGATGGAAACTTGTCCGTCTGGGTAAAATCGTCACTCACGTCCGTCACCACCAACCCCATTCCCGATCTCGCCCTCCCCCTCGCGCAGCACTCCCCGCGCCCCCATCCGCCAACGCCAACGGATCGGTTTCACCACGCTTCCTCCCCGAGCCCCCCATCAGAGTCTTCGGCGCCAGCAAGCGCGACGGCAGCGAGGTAGTCGCAGCATTCTGCATGAATCCGCCCCATCGCGCCCAAGAGGTCTTCAGCTTCCGGCTCATCGGCTCCGGCGCCGACGGGACCCTCGGTACACAATGGTGCTACCTGGCGTTATTCACGGCGCTGGGGATGTGGACCCAGCGTAACCGCCGGAAGATCGAGTTCGATGGTCTGCCACGCCGGGGCAACGGCCCTTTTTGGACGGCCGAGAGCATGGAAAGGCGGAGGAGCGGTGAGCCGAATTTGAATTTGGTGCCGCAACTGCCTGGGGGTGACAAGAGGCTTCCTGGTGCGGCTGGGCTTGCCCTTGCTGGTGCTACGGGACGGTGATATTTGATATGAAGAAAAGTGAATACACCTGAGCAAGACTTGGTGGTAGTGATTGTTTATCAAGTGCATACGACCGGGAATGGCATCTTATTCTCTCGGCAGTTGATTGGTAGTGGTCCTTGACTTTATGAGGACAGATAGAATGCTATGAGTATCGGATAAGAAGTAGTATACCAGTAGGATCCAAATTGCTATCCTTAACTGCTCAGAATTGCCATCACAAGTCTTATTCCAAGGCTCACTCACTGTTCGATAATGGCATGTTGGCTTGTGAGTCAGAATAGTAAGATCTGAAAGAGTTATTATCATTATGAAGCTTGCTATGGTACATAAGCTGCCAATGAACCCTCGGCCGGCTTGGCAAAAACTACTATTACCTGAAAGCTAGTGGACAAAGTAGGTAGGTAATATATTCCTGTATGGCGTCTTCCGCCCCAACCTCTCACGTCAATAATGGTCCATTGCTAAGCACCGCTTTCATGGTACTACTCATTGACTAGTCTCGCGGCAAGCCTGAGGAATTGCTGCTTCCAATTAGGTGATAGGGCAAATAAGGTAATCTCGGCCACTTGAACTGTAATAGGAGAGACAAAACGTATGTAGACACATATTGATTCCCCAATCCCTCAGTAGACCTATTCATCTTCCAAGCTGTTGGTAGAGGCATTGTTACTGGGTAATAAGAACTTCTCCGGAAAGCTTACGGACCGGTGTCATGCATCCCGAGCTTCCGTGCTTCCTCATATAGGGTTTCCAGCCAACCTGTAAATGGTCTTTGCCCCTAGGCGTAGTAGTTGCGTGTTGTCGTGATTTGTCCTCGATATTGGAACGAGCCCGCTTGAGCACCGCCGGTAGGGTCTGGGCTGGAACAGCATGAGGATCGATGTTTTCGTCCTCTTCAAGCATTTGTGTTTGTACACAGTCCTCGTAGGAGAAATGAGACTGCGGCGTCTCGAAAAGCTCTGTAGCGCAAGATTTGGGGCGCTTACTTGGTTCAGTGACTCCAGGCGTCATAGGACTGGCCGCTGTTCTGGACGAAGTGATATGCTCAGAGCTCCGACGTTCTTTGCCTTCATATCGCAGGCTTGTTGTGCTGGCAACAAGAGGACTAATCATGATATTGTTGTTAGATTTCCATACAGTGCTGGCGTCAGACATAGACCGGCGTTTCATCATGTCGATTTGATGCCCTAGCGCTTGCACCTCTTTATATCCGCCTGCAGACATTGGCTGAAGTTCCAGCTCCGGGTATTCTAAAGAGTTCCGAGATAGACGTGAATTGCATGGCTTAAGCTCAATGTCTAAGTCCTGATCCGATGAACCCTTGTGCATGGTGATTTTGTTCCAGGTTAGCGCCAACGCTTTTCCGATTTGACTTGACAGACTACGAGGAGACGATGTACCCTTTGACAAACCCTTGTCGTCCTCTTCGCGAAGAGGACTACTATCCACGACACCGAAATCTTTCGTCTGTACCTTATCATTTTCTCCTGCAGAAGCTGTTCTATCCGACCGGGTGTGCGAAGGCCATCTTGCCCATGACGGTGGTGGAGTCTTCAGCTTCCGAGAGCGTTGTTTGGGCGGTACGGCAACTGCTCCGCTTTGGCTTCGGGTGTCCTCAGCGTAAAGCTGGTCCATCCATTCATCGCACACGCATTTTGATATGTCATGATGGATTTCGCCCCATGATTTCCTCCGCGATCCTCTATCGGTTGCGGCCGAGGACAGGGCTCTCGAGCCAATGCTGAGCTGCGGTTCACCTGTGTCGACCTGCAGCTTTCCATCTCTGGTTCCGTTTTTGACCGTCACAGGGCTCTTGAGGCTGTAGGAGGTCGTGTTATGAGTCACCGAGTTGATGGATGCTTGGTCCATTTGGTTCACTCCATCGTCCGCATCCGGCCTTGTGACGAACTGTGATTCCACTGCAGTACGCTCTTCAATAGCGAGGCTCGGTCCTCCTTGCTTCATTGTAGTAGTGTTTTGAGTATTTCGAGAATCGCTGATGCGATTTTCGAGGCGTGGGGTGCTGGATCGCCTTAGTTGTGTGCGCGAAATCGATGCTTTAACTCTCTTTGGAAATGAGGTATACAGTTTTGATATGAGAGAACTTGTTCCACCAGATGTTTTCCCTGAGCCGTTGAATTCTTCCCGAAATTTGCTATACATTGGGGTGTTGAGTTTCTGACGTGTCGGTGCTGAGCCAAACCGTTTCTCAATTGACTTCAACTCCTCCTCTCGTTGTTTGAAACTTGTACTTTCCGACACCGAAATAGAAATAGTTTTAGGAGCATGTTGTCGAGTTGTGTCATTGCTGATTCTAGGATGTTCGGAGGATGGTGTTATATTTCGAACAGTTTTGAATGAAGTAGAGACGGACCCTTCATTGGATATTCTACCGTATGGACCAAGTGTAGCTTAATGTGTGTCATTAAATGCCTATGTCAACATGGGACATAGAGCTAAGCCACTTACCATGCGTTGAGTCTATAGATTGTAGAACCTCTGCCCCATTCATCAAAAGCTCTGCAATACTCAGACGAGATCCTGCTGGTGTAGGCATCAAGCTGTTGGGCCTGGTTGGATATTTGGAGGATGCATCCTGAGAAAGTGCAACTTCTTGATCAAATACACTTCCCATTCGACTCATGACATTTCGCAACGCTAGTGTTTCGCTGCTTGGTGACGCAATTGAATATTCTTTCAACCCCTTCTTGTCGACAATGGATGGTTGCCATGAACTACGGGTGCTCTCTCTGGATTCTGGGCTTGGATCATTGGGCAGCTCTTCTTGCTTCAGCGACTCCCGAGCCTCAGTATGTGCACGGGCTCCTGGTGCTGGCGGTAATCTTCCGGTGCTTTCTTGAACCTCTTTGAAGGCTAATTGGCTTCCAGGGCGACTAGAAAGTATCGATACACCCTGCAGCTCTTGTGTACGTAACCACATGTCCAATGGAGAGTAACGATCATCATTTATCTCATCCTGATCAAAAGAAATTGCACTCTCCTCATGCTGATTTGTCGAATTATTGAATTGAAAGTTTTCGCTTGTTTTTTCTGTGGTCAATGAACCAGATTTCGCGACTGTGAGAGCCTTCTGGGGCGACTCGGGTTCAGAGCCGTCGACCGAGTCATCATCACAGGCTCCTTCATTCCTTGGCTGCGGTGATTGTGTACAGACAATGATTTCACTATTTTCCGCCATATCAAGATAGCTATCCAGTTGGCTGGCACTGAACGACAGGCACAAAGATGCGAGAGATGAAGAACGACGAATGTATGCCCCTAGCGAGGGAGCAAGAGAACGTGGGGGCCGAGAAGGGGGTTGCCCAGTAGGGCTCCTTTCATTGAGCGACACACTTCGATCTGGTGTCGAATTCACAGCAGACTTGCGGACAGACTCTGGATAACTGCCGCGCCGCCTGACAGCACTCTGAGGCTTCTCGATGCCCCAAGAGGTGAGAAGTGAGGTGTCGGGCCATGAAGTAATCCTAGTACTGACTTCTTTCTCACTTGCTGGCGAAACACTGAACTCAATGTTATCCCTTGGTCCACTCCCTGGAAGCTCGAATTGATCATTAGTCTCTGGCTTGGATCGCTTGGGAGACTCTGGCTTAGAAAGCTCCCTTGGCTCTTCGCTCTTGAGTTCTTCTTGGATCCTCTTGTGCATGAAACGTTTCAACTCAGCACGACGAGCAGTATCCTCATTGGAAGATCTGGAAGTCAGGTGAGAGACACTCTTGGAATCGGCACGGGAGGAGAATGGCCGGATCAACTTCATCCTGATGGCTTCAAGAGTGCTGTGACTAGAGACTCTTGTGCACGTCGCCCCCTCTTCGTCATCAGAGTCCTCAACATCTACAATCTCGGGATCGACCATGCTGTGCAGGGTAGGGGTGATGACTTGAGAGCGGCCGCGTGAGCTTGTCAATGATGGGAAGTACATATCGGCATCGGGTCGAGAGGGGCTATTGGAGAGGCGTACGCGAGGAGGTTGAACCGGCAGCTCCGTGGGTCCTGGCTGTGTCTCCAACGTAGTGGGGTGGTGGCTGTGGCAGCAGCAGAGGAGAGACATCCTCAAGACAGTTGTGAAGGTGAAGAGGGTGTGGGTGAGGGCCTAAGGTCATCGATCTATCGCCAGGCTGGAGATTAACTGCCCAAAGACCTGGCGATAAGGGATTTGACAAGAAGTCGAGGAACCCATCAATTTCGCCATGAAGATTCAAGATAGACTATTCTTTCACTTGGTCGATCGCCCCTGCTTTTCACAATACGGCCAAGGGTGTTGCATCCACAGGCGATGCAGGTGTCCTATGTCGTCCATCGTGACCTTATACCTGTAAAAAAGTAAAAAAGGAAAGCACGAGAACATCTGAAGTTTCATGTCATCGTTCTTTAGCTTTATGGAACCAGCTGTGAGGAAGTCGCGGTCGGTACCTGCCTGGATGTGAGAGAATACCTGTTACTAGCCAGATAAGAGAAGGAAGCCACGCTCCATTTCATTGAACCCAGTCATGAAGCGACTTCATTAGCTCTGCAACAGAACAGAAAGCTGTTGCCATCAACGAAACGCCAATATTGGATACTGCCCAAGGAATCTGATTCTATGTCGCCTGCACCTTTATACCTACATGTAGGAGGTATGTATGTGTAGGCACTACATCATATGTACACATGACTTTACAGGATGCCGGTCCCTATCTATCCTCATCGACAGGCTGTCTGATCCTACGTCATGTTCGAGATATTGATACGTGGATCACAGTTTCACTTGATAAATGAGTACCTGGGAGATATCTTAGCTATAGGTATATGGTCTCGGGGGCGCGAAAATCATCATGGAAGAAAGCAATAGGTCTCGGCATGTTCGAAGTATAACGAAGGCACATACTTTTCATAAATCACTCCTTTTAGAGACCTTCGTGTAAGCAAAGGCCGACCTGACATCGGAATACAATCCGAGTAACAGCATTATCTGAGCCCGAGGAGTTGCAAAAAGGGAGGAAGGAGTAGTGGACCCTCCTAACCATGGATTTTCGAATCATTTTTTTGCGTGGTAATCTCACCAGAGAAGGTGTTGTCAGCAATCAATTAGCATAGACATAGTCCAAGTAAATTTACCTACATAGGTAGGTTAGGTAATACATCAGTATCATCTCGGCTAGCGGTGTGATAGGGAGGGCCGGCGCTATGCCCAAGGCATCATTCCGGCTCCCGTCCATTTCTCATCGCGGCAGGCAGTGGTATATCCTGGCTATGGACCCTCTGGATTGGCCATATGACAATCCCATACATATCCAATTTTTCTCTTCCTTATTCCTTTCCTAGCCTTCATGCACATCAACTGACTCTCTTCGTTGCAGCAATACATTGGGCTTCAGACGCGCAAGTCTCGTTGTTTAGGAAGGAGTATGACATTGACACCAGGGAAACTGGGTATTTAGGTAACTTGCTTCTTCCTCGATTGTGTAGTGCCTCTCTATAGCAGACAATCTGGACTCTTCTATACATGTCAGAAGGGATTGTTGCCGCCACAACCTACGAATGAAAGATGATCCTCGCTCCATAGCGGCATAATGGCGCAATCTGATGGCTAGTCGGCCAGAGGTGCGGATATGGTGATACAGTAATGTTGAAAGAGGCTGATTGGCTATGATAAAGTGTCCTCAGGTTTTTATGCCTCAGTGTGCCAACGGGACTATTGTAGTAATGGGAACTAACATCCTACGCGGGTCTGGGTTTAAAGCTTTGGGCTCGACATGGTGCAAAGATGACGAGCCGGGCAAATGCCACCGAAGATTGCTGGCAAACGTCGGGCCGCATAGATGCTACGGGAGTAAGACGTAACAGATAGTTGATGATAGACTATGGCATTGTTTGTTCCGGCATATCCATCATATCCATCTCGGAAACGGACCAAAGCAGAAATTCATGATCTCAATGAAAACATGCCGCCCCGCTTTCGGGATGAGGTCGAGGTCGATGCTGACTGTGAAAAGGTCCCTAGATCACAGCACACAGGAGACCCTTCCATGTAAACCGGGTCCGCACTCTGACCCCTCCAGCCCTCCGTAACCCCTCCATCGATTTTCCGTTCCACAATCGGCAAGGTAGTCGGCGGTGATTGGCCGCAACAGCTCTGACGACCCCTCCTCACCGCTGCTTAGTGGCATTGCTCTGCGTGCTTGTCCATCTTCGTTTTCTTATTTTTGCTGCCCCTCCTCCGGTTGCTCGACTCAGATTTTCTCTTCTTTTCTTACACTTCTTTCTTCCCTTACATATCACCACTATCCATTGTTTTTGTTGTTGTGTCTGAGGCAGCAACTTGTTCCAATCTCTCCCATCCTCGTCTGAGATCTGGAAATAAACAGTCCGTTTATGTGTGTTCAGCATCACCACACTCCATACCACCTCCTCTACCAAAGCTAATTTCTCTTATCTTCCCTAATAGAAAAAAACAAATTTCTCCCCCAAATACCCCAGACAACAGCCAAGATGGTTCAGTCCGCCATCCTGGGTTTCCCCCGCATGGGTGTGAACCGTGATCTGAAGAAGGCCACCGAAGCTTGTACGCGCTCGACCCAAACCCTTACCTATACCCATCTCCCTCCTCCATACTAATCCATTGCCATTGCAGACTGGGGTGGCAAGATCTCTCAGGCCGATCTCCTTGCTGAGGCCAAGCGTCTCCGTCTTGCTCACTGGAAGATCCAGAAGGATGCTGGTGTCGACATCATCCCCAGCAATGACTTCGCTCTCTACGACCAGGTTCTCACCCATATTCAGGACTTTGGTGTAAGCCCAACTCCCTATAACCTATACTTACAATCCTCCCTGACATTGAGATTATTCATAGGCCGTCCCCGAGCGTTACTCCAGTGCCGGCCTTGACCGCGTCGATGAATACTTTGCTATGGGCCGTGGCCACCAGAAGGGTGGTGTCGATGTCCCTTCCTTGGAAATGGTGAAGTGGTTTGACTCCAACTACCACTACGTCAAACCTACCCTCCAAGACAACCAGACCTTCACTCTCACCTCCAGCCCTAAGGCTGTGAACGAGTTCCTCGAGGCCAAGGAGGCCGGCATTGTTACCCGACCTGTTCTTGTTGGCCCCGTTTCTTTCTTGCACCTCGGTAAGGCCGATCGTGACCAGACCGTAGACCCCATCGATCTTCTCGAGAAGCTTTTGCCAGTCTATGAGCAGCTCCTCACCAAGCTCAAGGAGGCTGGTGCTGAGACTGTCCAGATTGACGAGCCCATCCTCGTCTTCGACCTTCCCGCCAAGGCCAAGGCTGCCTTCAAGCCTACCTACGAGAAGTTCGCCAGCCTTGGTGACAAGATCCCCAAGCTTGTCTTTGCCACCTACTTTGGTGACATCGTCCACAACCTCGAGGCCCTTCCCAAGGACATCTATGCTGTCCACATTGATCTCGTCCGAAACCCCGAGCAGCTGGACACTGTTGCCTCTGCTCTCGGCCCTAAGACTATCCTCTCGGCTGGTGTTGTCGATGGACGTAACATCTGGAAGACCAACTTCAAGCGTGCTATCGAGACCGTTGAGACCGCTGTTCAGAAGCTGGGCAAGGAGCGTGTGATTGTCGCTACCTCCAGCTCTCTCCTCCACACCCCCCACACTCTGGCTAGCGAGAAGAAGCTGGACCCTGAGATTGCTGACTGGTTCTCTTTCGCCTCTGAGAAGGCTGTTGAGGTCGCCATCGTTGCCAAGGCTGTTACTGAAGGCCCTGTTTCCGTCAAGGAAGCTCTTGAGTCTAACGCCAAGTCGATGAACGCCCGCGCTACCTCCAAGCGAACCAACAACCCCGAGGTCAAGGACAGGCAGTCCAAGATCGTTGCTGCTGACTACAACCGCAAGTCTGAATTCCCCCAGAGAATCTCTGAGCAGCAGGCTAAGCTCAAGCTTCCTCTCTTCCCCACCACCACCATTGGCTCCTTCCCCCAGACCAAGGAGATCCGTCTTCAACGAAACAAGCTCACCAAGGCTGAGATCACTGAGGCCCAATATGACAAGTTCATTGAGCAGGAGATTGACATGAACGTTAAGATCCAGGATGAGCTTGACATTGATGTCTACGTCCACGGTGAGCCTGAGCGTAACGACATGGTTCAATACTTCGGCGAGCGTCTTGATGGATATGCTTTCACAACCCATGCTTGGGTTCAGAGCTACGGTTCACGCTGTGTGCGACCGCCGATCATTGTCGGTGACATCTCTCGCCCCGCCCCCATGACTGTTAAAGAGTCTAAGTACGCCGTCGAGGTTTCCAAGAAGCCCATGAAGGGCATGTTGACTGGTCCCGTTACCTGCTTGCGATGGTCGTTCCCTCGTGACGATGTCCACCAGTCCGTCCAGGCTGAGCAGCTCGCTCTTGCCCTCCGTGATGAGGTCGTCGACCTTGAGAAGGCCGGTATCGATGTCATCCAAGTCGACGAGCCCGCCCTTCGTGAGGGTCTTCCCCTGCGATCCGGCAAGGAGCGTGAGGCGTACCTCGACTGGGCCGTCAAGGCCTTCAGACTCTCCACCGTCGGTGTTGAGGACTCGACCCAGATCCACTCTCACTTCTGCTACTCTGAGTTCCAGGACTTCTTCCACGCCATTGCTGCTCTGGATGCTGATGTTCTCTCCATCGAGAACAGCAAGTCCGACTCCAAGCTTCTCGGTGTCTTCGTCGAGGAAGCCTACCCTCGTCACATTGGCCCCGGGGTCTATGACATCCACTCTCCCCGTGTTCCTAGCGAGCAGGAGATCAAGGACCGCATCGAGGAAATGCTTCAGTACCTCAAGCCCGAGCAGCTTTGGATCAACCCCGACTGCGGTCTCAAGACTCGCCAGTGGAAGGAGACCAAGGAGGCGCTTGTCAACATGGTGAACGCCGCCAAGTACTTCCGAACCAAGTACGCCAAATAAAAGACTTATCAAGAGTGAGCAGCCAGGTAGTTAGCCTAGAGCTCTTCTTTCTTAATTATTTCCTTTGTTCCTTGTGTGTTCTAGCATCGTTACGCCGGACGGGACGTCTGTCTTCGATTTCAACACATCGGCGTTATTGGACATGGGTCATTCATGAAACTGCCATATACCAAAAAAGTTTTACAGGTCAGGGAGGCAGGAACTCGGAGCATTCAACACGGCATTTAAAGCGGCGGGAAAGGGATTAAGATACCACGGTCCATCAACCGGACCTGGGCAGATGGCGTTTTCTGGAATTTGATTCGCATATTCCAGGAAGAGAGTGCTTCCTGTAATGTAGAAGTAGTGATCAGCCGCCAGCTGACGGCAAGCCCTTCAACTGGGCATGAGTTGAGAAAAGGGACATAAAAAATAATAATTATATGCCCAGTACCCAATGGTGATTTCCTTTGGCGTGATTGAAGCTCTCACATTGGCATGGAATTCAAAGGGTTAAGGAATCATGGACGAGAGAAGAATACCCTAAGGGGAAATATTGAGGGCATTTCGGGGCTGAGGAAAGGCGACAACGCATCCAACCAATTGGAGAGGCGCATTAGGCGGCTGTTTTACGAGACCTTGGCGCCCTCTCGTTATTCTGCTTCCTTCTATCAGTGGATATGCCCTAAAATGTTGGGTGGGGACGAAAAGGGCCTGGCTCCCGGAGGCTCGGTTTTGAGTAAAAATCCTGGCTAGGGGTGACCAGGGATGGTTTCAACGGCCATTAAAGAGGATTTGCAATCTGCATTGACGTAATTTGCGAAGTCCCTCAAAATGTATCACAAGAAGAAGCATTGCATCTCTCTTATTATCAGTGCGAGTTTCTTTCCTGGTATCCATTTGGGCAACTATTGGGTTGGCGATGCAGCTCAGCCGTATCACCTTGTTACTGTGCTGATGCTGATGGAGATGACGGCATTGTCTCGGGTTCATCTGTAGTAATAGTACTGCAGGTATCCGGGTTTGTCTTTTCTCTCTTCTCATGAGTATGGCGGAGAGTAATTATATAAAATGTCTTAAAGCCTTCCGATTTCGTATTACGTCCAATCCATAGATTCGGGAGTATATTGCTGCTGTATAACGGTAAATGAAAGGGAGAGAAGGGTGGTGAACGTGGCACCGGGTCATTCTAATTACAGGAGCACGAGGTGGCGTTACGCTTGTGTCTTACCAACAGAACCTCCAGATGGATATTTGAGAAGACTTCTATCACCAGGTAAAATCCTCAAGAAACCTGTCGATCAATCGCTCCTGTTCTTCTTCTTCTTTGAACCTGGTGCAGATCAAATCGCGTGGCTTCGCCGCCTCGGATTTCCTGCATGACACAAAGTGTAGTGGTAGGGAGTTATCATGGTTTTGACCGCAGCGAAAACGTCCTTGCTTCATTATTTATGCTTGCAGTGCGCTGCTGCATAATTATGGATCAATGCCCTTATTTCTTCGGTCACTTTCTCCGAACCAGATTTCGCTTGTGCTGCCGGGGAGCGAGCTTCGCCTCGTCAATAAACCAGGACCTAGAAATCGGATACGAACGACGGTGGGCAAGGAGGTTGGTTTATATCATATTTTTTTTGCACTTTACTCCGCTACATACTTCTTGAACACGAGGGATCGACGCTTGTCAGTTGCAATCGATCTACCGTGCTTACATCCATTACATATCATCCAGAAAAAAATAATAGGCTATTGGCAGAGACCAGCCGCTTTCTTCCCATTTGTTTGCTCAATTGAAATTCCCGCCACGGTAAGTTGCAAGGGGAAGGGCTGCGCAGGGTACCAGTAGTGGGCTCTCATTGGATCGAGGGACTGTTTCACGATCAGGTTCCTGCATCGATTTTCCGACGGTGAACAGGGGTGTGACGTGGGTCTCAGGGGCCAAGCGCCGGGCCTGGGCGATGATTACCACATACCCGCCGCCTGCAGACAAGGATATGGCATGTTTCTTGCAAACAAGCATCAGGCATTCAGGCATCACGCCTCCAAGGGCTGGCTGGCTGGCTGTGTTGTACTGCTCGAAACGAGGATGGATGGGTATACCTTCTTTTATTAGTCCAGTCTCCTCTCTCGCTCCCCTTTTCCCTCTCTTTCTCTCCTCCTCACCCAATTTGCGTGTCTCTCTTCTTTTGAGTCTATCTCGAGCCTCTCTTTTCTATCCTACTTCGACTTCGTGGTTCTACATTCATTTCTCCTAAGCTAACTGTGTTCGCTTTCTCTACGACCTTTCGAAAAATCTCCAGCAAACTGTGTCTGCTTAGCTTCACACGCGGAATCGACTTTCGCTCATCCATTCGAACTGCATTGTGCAACTATCCACTCATTGATATTCGAGACTAGACTCATCAGGAGCCCACAAAAATCTGTAAAGAACAAGAGATTACCAAACTCCCATTATCCTAACCAAACCAAAACAAACCAAAAATGAAGTACTCTGTTGCCGCCATTGGTCTGTTGGCCGGTCTTGCGTCTGCTGCAGGGCACCACCCTCGCCATTTCCATGTTCCGGCCCTGCGACGTAACGAGACTTATGTAGCAACACCAGCCCCTTCAACCACTCTGACTGTCGCCGTCACTAGCGTCAAGACTATCACTTCGTGTGCGCCCACCGTGACAAATTGCCCGGCCCGACAGGATAACTCCACTGGTGCCGTCACAGTCACTGAGGTCGTTGATTTGACTACGACTATTTGCCCTGTCACGGCTGCTTCATCCGTTGTCAGCTCTGTCGTCGGTGCTCACAGCAGTGGCTATATCACCGGCACCACCCACACTATCACCGAGACCGGAACTGAAACTGCGGTGGCATCATCCACTTTTGTAACTTCTGCTGAGACCGGTGCTGAGACTACTACTGCTGCTGCTGGGTCTACCGCCACCACCGCCCCGGTCACTGGAGTTGCAACCACAACCTCACCAGCTGTTGTCGGCACCGAGACCAGCACCGAGCAGATCACTTATACTACTCTTCACTCGACTTTCACCGAGATTATCACCCTGACTGAATATCCTACCAGCAGCCCCACTGGCGACTCTGGTGTTAAGCAGCATGTCTCGTCCTCGGATGCTACCACCGTTGTCACCATGACTTCCACCGGCACTATCACCGTCACCGTCCCTGGCACTACTAGCACCGCAGTCCCCGGCAACGGTGATTCCGGCTCCGGCTCCGGCTCCGTTACAGATGCATGTGCTCCTGCCACCGTAACTGTCACCGAGACTGCCCCAGCTAGCACCGTATATGTCACTGTCAGCACCTCAGTAACTACCTCCTCCATTGGTACTGAGGCCGTTACTACGATCACTGAGACAATCTCCTCTGCCATTGCCACTGTCACGATGGACGCGTCTACTACCGCTGCTGTGACCTCGGTTCCCACTGGCAATGATGACACCCAGACTAGCACCGTCAGTGAGGAGGATACCTGCCCCGAGACAACCTCTACCCCCGTCGTGACTGTCACAAATACCCGTACCGTGTCTCCCGTTCCCTATCCCACAGGAAGCAACGGCACAGCCACAGGCTCTGCCGAACGCCGTTCCAACCCGCTCTACTAGGTCAACTTGTTGTTTTCTAGTTGACGGTTTGTGATAGAGACTAGACCGGAGTTCCAGATACCAGTTGTGTTGTTTTGGTATCATCTTCAAATCTCCTTCAATGTGCTATTGTATTTGGAAACTACCACATTGCACATGTAAACCTGAGATATCGAAAGTCTAGCAAGCAAAGGAGCACGGACATTTAAGACCGGCACGATTTTTCTTCTTTTCGATATTCCGGGGTTAGTTAGCACATAAGCGGCAGGCAAATGTGATTGGATTGATTGTATGCACGGAGAGCCAAATCGGTGTAGATAGGCGTTATGATACTGATGTCCCCACGGGCTGGGCAAATACATTCGGAATAGAAAGGAGTAAGGTGTGGACGGAAAACAAAACAAGAATTGAAAAATAAGATACTCGTGAGTTTGGATTTTGTCCCGCTCAGCCTTTACTTGTTTTTGTACCTACTTTCAACTCGATGTGCTGTGCGCATACGTTTCGATCCTATCCTTTGTCTGTATCCCCTAGACGACAATCTCATGGGTAAGGGTGACTTGTTACTTCCCTGGCGCCTCGGTCTTGATTAGTTGTTTGAAGTTATGATGCATAGCCTTGCTAGTTGGTTTGGCAATCTTAAGAAACTTACATGTCATTCCACTGGCGACATAGGCATCATTCAATAAAGGGGATTGTGCATTCATTTATCAACCAGAGAATTGATCCTTAAGATTGTTTAGTCTGAAGATTCAATAGACTCTAAGTGATCTGGTCCCTAGAAAATTTATCGAGCCGATATTCCGTTCTTATTTATACCGTACCAGTGACCTCGGAGTCCTTCTCTCAAATATGGTCTTTATGCTGCCTGTTTCATAGCTCCCATGACATTAATGATCATGGCGTCTTGCCTATCGGCCATAATGATCTCCAGTGATACTAGTTCTTCGTGATGTCGTGGAAGCATGCGAAGTGCTCCGCTTGGAATCTCGGGATATGTCTTTGCTCCCAGATCTACCACTGCGAGAATTGCTGCTTTCGTGGCGGTCTTCATCCTTGATACTGGTTTCAGATTGGCGTGAAGAACTTCTTTCGGAACCTCCGGATTTGTTGCTGCGATGTTCGTTGCGATGATTGGAACCGTGATGACTGCTGCTACTTCTACTCCTATCCTGCTGGCGCTCTCCGTCCTCTTTCTCATTTGGTCGGGTATTCGTAATATTCTTGGCCGCATTCACTTTTGCTACTTGCTTTTCCACTATTTGAAGGGCGCGAAGGCTCGCGGTGGGTGGGCGTGGACCAAAAGAAGTCGACTTTTCAAGGCGACTAGGAGCCCCGCTGGAGCTTTTCGTCGATGGTGTCCTTGATGGAGCTCCCGGCCCTTTAACACTAGATTTTGAAGAGGCCGCCGTGCTGTAACTCTTGACCGAGCTCACATCGCTCATCCAGTCTGCAGATGAAGCAGTAATTTGATGGGATGGGGTTGAGAATGATGACCGCTTAGAGCTTCGCTTACTAGGTTGACTGACAGTGGATGTGGTCGATTCACAGACACTTGCGCCATCCCATTCGCTTGGCTCGACCGTATAGATGCTCTCGCGGTCTCCTTCATAACCTGATTCTGATTTAAGCATCCAGTCGTGAATACTGCTGTAAGTATCGCCGTGATCTCCGGCGTTTTGAGCCCGACTCTTCGTCGATCCGGATTTCTTAGAGTGGCTTTTGCCTGAGCGGTGCTCGGGCACCTGGTGGTGTGTTCTTACGGATCGAACCGTTGTGTTGTCGTCGTCATCATCATCATGTATCTCATTAAATGCATGGTCTGTGATCGGGCCCTCCTCCAGTAAGTATAGGCCATTATCTAGTGCTTCAGCACCTCCATCGACATAAAAAGGATATCCGATAGAGCCACCATGGTTGTTTGGAGCCATGTATCCATTTGTGGACAGAGAATCCACTGCTGCGGACCTTCTCAGAGAAGTCGTGGCGACCATAACACTGCCATCCCCTTCGAAGTCGATCGCACCGGCGTCACACCTACCAGAAACATTAGGCTGTAGGGGAGGTTGTTGGTAGGTGCTTTGATGATACGGAGTTACTTGATGACCAGTGTGAGGAACCATTCCCATCTCTTGTGAGTAGTGAGCGATTTGATTTTGCGAAACTGGCACCACTCCCATCCCTCGTGGGCGAATGAGTTGCTTCCGCGGAGATTTTTGATTGGAACCAAAAGGAACCATGCTCATGCCCTCTTGGTCATGTCCCCATTGCGGTTCCCAGTAATCGGACATGTTTGTGAGATAGAGTTGTTATTATGAATAAGACTTAACATATGTATGAGCTCCTGAGTTGATAAGTGAATATTTTGTATGAAAAAGGAAATCGATCTTGAAAAGGCCGTCGAACGGAAGCGGGCCAAGTCATTATATAATTGCAGTCTGATGGCGAAGGCTTTCCCTGGCACAAAGGATGCAAAACCAACAACTACACCAACGTCAAAGATACCAACGCGACGCGACAACCATCACACGAGCTGCTTGAACACCAAGTTGGCATGGGGCCAGGAATACCACGGATGAGCCGAGCAAGGTCACAGGACGCTATGGGAGACGTAGGAGTCGAGTTCATTGTCTGGATGACTATAGGAATCGCTGGGCGTACATACGATAGAAGCTCCCCCAACAATAACCTCGAGAACCAACTGAATCTCAACAAAGGCATTCTCCATGACCATCATCATCACGAGTATTCATCAGTACAACCAAGTTTCTCGTTGCGGTCGTCGAGATCCCGAGAGAACGATGCCTGTGCCACCTCACGATACATGGGCTCCACACATCGCATGCCCTCATCTCATCCATTTCCGATCTTGACCCTTTCCACCAATATTTCCCCCTTCCCAAGCTAAGCGGCAAATATTCCTGGCACATATTTTCGTCGAATGTTGGTGTCGTAAATTTAAAGTGGGGTATCCTTTGTCCTCATCGTTTGTCCTGACCCAACATGACGTCCCCAAGTTGATTTGCATTGAAGACCGGCTGGAGAACCGCTCGGAGCAACGCACTGCTTTTCGAAATGGCTGGCAAAACCCCGTGGATCTGTTGCAAGTTCCCACGCATGCTCGTCATATGGTTATTGATCTCGCCCGCGAGCCCCATGATTTCCTCCTCATCTTCTTTCATACCCGCAAACGCGCCCCCAGCGATCTTTTCAACAGGCCGTACGTCCGTCGTGTCTTCGATAGCCGGATCGAACACCTTCTCTGGCACGAGGGCGTGCATCTTTCGCATTTGATCTCTCTTCTCCCGGGCTTCAGCACGGGCGTTGGCAGTCAGCTGGCCGAGGATCTTATACTCGCGTTTCAGCTCCTTTTCGGCCCGCTCCTTCTCGCGCCGGAGCAGCTCGACGCTGTGCTGGAGTGGATCGAGTTGAGATCTAAGCACTTCGACAGCGGACTGCGTCCGTTCGAAGTCAAGCTCATCCTCGCGGCGTGGCAAGGTTGAGGCTGGCGGGAAAGGGATCCGCGCGGATCTTTTGCGCAGACCGTGGGTGGCTTGTTCAAGAGTGGTTTCGGCATCACTGTAGTGTTTGGGGTTGCTCACGCGTTGTAGAACCGGTCTCGATGCTTGTTGTAGGAGAGCCGCGACCTTTACGACCGCTGATTCATCTAGGGTTGCCCATTTCGATTCAATGACTCGACGTGGGACACGGCGCGTCTTCTTTCCAATGTACCGGTACGGTCGTGCAGTATCGGACTCAGGCGAAGATGAGCGAATCGACGATGTTACATCCTGCTGCTCCGAGGAACGACTATTTGGTATGGACTTAGATAGCTCTTGTGAACGACGTTTGCGCTTTCTGGGTTGGCTTTCTTTCTGCTCTGGCCCTTTTTCAGCCCTGTTGTTGGCCTCTTCGGCTGATTTCTGGTTGTTGAGTGATGGACGCCCTCTCTTTTTTGGTCCATTCTGGCCTTGTGAGTTCGTTTTGGCAGCTTCCTGAACCGGGGGATCAGAACCTGGCCGCTGGCCTAGCTCCCGCCTGCCAGGTCTCTTTTTTTGACGGGCAAGAGTCCGAGAATCTCCCACATCCTCCGTTGCGTCAGGTTGCGCAGTACCCTCCTCTGATCTCCGACGTTTACTCCTTCGGAGGAGACTTGTATCACCCTCATTTTCGTCATCTGCCTCTTCAGGTTCAGCCTCCTGCACTTTCCTTTTGGACTTCGTAGCTTTAGGAGCCTCTGTACTTGGGGCCTTTGGACGGCGACCGCGTTGCGGCTTTACTGGTTGTATTTCCGCTGATACAGACATAGGCTCTGAAGGTGCATCTATTTTTGCTGGCCGACCCCGCCTCTTCAGCCGAGAGGGTTCGTCCATCTTGATATTTCGAATCTGAGGGTGAGAGTATAAAGGGTTGTCTCTGACCATATAGCTACTCCTGAGATTTTGACGCGGTGTTAACACCCTCGTCGCGTGACGCGTATGTTCGTATTTGCTTATACCTGACGACCTCGTCTGGGCTTCAACCATATAGTTTGGTAACGAATAATGCACAGGCCGGGATCTTTGAGTAAATATGACTGCTGAGTATCGATTCAGTAGCCCGTTTTTGTATTGTCGATTTTCAGTTGTCGTTAACAATCACTGGTCCAATATCACGAAGAGCAATGGCGGGGACGTAATGATAGCGTGGCGGGTGCAACATCAATTGTGGCTGATGAACCGAGATGGGTTAGGTAGGTACCTAAAGCCGGGCCCCAACACAAAGGATGACTCCCCACTACGCCAAGTGTTGACTTGCAGAAGACTACCCGGCCAACGAGTGCACTACAGGCATAATTCGGGGCTGTGATTGGCCACCGAGCTTCAAGATAGGCCATAATGGGTGGGCCTAGGCAGTTCATCTCCCTCTTCAAATCAGGATTCAGAATCGACCACGCAATAGACTTGGGGCCTTCTTCGAGAAGTTCTTAATAGAAGACTACAGGGCAATAATACTTTCTAGGCGGCACTGTTTTTTTTGTACCAAACCGATTTCTCCCCCTCATCTTCATCCCTCAGACCTGTAACAACTTTGTTGCATTTCATTGTGACTGAGCTATCTCGAGATTGCTATCCGCTCCTTTACGTCACTATTTGATAGCTACATGTAGGTATTCCACTACTGAGTGCGCTATTCTGTACGTAATATTCCCATGTTCCTACCAAGCTCATTCTGTCGCATTGCTTCTCTAACACCCCCCCCAAAATAGCCGTCAGTCTTCTCATCATCACATTTCTTTGCGATGCATTTCTCTACAGCTTCTGCGCTCTTGGCGCTGCCCCTCCTGGCAACTGCCGACACTCCCGATTACCAGGCTCAATTCCAAAACTACTTCGGCCAGGCCTCGGGCTACTTTGAGAAGTTCACATCCAAGATCCCATCGCCGAACAAGTTCGATCCCGTCGCCGCCGCCGAAGCTAAGATCGGGGCTTCTAAGATTCACGTCTTGAGCCTGAACAATTGGAAAGACACACTCTATGAGCCTGTTACTCCTGGAAGCACAGAGCCAGAGGGATGGTGGCTTCTGATCAGTGGCCGGAATAAGACATGTTTCGGTAAGATCTTTTCGTATTCTTTCGCAACTAACCCTAGCTGACTCTTCTATTTTCAGGGCACTGTGACAAGGTCGAAGCTGCCTTCAACGAGACAGCCGGCAAGTTTGCGGTTGATCCGACAGCTCCTCATATGGCGCTCCTGAACTGTGATGACCAACCTGTCCTTTGCAATGCCTGGTCTGCGCCCGTCGGTGCGGTCTGGATCATCGAAATGCTTCCCAAGCCCGCCCCCATCAACATTTACAGCAAGCGGTTCAACCTCACCACCACGACCTCCGAAGACTTCGTACAGTTACGAAAGGACGGTTATAAGACCCAGGCCAAGCTACACGAGAGCTACTTCCACCCTTTTGATGGCGTGCTTGAGCAATATGGCGTTTCCGTTCCTTTTGGCTACTTGTTGTGGGCACTCAGCATCATCCCCAGCTGGGCTTTCATGATCTTGGTTTCTATGGTCAGCCGGTCTATGATGTCAGTATCCAGTCGAACCTGTACTTCCCCCAGCGCATTACGCTAACCAATCTTTGTAGGTCTAATCGGATAAACGAACAAGCTCGCGGTCCTGGTCCGCGTCCTGCTCCCACGGGCCAAGCTGCACCCCGATAGACTTGAGTTTTGAGGCTGCAACTATTTGGACCGTGTATTGATAGGGTCGGAGACAGGTCTTGGCTTTTGGCAGAGCTGTCTTGTGGGGGTGTTGGATATTCGCTTGTAATATAACCCATTCACGTTCTTCTTCCCTGCTCTTATGACAACTCAAGTCTTTTGTTCGCATGTCTGTTGTATACTGTGAAGTCCATCCAATATTTCGCTCGTCAGTTTTGAATTAGAGAGGCGACCGTAGCGTAGGTCACTTAGACTGCCAGCAACCTGTTTGATCGAATCGAGGAGAGCAGATTCTTCGTCGTCGAGCAGTTTCAACTCACTATTGAGCTCGTCTATTGCGCCATCGATAGCAGGAATGATGCTTTGGAGAGAATGTTGTTTGGGCGGGAGCGTGGCAGAGGTTGGACCGAAAAGCTGAAGAGGCGATTGATGTCAGTCATGGCCTTGGAGTACTTGTTGAGTGTGGGTTGATCGGGTTGACACACAGCTCTTTCTATTTCAATTTCGTCGTCAGGTTCTTCCTGTTCGCCCTCTTTCTTCGTCCTGACCATGGTTCGGCGCAAGGCCTTCGCCCGCTTGGCCTCAGCGTCGATGTTTGCTGACACAGCATCGACCAGTGCATTGCGCTGTTGTTGGATGTCTCTGTAGAGGGTGCGAATTTGGGGGGACGATTGAAGTGATTTTGGGAACAAGGCGGTAAATTCCTGGAGGGATATGATAGACGGCAAACGAGAAGGGAGCAGCAGATAATTGCGCAAGATGGCTGCTTCGTTTGGCGCCATTTTTCTGCTCGGTTCTGTTTCGGTGTGTTGTGAAGGGGACGTTGGTGGATGGCCCTCTGGAATGTAGCAGGACTTGCTTCATACACAAGCACGCACACTTATCTTTCGAGTAAAACTGCAAATCACAAATAAACCAGTCACAATACTGGATATTCCTTAATTACGTTGCTGTAATTTGCCATGCTGCGATGTGATGCTATCATGTACACAGCTTCATGGTGTATCCATGTATAGATACCAGAAAAGACAAAGGTGGGGGGCATCCGATTACGAAAGGGGGTATTGAAAGATGATAGAGTCGCGTCAGCAGAACGCGTCTGTGGGTAGAATGGTATGAAGAAGCAGCAACTCCCTTGTGGGCCAGCCAATGGATGTGCACCAATCATCTCAACCCTCAGCGACCACCCGGAGGTACCTGGCTGCCGGTATGTGGTCGTCTTTAACCAAACTTTCACTAAAGAAACCTCATCGACTGTCGTGATTACTGAATATTGACTGCTTTCCCGAGATATCTCTAATAAGGGATTCGGGCATTCTCTTACCTCTCAAATCATTTACTGATTCTCAAAAGTTCTGATCCTTGTCATCATATTTTCAGTCAAGCTCATCTATCGTCTACATCGCTGTCTGGTCAGCCATGGCGCCAAAGCAAGAGAAAGGCACAGAATTCATCAAAGACCAGAGGGTCCTTTGTTTCCATGGCGATCTTCTGTACGAGGCCAAGATCACCGACGTCAGGGTTGAGGCCGGCAAGAAGGCAGAGGATGCACAGTACCACATCCACTACAAAGGGTGGAAGGCAAGCTGGGACGATTGGGTTGGTCCGGATCGCATCCGTCCATTCGATGATGAACATAAGCGTCTTGCTGCTGAACTTAAGAAGTCAGCCCAGCTACGTGCAAGCGTGACAAAGGGTGCCAAGAAGGGATTGGCCAAGGCAGCCGGCTCTGAGTTGAGTTCCGGTCGGGGTAGTGAAGAACGCACCGCCGTCTCATCCAGTTTCGCCGGCAGAGGTCCACGTCGAGGCAAGGATTTCGATCTCGAAAATGTGAGTACTCCCTGTTTCCTTTTTTTATTTCCTATCTTCTCTTTGGGGACCGTAGGGTAAGGATGACTGCCGTTCGGAGATACCTGAAGGAATTCTTGCTCCGTCGTTTGCCCGTCGACACACTGAAATGGAACAATGAGAGCATTTCAAGCTGCTTTCATTGAATGACTGTACCTGCACCGAGCTGCACCTGCCACTCACACCGGGCCTATTGTCATCTCTACAGCTCCATTACCCACCCACATCCATCCTCAACTCTACATGCATTGCCTTATGCCCACCTGGAAGCCATCTCACTTCATCCTCTGGACACTGTTGCGAGGCATTTAGGGTATTGAAGATCAAAAGCCTGTGCGGATATGGAATTACTGAGAGCTCCCACTGCCTATGACCAGTTTGGTGCCTTTTACCTTGATTAAGCAATTGGGAATTTCCGATTTTTTCAGACTCTCTCAACCTCACTCTCCTAACCAAAACCCACCACCCCTGCATCTTGCAAACAACCACTTTGTCACTCCGTTTTGTTTTGAAAAGGTCATTTTTCCTCGGCATAGCATCCTTTGGCCAAACCTTCACCCAATTATTCACTCATATTTGTGACGGCTATTTGGTGCAAGCTACCCAAGTTTACCACGATAGAGTTCGACGAACTCTTTCGCATTGCCGAGCCTGGATTTCATTCTTGATAAATACTTGGAAAGTCGACCTTCCTTCTGCACTTTCGATCCTGAATTTCTTCCTCAATAAATTCTTGAAAGTCGACTTTCTCTTCACCCCTTCCCTTCAGCCGTCGCCTTCTTGCACCCACCAATAGAACACCATCTGCACACTTCTCAAATCATCCACTTCGCTCACAACCTCACAATGAGTTCATCACCAACCTCTTCTGAAAACCCCTACCCTGAGTGCTCTACAGTCGATTTATTGGATGCACTCCCTAAGTTGGGCGATCGTCGTTCAAGTCGTCCTACGAAGCGGCCACTCCGTCTGGATACCTCGGATATCAAAAGCTCCCAACCACCTAAGAAGAGGTCAAGATCCCAGGCATCCACGACTACGTCCACATCTTCGTCCACGTCCAAGACCAAAGCCAAAGCCAAGGCCAAGGGCAAGGCCAGAGATAGCAACCAGTCTCTAACGCAAGAAGATGCTTCAACAATTGCTTCAGTGTATACACTTACCCCGTCACCACCCCAAAACGCCGGCGGACAGAAGAACACTTCTGTCTGTTCGGGTCAGAGCGACACCTCCAGTGATTCAAAAGCCCCATTAAACCTCGAGTCCCAAGTTGCCGCCAAGACAGAAGTTGCTATTAAGGCTGGCACATGTCCCAAGACCCAAACGGGAAAGAGTAGTAGTTCCCAGAGCTCTACTCGGTTCGCGGAGAAGTCTGCTACAGAAGTCTGTAGGGATCTTGGGGTGTCACTTAAGAGCTGGCCTTACCTTAGGAATGAGGTAAAATGGGCAAACGCAGCGGCCAAAAAAGATCCACTGCTGGTCGGGCCGCCACCTGGATACAGATATGTCGATGGCAGAGGTCGGTTGCTGTTTGACGATGAGAGGTTTACCACTGTGCCTTCCAAAAATCCTAAGATGACACAAGAAGCTCTTAAGAAGAGTTGTCAAAGAGACTCGATCCCAGCGGCAGGAATTCCTTCAGATGAGCCATACTCACCCTATGGCCCCCCTCTTCCTTCCCCTTTGTCTCGCATGGCTCGAGAATTCGGTCCACCCAATGCTCCCCTAGGACTACCTCTAATCTCGATTTTACTGGCTAATACCCGCGTACTGACTGATTACCCTATGCAGGAAGAGTCGTTCCACTCTCGACCTTCCGTCAATCTCATCATTCCTGATGTTCTCAAGGGACTTCTGGTGGACGATTGGGAGAACGTGACGAAGAACTTCCAGTTGGTTCCTTTGCCTCACCCGAAGCCTGTTACCAAGATTCTCGATGACTATTCTGCATACGCACTTCCGCAGCGCCCCGCCGGGTCTTCCCATGTGGATATTCTGGAGGAGACTCTGAACGGCTTGAAGGATTATTTTGACAAATCTCTGGGCCGGATCCTTCTGTACAAGTAAGCAAAGTGCCTGCTCTATCTAACAAGCTTCAGACTCCTGACTTTGCTTAGATTCGAGCGCATTCAGTACGCTGAGATCCACAAGAAATGGAGCCAGGCAGACTCGGAATTCGAAGGCAAGGCAGCAAGCGACATCTACGGTGCCGAGCATCTTTGCCGTCTGATCGGTAAGGTTCACCTGAATCCACTCTCGTCCAATCCTCTAACCGCTGTCTTCCCAGTGTCACTCCCGGAGCTTATCGGCCAAACCAACATGGACCAGCAATCCGTAAGCCGCCTCCGTGAGGAACTCGCCAAGTTCGCTTCATGGCTGTCTAAGAACGCTACGGAGTATTTCGTGAGCAGCTATGAGACTCCTCCCGCCGACTACGTCGATAAAGCAAAGAACTAGTTTCATATCTCGGCCCTTGCCACAGAGCTTGACAGGCTTGTCGTGATGGTAGCTGAACCTTGAACACAACATTCTCGGGTCTTTGCTGTAACTTCGACAAACAGCAAAGGCCCTTTCACATGCACTTACTGCGATCACTGCTGGCATTGTCATGTTTCAATGAAACGCTTTGACCTTCACTGCATCAATTCATCTTGCATGCGTTCATGTGCTTAAGTATCACAACTTATATCTGATTGATCCCCTTACGGCGTTTGGCTCATCATCGCCGATGTCCCCCCTTGTACCAAATGAGCCATCGTCGCCGCTTTCATATTTTCACTGATTTGCATCCCCTTGCGCCGACTGAGATATTCTGAAAGAATAATGCCTCTTTGCCGATAATCACAACCACAACAAAGTCTGCTGCTCTCGAAAAGATGAGGAAGAGATTCTCATCCTTCCGTCGGATCCTTACTAGTAGACTACATGCACAGAAAGTTTGCGGAAATCCCCCAGGATGGAATGGAAAGAAGTCGGTGGTGGCATTGAATTTTTGACCAACGGGTGGTCAATATTGTACTGTAACCTTTTTTAAGGAAAGCATGGCGTATGGGTAATGAACGGATGGTTTTTGCCGCTGGAATTGCTGCAGAGAACCGAAGAAAAATGTACGGTATAGAGAGGCAATAAAAACCTGGAAAATCATGTTTGTGATCGTCGTTGTGACTGATGTAGTGATGATGTTGCTGTTCTCCCCTCTTTGTGACGTCTGTATCTTTGTGAACAGAGAGTGATCGCTTGTATCTGACTTCAACTCTTGGTGTTTCTACCTAGGAACGACAAGATAGGCGACATGGACTCTTTAGATTAGACTCTAAAGTGGTAGGTTCACTTCAGTCGTTTAAGATCAGAGTGATACGGGTCATTTGTGTTATGTTCAATGTGATGATTTTACATAGTAGTGCGTACATATATATGTACAGACCCCTCTCCCGATGCTTATCTATCGATGACGATGCAGCTCTGCTCCAGCCTCTCTCTCTTCCTCTCCGCCTGACATCTTATCCCCACTCCCATTGATCGATCAATCGTGCAATCGTACAGCAAGGCAGACCCTCAACAGTTCTAAAGAAGCGAAGAAGATGTTCCGTTATGTTTCTTCCCCTCCCTCTTCCCTTTTTGTCTCCTCCTCCCCTATTATCTATCACCTCGGAACAGCCCTCTCGACCCAAAACCCCGGCTCGGGCTTCCTCTCCTCCCTCAACTCCTTCGGCGTCAAGGCCCTATCGACCTCTTCGACCCGGACCAGCTCCTTCACTTTCATGATCATGCCCGCCGCGTCGGGCGTCACGGGGTGGAAGACGGTCTGGCACCGCTTGCGCAGGCCCAGCGCGGCGAGGACGCCGCGCGTCCGTTGGGGGAGCCCGATGGCGGAGCGGTGCAGGGTTATGCGGAAGAATGTCATTGTGATGTTGCGTTGTTGGTTGTTGGGTATTTTGGTTTTATTTGGGGGGGGGAGGGAGGGTTATATGGAAAGTAGATAGGTAGGTAGGTAGGTGGGTAGGTGGGTGGGTGTACACTTCGTTGGGGATGGGGATGTTACGTGTTTGCGCCCTTTCGCCTCAATCGCGCGGAATGAATGGGTCGGCTTGCGGGAAAAAATACTAGCTCGCTCGCGCGCTCGTTATTCTTGTCGTAGGCGGGAGGCGCCTTGTGGCACTGATCAATGTATCGATCGCAATGAGCACCGTCCGAGATGTCGTAGGGTTATTAAATCAGATGATCGTCCGGCACCGAGAGCTTCCCTTCTCCCTTCCCTCGACTTGGTTTCTGAGGCCAATTTCTGTTTGAGAGTCAGCATAAAGTGACATACATGGCGCTTTGAGAAGGATCATCGACACATACTTCAATTGTACTTCAATTCAAATTATTGGATATGAAAAGCTAGAGAGGTGTTGGGACATCTCCATTGGAGGCGATAGTCAGCAAGTTGAGCATCCAACTTTTAAGTGGGACTCAACACGGATCTACCGCAGTTTCCCCGTCTCAGACGGCATTCCAGTCTATCATTAATGCTTCAATCTATTGGTAGACACTGAACTCAAAAAGAAAAAACAATTATCACAGAAGCATCCTGTTGGAGATTTTCACATGAAAGGTTTACTGCAGGGATATATCAGGCTTGAGAAGATCTGAACACAAAATGTCTATTACTAAAGCTTTCGATCACATCCTCACAGCTCCTGTGTATTTAACATGCTGTCTCATGTAAATCTTCTTCGTACACGACTGCCACCTTGGCGACACTCTAGTCATTAATACTCTTGTCTTTATCATAAATCTCTTGTCCCTTGAGCATCCCGTGCTACTAGTCTGTCTTGTTTTCCCTTTTTCTTGCTTTATTTGATCGAAACCTCAACACGGCTCTCGCCAGTGGGCCCGTTCGTGGCCAAGGTGGGCAAGAGGTAGGTGATATCATCCCAAGGATGTCTGTACAAGCTGGTTCGCAGTCTCTTCTGGTCCAAGTAGTGGGCAATGAGACCAATGCTTCGGCCCAACACGAAGAGACCATTGAGCACACCCATCTTCATGTAGTCCTCAGCCTCCTCCAAGCTGAAGGCACCACAGCTGCGCATGAGATCTACGAAGCAGACAGCCACACATCCATCGACATTTAGGATAAGATTGTCCTTCTTCGACGTCGTCACCGTCTCAACCGCCAGCGCGTAGTCGAGCAACTTGTGGGTCGGGAAGTTGGCAAGCACATACTCCTTGACCAGCTCCACACGCAAATCCGGATTGTTTCGCGACTTGATACGGTGACCAATGCCGGGAATAAGCTTGTTTTGCTTACGCATCGTGTCGACAAAGTCACGAGGTGTGAGGCCGTTGTCAGCAGCCTTTGTGAACTCCTCGGCAGCGCCATCCAGAGCACCACCAAATCGAGAACCAATGGTGAGCAAACCAGCGACCAGCGAGCTGATCAGGTCCTTGCCGGCACGGGTTGTGATGATGGTGTTCATGGCACCAGACACAGCAGGACCGTGATCAGCAGTGAGCATGAGAACCATCTCCAAGAACTTGGTAGCATACTCGGGCAGACGCCGTCGGAACCAAAGCAGCGACATGACACCACCGATACCAATGTCCTCCTTGAAAACGTCTGAGATGGGCATACCGGCGTAGAGCAGCTCCTGACCACGATCGTCAGAAATCGTGGAGATAAAGGCTGCAGGCTTTCGGATGAGACCAAGCTCTTGGGCCCAGGAGTAGTCCATGGGGATCTTGGGGACCACAGGTTCTGGAGCAGGCACAATAACCTTCTCCTTAACAAGCTTGTCGTAGACAGACTTGAGGACCTGGGGCATCTCCTCGAAAGTGTCAGGGACGTAGAGTCCAGCCTCCTTCATCATCTTGTTCTTCATGGCAGCCGTCTCGAGCTGCGAGTTGGCAAAAGATCCAGCGTGACCAAATTGGACCTCGGTCTTGAACATGCTGGCGCAGGTACCGATAGCCCAGGCAACAACGGGCTTGGTGATAACACCCTGCTTAACGGCGTCAATCACCTTGTATTCCTCAACACCACCGACCTCACCAAGGAGGACAAGAACTTTGCACTCATCATCCGCTTGGAATCGTAGCAAATGGTCGATAAAGGTGGTGCCGGGGTATCTGTCACCACCAATGGCGACACCCTCATAAACACCATCGGTGTTGTTAGAAATGATGTTATTCAGCTCGTTGGACATACCACCCGACTTGGAGACGTAGGCGACGGATCCCTTGCGGTAGAGCTTGGAGGCAACAATGTTGTCCATCATGCCACCAGTGTTACCGATCTTGAAGCTGCCGGGCTTGATACCACCGACAGTGGCAGGGCCAATGATGGTCACGCCCTTCTTGCGCGCAACATGGGCGATTTCGCGAGCACGCTGGAGAGGTCATCATTAGATCTAGCTCTACCACCGGAGAGGGGTTCAACATACACGCTCGGGGACACCCTCAGCAATGATAGCAATGGTCCTGATCTGAGGGAACTGCATCAGCTCCATGGTAGAGCTGTATACACTTCGCGAAGAAGCAAAGTTGACGACAACGTCGACATCAGGGTGCTTGGCAATGGCCTTGGCAGTCTCCTGATAGACGGGCAGGAGAGTCTCGCTGGTTCCCCAGTACATCTTGCTGACGAACTGGCCACCGAAAGTGTAGATGATGCCGGCAACAGAGGGCGTGCTTCGCTTGCAGATGAAGTCGAAGTCAAGCATACCCTGCACGGCTCGGTTCTGGAGACCGTAGACGAAGCATCTCGTCTTGTTGTTGAAGAGGGCGTGTGAGGGCAGGGGGCTCAGAGGTCGGCTAGGAGCAGAGAAACGGGTGATCTTGTCGTTAGCAGACAAACTGCCGTTCGTAGAAGCAGCAGCCATGGCGAAATTGCTTCTTGTGCAGAATAAGGAAACGGTCTACGAAGAGTGGGAGTTAGTTTTCGGGGTCTTTTCGCATTTTCAATATAAACATGATAGAGGAAGATATTGATTTGATTCAACACTGGCTTGTTTGCAACAATCTCGATCAATTGAGATCGATGCAGAAACCCATTCTGCCTCTCCGGGGGGGAAGAAGCTTAGTTGTATGCTCCATGGTGGGATGTAAGCTATCTAAGGAAAACATACTTGGTTTATTGAAGTGCTGGTCACCCGTTACCACGCTCTGACCCTGTGATTCAGATGGTCGAATTGAGCGATTGAAATGAGATGAAAGGAGGAATTGGTGCTGTGAAGCGAAAAATAGGATGGGATGGTTTGGGAAAGAGTTCGAAGATTGAGATGGTGTCGGTAGAGTGGGCGTCGAGTTTGGGATAAGCCCGGAGCTCAGGGTTGGTCAGTCAGTTGTTGGCGACGGCTAGGGGGCTACTTTTTCCTGTCTATGTTGCCCTTCAGGGATCAGATTGAGCTTTTTGGTGGGTTTAGTACCCAAGTTCGATGGCGCTGGTGTTGTTCATCAATTCCCATGTCACTCGCGTGTACCTCGCCGTGGCCCTGGCCCCGCTAGTGGCATGCCGCCATTTGGCCCTGGCGGATGTGTAGGTGCGTAGGGTACTTCGGGCAGTTGCAGACAGCCCCGCCCGTCACGAGAATATGTAAGAATAAGACGTAGTAAGGTTTGCCTGCAGCGTGTTCGAAGCTCGAAACATGGCAATTCTCATGCAATGCATCTCTGTTTCTGACTGCTAGAACCCAATGTCTCGCATTCTCGGCCAATTCGGTGCATATCCCGAGTTTCGAGTCTTTTTGCACCTGTTCCTGTGGTAACAGTGTATCCAGCCGGGTGGCAGCTAGTGGTTGAGGTAGGTACCCCAGGCATCGGACCAATTGGGGTAATGTCCCGGGCTTTGTTGAATCGGTGGCCGGCACCCTGATCCGCGGGGGCTGGAGGCAACAACCTTTCTGTTGACTCCCAAGCTCCTTTCCTTGCGACTTATTGAATCTGATTGGCCATTTTGCCTCTATCGAATAACAAACGATCAGGCAAATTAATTCGGTTTCCTTCTTAGCTTTCTAGCTCAATTCTTCTTGGGGATCATCAGAATCGGAACACTTGCGAGGGACCTGACCGACCGCCTTTTCTTCTGGAAGCAATGGCAAGGATCGGAGCCCCACGCAATGGACCCCTCATCACAGGTAGCGATACTTCTCGATAGTCGGATCCACTCTTTCGAGGGCCTGCCAAGAAATCCTTACACGTAAGCAGAATGGATTGGATGGCATTGGTAAATGCGGTGAAATAAGCCTGAGCATAAACCAGAAGATATTTGCCAAATCTGTCACTACTTTGTCAGAAACCTTGATGTCTGCAAGTTACATGACTAAAAAGAAAAGACAAAATGGAATAGAAGGCAATGTGGCCCGTCTGTTTCATTAATCCACTGGATGATAATTCCATGAGAGTCAATGTGTGCAGAAACTGCAGAAACAGCAGAAACAGGCAATGCCTCATTTGGGCCATACTTGTGTGAGTTGCAGAGTGTTAGTCGGTAGTACTACAAAAGGAAAGATGCCGTTTGGTGCTAAGGAATGCGATCTAAGATACGAAGGAGATAACAGAACGGCTTTGCCCCGAGATGCTGAGAATCGGGATAGATAACAAGGCGACTTCAGCCCAGGTGACTACTTGGTATGGCATTGGAAGGGAGCTGCAACTCGGGGTCACAAAGCAATCACGGCAACGGTTGATAGCAAGACCGAATACGATGATTGGCCGCTACTACTATCGCTGGAGAGATAGTACGGGAGTAAGCATGGGAGAAGGTGAGGTGCAATAATAAGCACTGATAGTACAGTAGACAACGAGCGGCATAAACCGCCCGTAAATCTTCCATTCCAAATTGATATTCAAAAAGAATCCAACAGGAATCAGAAAGGATGGATACAGGTTCCTCTAGAGGGTTTGAGAAATTGAAATTCCTCGCCGCCAAAATTCGAGTGAGATCCATGTCACCTTCGAGCTTGAGAGTCTTGAAGGCTCATTGATGGTGTCCAGCATGCTGGATTCGGGAATCCATGCTTGGCAGATTCCCTTCTGCCCCACTAGGGAAAAATAGAAAATTGAGGGTGGGAAGCTTCCAGTAAGACCACTAATAAAAGTAGGCTCATGTAAACGGAGGTCCAGTGCAGCCTCCAAACACTGATTATCCGTGACCCAGCCACAAAATAAAAATAAAAAATCAGATAATAGGAATGAGGGCGGAAGAACCCTGAGGAACGCAGAGGGCAGGCAGTATGCGGTAATGTTGGGGGAGTACCGGTACTTCTGGATTACTGCTCAGGATCGCGCCCCAAAGGTTGTGTGTGCTGTGCAGTGCCGGACACCGTCCCTGTCTTAGCGTGGGCGAAGATGGGCCGGGGTGCGAGCCCAGAGCCCATTACCCACAGCACACTAGTGGATGATGACGGGTGGGCGCTAGGTACCGTAAGAAGTACTCACCCGAACGCGGTTCCAAACTGGTGGAGGGGTCGCTAAAATAAATTGTTGTGCCTGATGAATGGGACGAGGGGGAAAAAGTGGTGAGCATTGAGGAAGTATAGACCAAGTACCTCAGCAACAGCAACAGCAGCTAGGCCAGGAGGTAAACTGGAGCAAGGGTTGGCCACCTCGATATTTTGTTCGTCTGAGAGAATCTTGTTGTCGCTGGTCTGCACTTGCACCTGCTTCACTGCTATCCCATTCATTCACCGCTCGTCCTCTCATCTTCTTCCCATTCTGATTTCGCATCGTGACAACCTCCCACTACCTCCCACTTGAGAGGCCAATTGCGCATTGGTGAGTTGTTCCCAGCAGTACCATCAAGTAGAAACAAATAACAGACCAGCTACAGCTTGCTGGGTCCTGATCTGCTTGTCCACGAGTCGACCGCTTGATCATTCGGAAGCTAACTTGGGGCTGTGGAAGAAGAACAAGAAGAAATCTCCATACATACCTCTTCTGTGAATAACTCAGAGCACAATGTCCGCCAAATCCATTTTCGAGGCCGACGGCAAGGCCATCCTCAACTATCATCTCACTCGCGCTCCCGTCATCAAGCCCAGCCCTCTGCCTAAGCCCACAAAGCACAACCCTCCCCCGAGATTGGCCTCTCTCTACTTCCCCGAGGATGCCGATGTCAATGCTGTGCTCGACCAGGCTGAGGTCACCTATCCTTGGCTGCTTCAGAGCGGTGCCAAGTTCGTCGCGAAGCCCGACCAGCTGATCAAGCGACGAGGTAAGAGCGGTCTCTTGGCTTTGAATAAGACTTGGCCCGAGGCAAAGGCCTGGGTCGCCCAACGCGCCGGCAAGTCTCAAAAGGTTGAGCACACCGAGGGTGTTCTGCGACAGTTCCTTGTCGAGCCTTTTGTGCCCCATCCCGATGGTACAGAGTACTACATCAACATCAACTCCGTGCGAGATGTAAGTCATCCCAGGTCCGATGTTTTTGCCATGTTGCCTGCCTTCAAGCTCGTTCTGAGGAGGTTGGGCGGTTCGATCTGGAGCTGCAAGTGCACTCGAAGCTTCTCCAGTTGATGCTTCGATGATTGAATCGTGCAACAAGAGAAGAAACGAGGGTAATCAATAAAGAATTAATTGTGTTCATGAAAGATCACGATTGAAAAGATGGTTGGATGGATCAAGTGGCTCCAAATCATGCGATGGAGAATTTCACTATGCAACGTTGGTTGTGGTGTGTTTATGTGCCCAACCACGGCATGTTCACCCGGTTCTCATAGCCACGGGCGAGCGGAGGCTAAACCACTTGCAATGGAACTCCATCCATCCACCCTTATCACCCACCATCCACTTGCCAAAACAAGACAATGTCGCACTCTCCCTGTCACGTGGCCATACCAACGATATTATATCAAATCAAGATGCTAACAGATCTTGCGTGCAGGGTGACTGGATTCTCTTCACCCACGAGGGTGGTGTTGATGTCGGTGATGTTGATGCCAAAGCCGAGAAACTCTTGATCCCCGTCGACTTGTCCGAATACCCGTCCAACGAGGAGATCGCTTCGACTCTCCTGAAGAAGGTCCCCAAGGGTGTGCACAACGTCCTCGTCGACTTCATCACCCGCCTATATGCAGTCTATGTCGACTGCCAATTCACCTACCTTGAAATCAACCCTCTAGTTGTCATTCCCAATGCAGATGCCACCTCTGCTGATGTGCACTTCCTCGACTTGGCCGCCAAGCTCGACCAAACTGCTGATTTCGAGTGTGGTGTAAAATGGGCCATTGCTCGCGCCCCCGTCAACCTCGGCATCACCGCCGTCTCATCTGCTGGTGACAAGGTCAGCATTGATGCCGGCCCACCAATGGAGTTCCCTGCTCCCTTCGGCCGTGAGCTGTCCAAGGAAGAGGCATACATTGCTGAGATGGATGCCAAGACTGGTGCTTCGCTCAAGCTTACCGTCCTCAACCCCAGTGGACGTATCTGGACACTGGTGGCTGGTGGTGGTGCTTCGGTCGTCTACGCTGATGCCATAGCATCGTGTGGGTTCGCTGATGATCTCGCCAACTACGGTGAATACTCTGGTGCACCCACCGAGTCCCAGACGTACTACTATGCTCGTACAGTCCTAGACCTCATGTTGCGCGCTCCCATGTCTTCCAAGGGCAAGGTTCTTTTCATCGGTGGTGGTATTGCCAACTTCACGAACGTTGCCTCAACTTTCAAGGGTGTCATCCGCGCTCTTCGTGAATACGCCAAGCAGTTGAATGAGCACCACGTCCAGATCTGGGTCCGCCGTGCTGGACCTAACTGGCAAGAGGGCTTGAAGAACATGAAGGCCGCCACTCAAGAGCTGGGCCTGGATGCGCACGTGTTCGGTCCCGACATGCACGTTTCAGGCATTGTCCCCCTGGCGCTCATTCCTGGTCGTCTGGAACAGAACCAGGTTTCCGAGTTCCAAGGTTGAGCGTAGAAAGAAAAGGTTAATGAATGTGGATATCCAGATGGTATAGCAATAATGATCGAATGAATAGAGGCAGTCAAGATTAGGCAACGCCCAAGGATGGAGATGTACGTTGAGAAGTAGATATCCGGATCCAGGTGGTCAAATCTTGATCAGGTCTGTGCTCTGGTAAAGGAAGTCACTGGAGGCATGCCTGTTGAACTCACTTATGAACTTAAAAGACAATAGAATGGTTGTAATATGACAAAACTTAGACTTGATGTTTCGATATTCAGTGTGCTGGAAGAGAGAGCTTCGTAGCAAGCTTGATGTAGAGTCTGTTGCTTGGTTTCTGACTTGAAGACATACAAGTACATAATCACTTAAGAAGTTTCTCTCTCATTGAGACACCTTGGGATTGTTGCATTTGGTCAGACAAGTAGAATTCAGGTAGACTACATAGATTCCATGTTCACCGAGACTCCTGTAAATGCAGAGTCAAAATTGAATCGCACGTTTGGACGAGAGTTTCTTCCGAATAATTCCCATCAAGAGGGTTCGCATCCCACGTTCAGTGTGTAGATGCTCACTGCGAGCTGATGTGTTAGCATCTAGAACCACAAATCCATCATTCTTGCGTAGCTTGCAAATAGGATAGGAACTAACGAGAGCAGAGTGTAGTGGGGATTTTATAACTTACTGCGCCTGGCACCTCCGCACCACTCAGTCACGTTTCCGGTGCATCGATAGCTGCAGGCGTAGCCCTCGTGCACGAGACGCGACGACGACGCGTCAATCTCGTTGCCGCAGAAGCAGTAGTCGCTATTCTGGAGCCCCGCGTAGGTGTAGTTGTCGGATTTGCAGGCGTCTACACACTTGGCTACTGTCATCTCGAGGGAACCGCCGACCACGGGTATCGCGTACGGCAGGGCCCGCCTGACGGGCTGGTTGAAGCAGCCTGTGTATTGGGAGCAGTCTGGTCCGGGGTTCGCGTAGACTTTGTAGTCGGGGTTTAGGAAGACGCTATTGTTGCGGCGTGTTAGTTCCTTTTTCGGCCAAGGAAACGGGTTTGGTAGTCTTACTCCATGGATGTGGTGCCTCCGCAATCTTCCAGAATGTCGTCGCTGCTGCCACCTTTGTTACCTCCGCATGGCACGTTGCAGAACGTAGCGGGGTCGAGGTTATGCGATTTGGACTTCAGCGCTGTGCCGCAGAAGCACATGTGCCCATATTGGACACCGGCGTAGGCGTACCTCTTGGAGTCGCAGTAGCTGATACACGAGGAGGTGGTGAGGTTCGGATCAGCGAACGAGAAACCACCGAGTTGGGGGTACTTCCTGTCGTCTGAGCACGTTGAGTTGGGTTTGTTAGTCGCAACTCTCGATAGAATAGCACGATCTTGAATTACCGTGTTAAAGAAAGTCACTCACTGGACCAGCAGCCTATGTAGGACCATCCAGGAAGAAGGGGCCGGGAGTAAGGAAGAAGAGGAATATCTTGGATATTCAAAAGTTCATCCTGAATATCAGAAATTTCTGATCTTCCCACTGCAGAGAGGACTGTCAACGAGAATAGGGCGGCAAGAGTGCTCAGTGTATGAGGGAGGCAGGCCTTCATCGTGAGAATGTGACTGATGGTGTTAATGGTATTAGTTGTGAGGGTTGCGAGGACTTGGGATCAGAACAGCAAAGTCGAATACAAGTTGAAAATAGCTGACGAGAAGATATTTAATAGACATATTAGCATATCAATCCCTAGGTAGTCTATGGATGCAGTGTTGATTTCAGAGAAATCGAGTGAACGACCATTATGGCTAATCGTTGCATGCTTAGATTAGACTAGACTTTATCATCAATGTTTTGTCTCGTTCTGTAAACAACTCAAGCTTAGATTTTACTAAGATAGATTGAGTTTAGAACTATTTCCCTTGTTCATTGTTCAATGGTGAGTGTCGATGAGGCAGATTTATCACGCCTATTTACTGTGCCACGGGTATCCGGGATCGATTTAGGGCGAGTGTGGATATAGCTGTTTCCCCGAATTTGGAGCCAGCCGGGTCCTCTCTCACGTACTCCTCATCGTTATACTTCCCGGCTAGTATCGCAGCCGAGCAACACAGGCGCACTTCGAAACCGACAGCGTTAGATCAAATTCTCCGTTGCACCTTCGTGATATCATTCGCTAAGAACGAAGCACTGACACCAAGTGATTTGACGATGGGCTATGAACCGGATAGACCGCTCCACGCTGGCCCGGATGATTCCTGGCACGGGAGCGTGCTGCCAGGGTCAAGGTTTAAGCCAGCTTCAGGTCGTTATCATCTTTACCTTGGACTGTTCTGTCCTTTCGCGCATCGCGTCAATCTAGTGCGTCACCTCAAGGGTCTTCAGTCAGCAATCCCTGTGTCGATCGTGAAGCCTTATCCGAAAGGCAATGATAAAGGCTGGCCAGGTTGGCAGTTCCCGGGAGCTTTGGGCGAGAATGATACATACGAAGGCGCGACAGCAGACAAGTTGTTCGGGTCCAAATATCTGCACGAGGTTTACTTTCGCGCAGATAAGGAATACAAGGGACGGTATAGCGTACCGGTGCTATGGGATACCAAGGAGAACACCATAGTCAATAACGAGAGCCTCGAGATGCTGAGATGGATGCAGACGGGATTTAACGACATCCTCCCTGAGGGTAGCCCAGAGAGAGCGTTGATGCTGTATCCGGAGAACCTTCGCGCTCAGATCGATGAGATTAGTAAATGGCTACAGAGCGATCTTTGCAGCGGTGTCTACAAAGCCGGGTTTGCACCAGATCAAGCTTCGTATGAGAAAGGCTTGATACCCGTGTTCGCAGCACTGAACGAGCTAGAGAAAGTGATACACAAGAACGAGGGGCCCTACGTCCTCGGGAAGACGCTGACAGAGCTCGACCTCTTGGCCTACCCTACCATCATCCGATTCGACGCGATCTACGTGCAGCACTTCAAGTGCAACCTCGGCACAATCAGAGGAAACTATCCTGTCATCCACGAATGGGTGAAGAATCTGTACTGGAACGTGAAGGGATTTCGCGAGACCACGGATTTCAGACATATAAAGGAGAATGTGAGTGGGCGCCCTGTCAGATGCGGCGAATGATTCATACATTTACTAACGAAGAAGCTCGTAGTATACGAAAAGCCATGACAAGATCAATCCGCTTGCCATCACACCCCTAGGTCCATACCCTGATATCGAGAAAGGGGTTGATATATCATTCGGCACCCTCAAGCCAGGGGCCATAGAGCACCCGGCTGTACTCGAGCAACGAAGAACCAGCTACGGAAGTAGCTAGGTCGAATCTAAAACTTCACTTGGGAGCATGATTGGAGTAGCTACCGCTATCTGTGTATCCAGTTAATCAATACTGCCAGTGCAAAGAAAAGCACTGGGGGCTTTCTTTGGAATCTACTAGTACTCCTTCACCCCGGTCGTAAGTCTGGGCGTCAGCACACATTTTGGCAATCGTCTGGTGATTTGGAATGTCTCGAAACATATGTACGAGACCTCAATTTAGCTGTCAAGCAAAATTGAACAAGTCATTGAAGATTTGCAAAGTAAGAGTAATTAACTACCCAACTACGGCTCCCGCTCCGCAGGTCTCTTTAGGGTGCTACGTACTTGAAATACCCTAAAGCTCTCCCAAATCAGCTGACCAAACAAAGATACAATCAAATGGGCATGTGTGTAAACATATTGGTGACTTTGACGACGTCGTTCGGTACACTGCTCAGTTAGTACTTCGCCCACAATAGCAGAACGCCACATTGAAGCAACCGAACGGTAACTTCACTCTCAATCGCAGCATCTCCTTTTGATTATCGGTGCTTCTTTGAAGTCTTTCCTTTCCATCGCCCTAGTCAAGCTATTGATGCCATATTTGGCCAAAGTCAAAGCCAATACGAGTCGGATCTGCTTTGCTATATCCCTAACTCTATCATCCTATTGAGAAGGAATTTGGGACAGCCAGAGCAAAGCTGGGGATTGCTTTTCTTTTCCCTTTGTGCTGGCGTTTTTGTTTCACTTTCAAAATGCTTCTTTCATCTACAGTTGGCTACGCGGCCCAGTTATCTTGATATTATATGCAACACTGTACTCGCTCTTCTTAAAGATCTCTTCAACAGAGCCTTTAATATCTCTATCTACTTTTGGTCTGATCAGATACACGTAAGTCCCTAATATACCGGAAACAACCTCTCCACATAGTTCTTGCATGCAACTATCATGGTAGGTCAGTATCGTAGTTCTCTCTTGCTCTAGCGCGAGATAGTGCCGCTCGCTGACTCTCATCCAAACCGTCATTGACTCCGTTCAAATACTCCTTGAATTGAAGTGCCATATCGCACACTTTTTCAAAGTGTATCTCCGTGAGCATTGGAGTGTCGCCTTCTTTCTTGTCTTCAGCCTTAGCGAACTCGTAGTCCGCTAAAGCCACGGCGGTTTGGAAAGCATTCCGTATCTCGCGCCCGTTCTATTGAATATTCCTGATCTCGGGGTCATGCATGACGTATTTCTTGGCCCCACCTCGTACGTATATATCCACTCTCTCATTTCTCAGTTTTTTGAAGAAATTGTCCCAGATTCTCTCCTGCTCGGCCTCGCCAAGATTCTTATAGTGAATAATGACCTGGGATTTCGTTTCAGTGGCTGCATATTCGAAGGTGGAGGAAATCTGGTTTCACTTACATGGATTCTTGAAACGAAAGCATCGTCAAATGTCCCGACCCAGTTCGTCGTGAGAAAGAGAATCCCCTTGTAATAATCCATACACCTCAAGAAAACTGTGACCGTATTTAGTAGTAGGAACATTTGGGATGCACTGATTAGGGGGCTTTACCAGAGACCATGCTGTTTCTTTTCAAGTCAGTAGTCATGCGCTTTTCTGTGTATACGTCTGCCTCATCGAGGAGCATCACTGCCCCCCATCGTTCAGCGAGAGTGAACCATTTGGAAAGCTCCTTCTCGACTTCCGTCTCATCATTTCCTAGGTCACCGCAAGTAAGTGATAGTAGCGGTCGGTTTGTATACTCTGCGATCCACTCTTTTGGTCGTAATCAGCATGATATTGACATTATACCAAGCCATTTGACTCATACCTGCTGTCTAATGGAAGTAAATCATAGATGTTAGCCAGACGTATTGGCTATGGGGGATAGGACGCACTTACATATGTTTTACTAACCCCGGGACTGCCATGGAGCAAGAAAACTGCGAGGAACCAAGCATCAGCACTCCACTTACACTAGAAGAGGAAATTCTCTCAACTTCTTGAAAGAACAGCTCCAATAACCGCTTACTTCGCCCTTCTCCCTTATTCTCGATGAAACCGGCTGTCCATGATTGAGATACCGCCGAATCCGTAGAGTAACGGTGCACCAAGGCTTTTATCATTTCTAGCTTGTCTGGTGGGATGACAAGAGTGTCGAGGGTCTTTTTGCTCGGACTAATAATGTTGCAGCATGAGATATCCAGAGGCTCTGCTCTGATTATCAGTGATTGTTGCCACTCTCCTGCCAATCGCTGGCGAACTTACCCCAGCTTCTGGTCTTCAAAACGAAACCGCCTAGTTGCCGAGTACAGAGCAGATACCGATGTTTTGCTCCAAATTGCGAGTTCTCTGGCAATTCCAGGTCCTTCTCTTTCCAAGGATCTATCAGATCGTAACTGTCCCAGGGCCAGCCCAGGGGCGAATGTGGTTTTAGACCGATGCACCGCTCACAGGGGCAGACGGACGCATTTGCTCCTATGTCATCCGATAGCCTCGGTTTGACTTCATGTTCGATTTTGATCTTCTCACGGAGATATAATGGGAGATAGTTGATGCTGTTACCGCTGTAGTCAGTTATTGATCTCATTGATAGGCTCAGGGCTCCTGGGGGCCAAAATATAATATTGAGATATCCATTTGGAGAGTTGCCAATAGAATAAAGAGAGAAAATGAATTTAGCGATCACTCACTCAAGCTTTTCATACGGATCTTCCTCTCTCTCTTTCTGGCCTTCGTATGTAGCACAGTCCACGATGACTTTCCCATTGATCTGACTATGTTAGCTGATGACATTATCAAATTGACGAGAGGTCTTACCCATTTTGCCGGTTTATCTAGGCTCTCTCCTTGATAGAGAATCCGAGTGGGCTTCAAAAGCTGGAACCATCGTTCGCCATCTTCTTCCAGTTTGCGTCGAGTCTTTCCGCCATCAATTTGGTCACGGAAGCGACAAGGAAAGCATTCAATTGTGTAATATCAGTCTCGCCATTGAAGGCCGTTATCGTGAGTGTTTTTGACCAGCGCCGCACGTGTTTTCCGTCAAAGGCCAAGAACCAAATAGTCAATTTGTATGGCCTCAGTCTATTGGGCTCCAACGACAAGCCTCCAGGGTCAGGTTTGAGATGTTGAACAATCCCAGCCGCGAGTTTCCCATCTGATTCGAAATAAACAGTTTCGCCGGGTCTGTATAGAAGCCAGAACATCTGAAACGTACACGTAGGGGTAGGTTGCAAGTATCTCGCTTCTTCTCTATCAATCCAGTCTTTCCATTACACCACTACAAGTCAGTGAGAACTTTGCCTGTAGGTTATGATATGACGAGACTGGAAACACTTTTGTGACATGCATACTAAGAGCTTTCAGGTTACTTGAGGTGTTCTCTCACTGTCTGCTTGGTACGACTCAGAATTGTTTCGATGTGTTGATACGTCACTTCGTCGCATTTCCCAAGTTTCGAGACGATTCCTGCGTAGGAAGTTCCATCGCCTTCTGACGAGTTGTAGGTTGCTTGGAAGGCCTCGAGCCCTTTCCGGTAGTGCGCGATGAGGCTATAAGGCTCGAAAACCACAGTTGACTGCGCATTCAAACTCATTTTTGGATAATAATTACAGAATTTTGCCAGTGTCGAAATGAAGGGTTTTGAGTAGATCACAAACTTTGTATGATTAACAAAAACACCAACGCGCGGGTTATCCAGTATTCCGTCATCCAATTAGCGCTTTTTTTTTTTTTTTTTTTTTTTTGCAATATCATTTCGCATTCGATCCGACGAGTAAGTGGCGAGGACCGAATTGACCCTGACGTTATCGGGATAGTGAGAGATTTAGCGACAAGGTAGCCTATGAAATGCCTGAAGACTGGGTATCGCAGGCACTTGGGCCCTGGGAGGAGAGTCAACGGGTCGAGGAAAATCGAGCTGACAGATGGATGGAGTGGTTGACTTTCAAAGAAGTCTCAAGGTAGGTGAATGAGCAACACATTTCAATCGTCATGACGGCCAGCAGTCGCTCCCCAGTGCACACGACTCTAATTTTCCCTTTGCTATAGAGCGGTCGTTGTACGCGATCAGGAGAGCGTCATGTCAGCCCATCTCTGGTGTGCCTACATGATAGGCAAGGGAGAGAATTGGATGGTCTGACCCAAAACAGCCCATACACATCTACATACCGCTGGCGACCACTATCAGACGCCTGATACTATCTAATGCAGCACGGCTCAGCGGTATGTCACCCTGTTTATGACGTTCAGGATTCTGACTTTGCAGTAGCAGAGATAAAGAGTCCAAGCAGATCGAGGAAAAGTGCCGCGAAGTCGCAAAGCTGTGGCGAACATTCAAATCGCAATTCATAGAGCTTGCTCTCATGGATGGTATAGCTAATCCACCTTCTATCACCACTCTACAAGAAGCGGTTACGGCTGCCCATCTTCAGCGACAAGAGAAGAAAGAAAAAGGTTTTGGTAAGGTGAAAGAAAATGTGGCTTCCTTCATTGAGTCTCCCGAAGGTCGTAAGTGTCCAATCGCTTTTCCTGCTCCGTGCAATTCAGCCGTGAGAAGGCTCTCCTAAAAGCATACCATTCGTTTTCTCACCTGTTTGCAGATAAGGCACTATTTAGTGTTTCCCCAAGCGGCTCTCTCTACACATCTCTTATTGTTGGTGTTGTGTTATCAATCGTTAAGGTCAGCTAATTGGTGCAGAAAATACAGCAGGCTCGTGTATACTCACTGCTGTAGGTTTCTACAAATCACGCAAAGATCGATGAAGGTTTCTCCCAAGCTCTAGCAAATATCAGCTGTGGCCTTCGTTTCGTTCGTGGCACTACCCAGGTATCCAACACACCTGAAATGAGATCTGTTGTAGTCAATCTCTATGTGGAAGTATTCGAGTTTCTATATCATTCCATGAGATGTTTACCAATCTTCCGGTTGGCGCTTTCGAGCTGCTCTAAACTCAAGGTTCTACGGTAAAGAGATTGAAGAGAAAGTTGTGAAGATACAACGACTCGTGAGTCAGGCGAAAAGAATAGCTCAGCTGCAAACACAATTAAGGATTGCAGATTTGCAGCGAAATGTGGCGGATGAAGTCCGAGGCCAAATTGAAGAGGTCGTTGACATCAGGTTTGAGAATCCGAAAAGCTATCTACAGCTGCTACTAGGACAGAAATCGGCACACCTCCTTCATGCCGTTGGCCAAGCTTCATTAGAAGGTACCGCTCAGTCCCATCCAAAGCACCCCTAATCAGTATCTTATCTAAGGATCAGGCACTGACGCAATGAATACAGCCAATCTACCAATTCCACAAAACAATCGAGCCATAGGAGGCATACACAGTGGTGGAACCGCACTTGAGGGTAAGGCTTACTCATAACAAGGTTCTCATAACTTGGTTAAAATGTTTAAAATTAGTCTCCCTCGTCCAAACAAGAGCTGAAGTCTACGAAATGGCACAGTGTATTATTCAGAGGTCGCCACCAAGAAAAGAGACACAGTTTCTCAACACAACTCAAGAGCCAGAGATGCTGGATATGCCCGAGGAAGTCGTCATAGCACTTCGGCGTTGGACAACTTCACCAGGATCGTGTTTTCTCTGGGTTGAAGGACCAGCAGACAATATGTCCAAGAAAAGAATGCTTTCGATGGCCAATCACATATACGAGGGGGCTTTGACGTCTCGCATTCCTACGTTCTGGCATTCCCTCAGCCTGAATAGCGGGAACACTTCAGAACTCACCGCTTTGATCGATCTTCACTATTCAATGATCCTACAGCTCATCAATATTCTACCTGAGACTTTCGATATGACCTCTAGTCTCAAAGGAGAAAAACTTTCACTTCTTGATGGTACTCTAGGGAGCGTGGGCATAGCACAAGCTCTATAATAGATGAACTACTTATGTTGGCTCCCCCGGTCATCATATGCATCATCTCAGGCATTGAATATCTCACTACAGCTGATTGCATGGTCGCTACTGCCAAGCTTATTAGCATGTTGAGCAATCGAGGAGAAAACCGCAGATATAAATTCTTGTTTACTACGTCCGGTGCTATTGACGCGTTGGGCAAGAAGCTAACCATTCCAGAGCGAGTTTTGGCAACTCGGCTAAGTCAGAAAAGAGCAGGATCACCTTTACCAGGGCTCGAAAGTGTCTCTGCTGCCAAGCTGAGATATTCGAGCGAATAGGCATTTTCAGTCCATATATATCAAGAAATCATAGTGTATAATCTTTGAATCTCGATTGATTGTTATCGGAGTCTCAGCTAGCAGTTTCGTGAGATGCTTGATTGATGAGCAACTCCTAACTAGGCATAAATAAATAAATTGGCAGGATAAAAGTGTCTCCCTTTTCCTTTTTTCAATAAAACTCTCTTTCTATTCCTCTATAAACTAGGAAGACTGTAAAGACTCCAGGCAAGCCTTGGCCGAGTCATCATACCCCGAAACCCCATCCTCTCCAAACCTCTTAAGCAATTCCACCTCGTGCCTTGTATCGACTTCGACCACCGCCTTACCCGGCTCATCCATCTTCCTGGGTCGTTCACGGCCTGGGCAAAGCTGACCCAGCACATCCACCGACCTGTTATAGTCCGTCGCCTCGCCCAGCGCTAAAAGTCTCTCATTCCGAACATCATCATCCGTCAATGCAGCAAGATGACGTAAAGTATTATCTTCCAGACTGACGAATATCCATGGCGTGAGCATCTTGAAGAGTCCGACACAGCTCGGCTGGTTATTCAGCACGCCTAACCCGAGCTTATTCGTGCTGCATACGAGCCGTGGATCCAAGCTTGATCCGATGCTAGAGCCCAGAACTACCGAGTCAAGGACAAAGCTCGATTTCCTATCTCTCACAAAATCCCAACACGCCTTCTCGGTGCAGATCTTTGACGTGATGTACATGGCCCCGGACTTATCATCTTTGTCGTCCTGAGGCTCACCCTATACGTATGCGATTAGCTCGTCTGCTGTGCTTAGCCACGATGAGCCTCGATCTTGGCCCCGGTTTCCGTGACGGGGCCGAGAAACTGGTGCACTAGACGTAAAGACGGAGCGCTGGACCGAGTGCGTGTGTGCCGCGGCCCCGAGGACGTTAGTCGTCATTAACAAGGTAGGCGCGATCACCTTCTTCGGGTCACGCGAGAAGGTCATGTCTGAGGCTACGTGGACGACGCCCACGCAGACTTGCATTGCGTCTTATAGCTGCTGCGGTGGTGACGTAGCAAGGTCGGGAATCGTACTAAAGACGTCAGGACCGTGGCGCTTGGTGAGAGTCTCGGTGAGGAGGTCGCCCTTTTGCGTGTTCCGAATCGGTGCACGAACTCTGTAACTCGCTCTGAGGATTGCGTCGGGTATGGTGCTGCCTATATGTCTAGTTGCCCCCGTGCTTGAGCCAACGAGTTTGCATTAGTAGTTGATCTCGGACTGCGAGTATATAGTGGCGTAGATGGAGTTGATTGAGGGTTAGTACTGATGTGAATACGCATACATGAAGGTTAAGGAATCTTTGGGGACGGCCATCTTGCAAATCAATGTGAAAGATATGTTTGCTAAAAAAAAACCTGTATAGTTGTGGTTGGTTCGAGTCGCGGTTATTTGATACTAGGCTACTGGCTGGCCCGTTATGCAGATGGCCATTGGGGCTGAGGTAGTTTTATATAGATGCGTGTACAAGAACTATCTGTTCTTGTTCTGATGGTTCTGTTTATCCCTTACATACCATCATCGGTGTGTGTTCTTGGTATAGCAGTATCTCTTGGCAGGCTTTGCGGCTTTTGGCTAAAGTCTACAAAGATTTTGGTTTGTATTTAGAGGGGCAGAATTATTCATAATACAAGATAAACTTCGTAGTCACCTGCAAAATTCAAGTGGAACCAGCTATATCTAGTTCTAGACGTAGACTAATAGGTGTTCAAAGATAGAAGAAAAAAACTGATGGGTCACTCCAGGCTTTGGAACTACAATTTTGATTTAGTCTATAATTAACCTTCTCAGTCATTCACTTCTAGTCTCTAGGGTCAAAACTACCAGTGTTCCCATCTCAGAGCAAAGATTTACTGAATAGCCTTGTTGCACCATGAGAATAGGTAGACAAGGATGGAAATCCAGAGCTCAGCAATTGAAAATTCGACCAGGCTTACACCAAGCGCGATTAAGAAAAGCCACCCGCGTTGCAGAAGCACATCATCTAACACCTCGATCAATCATCAGATGTAGTACCCTTTACCATACTTTTGTATAGGCGGACCTCCTTTTTTGATCGAAGCAGCAATGTACTTACGAACCCATACTTTAGTATACATGCTTATCTTATTGGAATGACAGTGTCACCATTGATTAAGATACGATATAATCGAGTAGATTAGCTCAGTGCACTGCTTCAGCCGGAGAATTACGAACATGGTGGTCGCGGAATAAACATAGAGGTACGAAACAGAATTCTGGACTTCGACCATGTTTATCACCTATGATCAGTCGATTTAAGGCCAAGACGTATTTTGAAAATTCCCATCTTTCTAATTATGTCTGTATGGTGGAGTACAGAGGTTCCTTTTCTGCTATGGAACTATAATCGTTTGCGATTTAAGTCTACGTGATATTTCTAGTAGTTGTTGCTAGCCGGTCTAGACATTGAGTTGTGCGGTAGCAGACTCAGCAATATACTGTTGATACGGTGCAAGCGCTTTCTCCACGGCTCCACCGGCTCCACAGAACTTCTCGACAATCTGGACGCTGCGGCCAATGTAGAGCTCAGGCTGCATCATAGAGTCGAGGTCGCCCCAAATGGGCTTGAAGTACTCGGTGTTGCGGATACGATCAATGAGGTCATTTGGCTTGCCCTGATAGAGGGTATCGATTAGTAATTTGCTGAGAAACAAGGCACAGAGCTCTGGATTCAGCGGGATATGATGTCTAAATACCTCGTTCTTCACCACGGTCGATGCCTGGTGCGAAAGGACCCGGATCTCCTCATGCGCTCTAAATTATGTTAATCGGCCATTGTTATATTGATCTGAGAAAACTCACTCTTGACGAGAGGCACCCTTCGCAACAAGCTTCATGATGATCTGCTATTGTTAGTAAGAGTCCCTAGGAGTGATCTCGCCGAGCGGGTAGCTGATTTCAACAAAATAGGATCAGTTGCAACTATAGGATGAGAAGCTACTCACCGCTTCGGTGACCATAAACGGCAGCTCCTCGAGGAATCGGCTCCGAATACGGGCAGGGTAGACGACAAGTCCATCGGTAACATTGTCCAATCCAATCAAAATCGCCTCCGCGAGCAAAAACATCTCTGGGATGTCCATCCCTAATGTCAAGGGTCAGTTGAGAAAGCGCTACTGAAAGACATTGTAAAGCTTTGGCGCCATAAAGCTGATCGACAGCAGCCTGGGGCTATTGGCTTTATCTCAAAAATAGGGGCAAAATTTTGGCAGGGATTTCTCACGCCTGATCGCACTGTCGTCTAATGTACGCTCCATCCAGGCCGTGGCATGCGTATTGGCAAATGATGCCTATCAATCACAAAGTCAGTATGTTGAAGGGACACCACGGGTTGACCGACTTTGCATAGGAGGGGAATGGGGAAGTTGGGGGTCCTGGTCAACATACCGGCTTCGCCATTAACGCACGGGCAAGCGAGCAAATTCTCTCACTCCTCATCTTCTAGAAGTCAACAACGATATTCATTTAGAATAACAGAAAGAGAAACTTACAGGGTTTCGCTTGTACGCCATCGCCGACGATCCTATTTCTGTGGCTTTTTAGTCTTATTGTTGTATTGGCGGTCAATGAGATTAATGCACTAACGGGACTTCTCGAATGGCCTGACAGTGTTAGCATTTGATTGATGCGCGAGGAATATTATGCTTACTCCTCGATCTCTTTCCATGAAGCGAGCAAGCGAATATCAGTGGCCGCCTTATGTGCTGTGGATGCCAGCCCGGCAACGGCGTTGGCCACGATCAAGTCAACTTTTCGGGTGCTTTTCGAGAGGTTGCGAGATCAGTCACGCACTCGAAATTTAGGAGGGAAGTAATAATCAGTCTTAAACAACTCACTAGGTCTGGGTCGAGATGTCCTTTGAGCGGTATTAGTAAGGCGCTCGGAAGATTTGGCTTGTAAGGATGATGTGGAGACTGAGTGCTGGAAAGGGGCGACAATGGTAAAATTACAGACCACTTACATAACACGCCGGGAAGCCGAAGCGCTTGCAAAGTTTCTCATTCAAAGCATCGCACTTGGCATGATCACCTTGGAATCTGTGTCGTGGTTAGTCCACTCTTTCCATGCCAGCTGTTCCTTATAGCATATACGGTTGCGGCAATGGGCTACTGACATCTCCAGAAACGAAGCTTGGCTCCCAGTTGTTCCTGTTACTTGTTAGTAAGAGCCCGCGCAGATCAATGAGACAGATTTGCTGCATTGAACTACTGCGACATACCCATGGCACCACGGAACTTGAGGCCATTGCGGACTGACTTAAGAGCTTCAAGGTCAAACATCAAGTCCTGAAGCCATTGGGAGGCTAGTGCTCATGTTAGACCCCATGCTTATTGACCTAGAGCAGCCTCAAAGACTTACAGCGTCGTCCGACAGTGATGGGCCTAGTTTCTGGTCAGTCTCCGTTTCGAATTCGAGGCAAGGTGAGGAGGCGACCAAGGGTAAGGGTGGTTTAGATACTTCAAGGTATAAGCAAATAGAGGCGGATACTCACTGAGCGCTTTGCAAATGAGTGTAGGCCAGTGTGGGCTCGGCTACAAGGCATGTCAGTCAGAAGCGATCACACATGCCTGAGTAGACAGGAGCGGGAGAAGAAGGATATATCATTACCTTTCCATTTGAGAGAGAAGGCCTGAAGGTTGGCGATCACCTTGGCCATCTTGTTGATCAATATATCAAGGGCATCGCGCATGAGAATAAGCTCAGTGTTATCGGTAACCTGACTTGATCAGCTTCAAATGATTTCCGCATGGTCCGTTAGACTCACATAGCATGACGTTGCTCCGTAATGAATCACACCAGCGGCAGCGGGAGCAACAGCCCCGAATGCATGGACGTGCTACGGTAAGTGTGAGTGATCTAGTGGAAGCAATATCGCGAGGAATTGATGGCTTACGGCCATGACATCCTAGTCGGATTCATATTAGCACTTCAAGTCCCACGGAAACAAAAGCGATACGGCGAGTTGACGACTTACATGGCGTCTGATCTTCTCTTCTACCCGAGCAACCTCAAAATCGGCATCAGTGACGGTGATATGGGCTCTCATCTGTTCCAGAGCCTCAGGCTTGATGATATCAATGCCTAATTCTGACTCAGATTCGGCAAGCCCTATCCAGAGCTTACGCCAGGTTGAGTGCCTAGATCTTTGGCTAAAGAGAGATGTCATCTCATTACTACAGTAGCGGGTAGTAAGAGACGTCTGATAAGTATCATATGGGCTCTTCTGAGGGGCCTGAGCCTGAAGCTGCTGAATTTGCTGCTGCAGCTCTTCGATCTTGGCCTGGAGGGCCTGTGTTTCTTCAGCCATGGTTATGACTAAAGGCGTACTGTTTCTTGATATTTGCTGTGCGAAAATTCCGAGAAGTCAGCAATATTGGTTGCTGTTCTGACCGAGTCGAGAAGATCAAAATGTTTAGCTATGGGGAAGGTTTTTCATTGAAGCCGTTGAAAGTGGAGCGCACACGCATATTATTTCCGTAGTGAGGATCTACGGAGTACATCCAGTTTGCTAGGGCTCGCGACAGTTTATTAGGCAAAAAAACGCAATTTTGAATCACTAAATAGTAGCCTCCGCAGCTTGCAGTCTAGTAAAGGAGAGTAGTAAATGGAACAATGTTGAATAGGGCTATTAAAACTGTATAGCAGATGAGATACGGAATACATCACCGCAGCATCCATTATTTGCTTGTGCTATCCTTATATCAGAAATAGCGGTTATTACGATATGCAACCGTTTCCATTGATTTCATTGAGAGTCACTTGGACTAATTGGCGTGGCAGAATGATGCCCTTCCACATGAACGGATGTGGCTAAAATCAGCCGGCGGTGCGAGATCATAATTATCCGAGTCGAGTGTGAGCATTACTCATAGTCACCTCCTGTCCAAGAGAGCAAATATGATCAATGGTTCCTAATCAAACTCATCATCCAGAACTACTCTTGTCATTATCGTTACAGCGGAACAGCTATATTTCATACAATTCTCATATTAAATATTATAACATATCTTTATGATCGAGAGGTTTATCGCTTGTGGGGTGATGCTGGTACAAAGGGTTCAATACTAGATCCTGAACTTTCATCTCTTGAAAGCTTCAAGTTTCAAACCAATGCCTTTATTTTTAATTTGGCAAAGTAAGTTACCTGAGTAGTCTTGTTCTGTAGATAGTCGAAGTTCCTCGGAAAAAGGTCTGCAAAGGGTACCACATGAATAAACATGACGACTAGCTACCCTTTCGTCAAGTAATACGCGGAAAAGACTCGAAGAGACTTCCAAAATGCTATCTCAGACAGCAAAATACTATCAGAGAAATTCATTGCCTAGCTTAGAGCAATGATCACCAGAGGATCTCTAGTTGCTGATGATGGTAGGAGAAAAGCACTGCGCATTGATCATTCAGCAAGAATGGAACCCTATTTGTAAATATCTTTATCTCATACCTATTTCGCTTCAGCCTCATCACTGATCTCGAGCGGGACATGAAGTCTATGGTGGTGATTTGGAGTCAAGCCACGATAGCAAGATACCATTAATATTTCAAGAAGCTGTGATTATTACGAAGCGTAATCTATTAACCTGAATGTCACCTGACTGCCTATTTTTTTCCGTGATAGAATCTGTCTGGTCATATACATGCAAAAGTATGGTGAATGTTGGGCCTTCAGCGCTGTTGATGAACATATTATTTTTGCGCTCAGCACTATCACGTAGGGATTAGAACATGCTGGGTCGTCCGCTGCATTCGGTCGCAGATAACTTCGTTTATCAGGGTTCTGTTCAGAATTATGAATAGAATCCTAATCTTCTAAGCTCGATACTAATGAATCTTAAGCAAGCTTATACGGCAAGGCATTTTGCTCCTCTAAGTTCCAGAGGCTGTGGATATAATCTGAACTGCATTTTGTTCACTATACCACTACGACCTTTTCTTATAACCTCATAGGTTCCTCGGGTCTGTAGGAATACCCGTTAGCATACTGCCTTTGTCTTCTGAGATACAAACAACAGCATTAGCCTTGCTCTTCTGTCTGTGAAGCTGCCTGCAAAAACACCCAATTCGAGTCTTGAGGTATCTTCGAATAGGGAATCTCTGGTGGAAATCGTGCTGCCACGGATCCTCCACAGATAATATTATTGTCAATTTAGGTTCTTTATTTGCGAGTGGTGTGTCGCTTGGATATAACACAATGTTTTTCACCTTCAGTATGCTTAAATCGTCCAGACAGCGATACCGTCTGCAAAATGAAATGTTGTAAATTCCACGTTTCTTCAATGTCGTCTTCTCTCAGACAAGCAACGTTCAACTACCAGATTATACTTGAGTCCTTAATGTGAGTATGTTGTCACACAGGTTGTCTGCCATATCTACTCCCCTGTAACCGCAAGTCAGTTGGCAGTAAGGGTATCATGGTACAGCACCTACCACCTGGCAAATAGGGGCCGCATTCGCCCTATAGGTCTGCCCGAACCTTATGGTTTGGCTATATTAAGCCAGCCCCAACCCCAGATGCAGAGATCTCCTCTTATTTTTCTCTCTCTCATTGTGCTACAACAATGGTCAGTCTGGACCCGCCAGCGATTAGGTATCGTGACAAAGGGTGATGACTGGGTACTGAACAAGGGCCGATCGAGGTTCATTGCCCCAGACTTATACGCGCGGGTTTTTATCCTGGTCACTTCCGCCAACCTTCAGGAAAATATAGTGATTTAACGACAGGTCAAAGAGGTACCTCTGTTAGAAATCTATAGATGGAGCGCTTAAATATGCTAGGTTCCTACAGTTCGCACCTAAACTCATATCTCGTAAATATATCGCACCTAGTTTAACCTCCGATGGTGTCAAGAACTCTGGCAAGTTTCTTCTCGGTTACGAACTCTCTTCAACAATGTTTATGTCGGACCAATGCACATGACATCATCAATATCATCTTGGACTAGCATCCGTGATGCAGCACCTGTGATGAACACCCTATTTGAAAACCCAGACGGCAAGTACCCAGATCTCCCCCCGAAGTATCTGACGATGGTGTTGGTGTCTCATGCACAGCTTCCGATTGTGTCTCCTCTTCGGTATTTTCCAATATACTGCCAGCCTTCGAATTGTCCACATCTTGACAACTTACTACATCTGCCTCGCCTTCTTCCATTTCTGTGATTGTCCGAAGTTCTCGCTCATTATCGTTCATATGTGTACAAGGGAAGACAGACGAGAATCGGGTCAAAAGTTGGAGCATGAGGGGGTATAAAAGGGGCAAGTTGCTCGCAACTGTGGAGACGAACGTTGCTCTCAATGTCCAGCAATGTGCTTCCTCAACATCATCCAACATAGAATATATTAGAATGGCGCGCACGATGGCAGTGACAACCACAAATATGTTGCCTACAACCATTGTGATGAGGCCGAGCTTTTTCCACAGCTTCATATTCGTCATCCTTAAGATCGGAAGCGGAATAGACAGAATGTAGACCGAGGTCAGGATATCGAAGGCTAGCGGTACGAAAACGTTGATGGGGGCCGTCGCTGGGTGGCAATTGGCTGTGACAGTAGGTCAGTCTTTCCGTCTCCACGCTGCTTGGCATGGAGAACACCTACTCCCTGGATCCGGGGAGATCTGCCAATAAAGTCGGAATGGACGGCAGCCAAGGAATATACCCAGTATGATGATAGCAAATGTTCCCCCTAGGATGTAGAATCCATGGCGGATGCGTGACTCGTAGTGTCCCAGGCGATGCTGTCATCAACTGTTAGGACGAATACGGGATCTATTCGTTCTCGATGTATGAACTGTCGACAGACCGTGAAACGTGAAAAGAGCGATAGGTTTGCTCCTTTCATCAACCACAGGATTACCACATAGTTTACAGTGTACGCCACGAGCAGCTTGGATTCCCGAATCCTAATTTGGTCAGCACGTGTCATCGAACAGCTAGCCAATTCCGCTGTAGCTTACCGTCTTCGATATTCCAAGCTGCCTGGAGAATATGTAGCCGGATCTGGTTGTACGATAACATTTCCTATTCCACTCCAAGGAGAAAATAGTATATACGCTGTCAAATACTCGAAAATGATCGGTGCCTTGCGAACGAGTTAACTGAACACGGCGAACAATAGTAATATTGCCTGAATCCAATTTTCCCAAGATACAGTACTCACAATGGCAACAAGCATAATATTGTCATCCGCTGCGAAATGCCTGAACCCAACAGCCCTTGAGCGTGCATAGGTTCGAAGTGCAATAGTCAGAGAGCTGACCCCTAGCAAGGCTATGTTCTCTCCTGAATGTCTTGTAGCATATGATGTAATGATCGATGGCATCGCCGGTGGCCTCAAGGTGCATGATTATTGTCGCACCTGATAAGTGGGAGCTTGATCGAGGTATGGACGTTCATATCTGGCCGGCTCTAATAATCCAACGAGTGATTCAAATCGTGTAGGATCAAGTAGCAAGACGGGCAAAAGTCATCTATTGCGGGAACACGAGGGGATCCGAAGGGGCAGCAAGAATTATATCTTGTTACCCTCCGCCCTTAGGTAGCTCCGCAAGCAAGAAAACGGAAGTGAAGGGAGTTTCTTATGGTGTTGGGGCTTCGTGTAGCATATAGTATAGCTCAGTAAAATGTATGATCCATGTACTCTCGCAATACTATCACCATGACGCCTAGTTCCCGTTACCCCAGATGAGCGTTTAGACCCTGAAAGAGCTAGGGAAGACATAGCGCGCCATTGTCGAGCTTTCTCCGGCATTTCGTGCCGCCTTAGACTCAAACCTTATCCCGAGGTTCGGTGGATATAAACCGGGGATGCACTGTCATCAGTTGAGGGTGTTTGAACCTCCCGATCGCAGATTGAAGTCGCTGGATTCTGGATCGAGACTGATAGTGGTATTGACAAGCTCCCGTATAATAAACCTTCCCAGCTCACTTTGGTCTATGATGACAGTGTATTCCGAGAGAACAGCGTTTACCACCCCGAGGTCACCTAACGTTCTCGAATTGAACTCCAGATCAAATGCCAATGGGCTGTTGCATCGAATACCTAATATAATTATTCGCCGTGTTCAGACAATGGAAGCGCGTGCTGAGGCTTCGGCCCAAATGTCTTTTCAGATGGATTGCCTCGCCTTTGCGCAGACTGATCAAAGTCAACCACTAGACGCTTGCTCGTTGCACATGGCAGGGGCTGTCTTCACTTCCTAGGAAACTCGGTAACCAAAGACGTTGCCGTGGTGGTTGATGCGTGTGGGAATCTCTCTGTTAAATAGGTAGGGATACGCATGAATTGACCCCACACAGCTAGTCTTCGACTTGATTGTCCTAAGTAGTGGAAAGTATTTGTTAGGGCGGAGCCGACTCGACTGACATCGTTTGTCATGTTACAGTGAGGGAATTTCGTCCTTGATCTGAGTTGCCTTCGTCGCATTGTGATTATTAATCTTTATCGGCGTCGCCGTAAGAGGATGTTCCGCCGGCACGTCCGCACGGGCATTGCTTTACTGTTGCCATCATAACAATGCCTGACCCAAGTGGCCACGTAACATTGTGTTGTCGCGATGGGCTAACTTCGGAAAACGCCCATTGTGTCGGAAAGCATGCGACCTTGCATGGTGACTAAAAGACAATGCCGAAAATCGCATCGTTTCGTAAACTCGGACGACTTGTAGCCGTGACCGTATAGCTGAAATGAGCATCACGTCATGCAATAGCTGTCGGGAATTCTTCTAGTGACGAGGAGATTAAGGGTCTGCGACACTCCGTTACTTCTAGGTGTGGGTGCTGCTGCAGTAGCCGGGGTGCTCCCGCGTTGACCTTTTTCTCGCTCCCTTGATGATAAGATATGTCAAAAGAACGCATCATTCTGGGAAGGTCAGAGAGCGGGTTGTATGACCGTGATCAGTGCGAAAGCAAGACATCTTTTAAGCGAAGGCGATCACCACTCAGGACTGAGGACACTTGAGCCAGTCATTCGCCCCCTCTGAACATCTGACGCCCTCAACGGCGATAGACACGCGCGTCGGCCATGTTTTGTCCGAATGCCATTGGCTTCATTCACCGGAGAGGCGGGATATGCCGGTAGAAGGGTCCACAACGGGAGGACCCCTCCAGGATGGATTAGACGAGATGGGCGAGGGTTCATCCCCTGCCTGGACCATGTTTATTATATATAAGTATTGCCGACATGTAGGACTGCTGTTACTACTGTCGCCAACATCAGAATCAAAACGGACCTGTGCGTGTTAGTATTGCCTAGGCAGAGGGAGCAGACGATGGCCAGGGCGGGGGAGATACATATCATACAAAAGAACCCTGTTCTCTCAAAACCCGAGCAGTGTTAAATGTTAGTTTCATTAGTTATTATTTACAAACATACTTAGAGAACGTCTCTCCCTTACCTCTCACCAAATTCCTCCCTTGCCCGCTTTCCCCCCTCCCCCACAGTTTTAATCGGCCCATCACACGGCAGTGAGGTGCGCAGTCCTTTCTGAGCTTCCCCAACTAGCAACCGTTGCCGCTTTGGACCCTTTCTCCATCGTACAAGAAGGACAGCACACCAAAAACACCAAACCCTCTTTCTCCCATAGTTAGAAACAACAAAATTACGAGGGATAAACAGAAGAAGAAAACCCAGAAAAAAAAAGAAAAAGAAAAAAAAAGGCATTAACTTTGTGTCTATACATTTATTTTTATCCTCAAATTCATCCTAATGGCTGATAAGCAAGAGAGCATGGACCCATCGCAGTCGCGCCGCAGACGTCGAGACGGGTCGTCATCCACCACTCTCCAGCAACGAATATGTACACACTGCGGGCGAAGCTTCAAACGGTCGGAGCACCTCGAACGCCACGTCCGAACCCGTGCGTTTACCCCAACTTTTCTCCCTCACTCCCCTTCCTCCCTCTTGTATTACATCTTACTATCCTGTATGCCCACACGAACACTAGACTATTTAATATCTTGCATATCTACTCCTTCCCTATGAAGAAGAAGACAAGGAACAAATAGTGCTAGTGGGGGAGCTGAACGAAAGTGATCACCAGACTAACGCCTGTCACAAATCCCTAGATACCAAGGAGAAGCCCTACATCTGCGCTTGCGGATCGGCATTCTCACGTCGCGATCTACTAACGCGCCATCAGCGCATCTCGCACGAAACCAATGACCCCTCTTCAAAATCACCGGGGAAGGATGATGGTCATTCCGGCCATGAGCCAACGTCACCCAGTCGTGCCGGCTCCTCTTCCATGTCCGATGCCAGCGCTCCATCCGCCGAGTATCTAGAAGCAACCCACGGCCTGGGGATGGTTGGCCAGGGAAGCAGCCAATCGTATCATCAGCTTCCGCCGATTAACAATTACTATAACCAAGGTTAGTTTGTCAGTCCGAGCCTCAAACTACTGCTTTGGTTCAATCACTACTACCTTGGGTGGAATAAAACCACTTGCGAAGAGAGTCACTGACAAACTGAAAGGTCAGCAATATTCGGCTTATGACCAGTACACGGCATATCCGCCTGTCTCAGATCCCACGAGTATGCAGCCGCAATGGAGCCCGTACTATGACGATCAAGGCAGCGAGCATGACAATATGGTCGATCCCGCATTGCGAGGCTCCATGGCAGATCCCTCTTCACCTCTAAGCGGCGATTTCTCGGGTCATACTTACAGCCAGTGGATGCCAGCTCCCTCGCATTGGAGTAATTAGGCAATGCGCATCGGCACGCTTGTGCTACATTCATTCGGCGGTCTTGTCTTTCCAGAGTTCGGTTGCAGCGCCTACCGCTTTACCAGCCCGATTGACTCAACCGAGAAGAACGGCAGGCAGATCACGTATCCAGGGATAAGACTCTCTGCTTCATCAGCTCCCAGGGACTAGGGCGGAATATATACATCTATTTCAAGTATGTACGTGTACGAAAGCTCTGGAAATCTATCACGCTAAAAAGTGCACGATGGCTTATCATACAGAAGTCTCTTCAACCCTGCCTAGCCCATGAACTTGGGCATCTTTCTGGCCAGATTGCAATGCCATCCACCCCCGTGTCTCTCGCGGCGCGATCTCACGCAGCGCCCGTCACGGCATTCTCGCTTTGCAGTTGAGGGGACGGATCTTAGGTGAAGCACCGATCTCTTCTCTCCACTTCCTGCACCCCTTCAGTCGGTAATAGCTGCCTGACTCATCGTCTCAGAAGTACATGAGTACTGACTGAAACTAGGGCATGGCGATTTTACGGCGGGGCACTTAACATGGCGGCTGACACCATCGATTCCCAGCTGGATTGTCTTAATGTCGCCGAATGAGCTCACTTCTCCTTTTGAGCCTTTAAGTCTTCTGCCTTTTTGGCCTCGAATGTCGTCTGTAGCGAACTTTCAAAGATACTTCTTGTGATCAAATCGGTGAGATGGAACATGAAGGATGGATCCACATGGGATGAAGCTCAAGCCATCCCCTAGCAATTGCTCTAGGTGTGCGTGCGAACATCGCCTTGACGAATGTGTTGGCGTCCTGAGCACCGGGTGTTAAACCGTGTTGATTGGCTGGCGTCTTGACGTCTCCGGGTATAATAGTGAGGCAATCGACGGGTTGCTTGGAGGCTCTCATCTCGCGAGCAATGGACCTGTTTAGACCTACAATGTAGCTTTTGCATGCTTAATATGGTGCGATTCCCGGAACGCCAATCACGGCACCTGAGCTGAAACTAAGCACCGTCGAGGGACCATATACAGCCAGGTTAGGGAGCAAGATGCGCGAAACATGGGACATGAAACGTGCGATGGCAAAGATCTGATGATCGAGATCCGTGGCCGAATACTCTGCCAAAAAGCGGATGCCGGGGAAGGTGACGGGAGAGACGGCCACATTGTTGACCAGAACAGCGAGCGGGACTTTTAACACCTCGGCAAGGGACTCCTCAATTTGCTCAGGATTAGCAGTGACGGCGTTCAATACGATGATCTTGACCTCAGTACCGGGCGCGTAGTCCTGAATCTTGCAAGCTGCCTCGTGCAGCTCTTGCGGCAGGTGGCCCGGGATGGATACATTGAAACCCGCCGCACCAAGCTCTTTGGCGGTCTCGAAGCCGACGCCTGCAGATCCACCGGTCACGAGTGCCCATGTCTTGTCTGCACGACAGTATTTGTTTAAATTCATGGCGGGGAGGAGGAACATTGTGAAGTGGTTAAAGAGCTTGTAGGCGAGTGACAATACAGCAATTACGCCGATGCACACAAGTAGGGTCGTAATCCATGCGGGAGGGGAGGGGAAATCTTCCACGTACGGAAGGATCCCGTCGAACGTAGCGGCGGCGTCCACCGTGTCACTTTGCGGAGACGGAGGGGTCAATACAACGGTGCATTTCTCCGCACTCAGATATGCACGTCAAATGCAGGTAGTGCGTAATCCTACCCTTTTTTCGACTCTTTGCGTCCCTTTGCGTCTCCGGGTTTTCCGAAACTCCGCAGACTTAGTACCAGCGCCCGTGTGTTATCGAGTCGTGGGCCTCAAACAGGCGTGGGGTTCTACTTTATGATCAACCCAAAACGTGTTTGAGCATAAAAAGCAGATGTGAGATAAGATCGGCGACGGTCGTATCAATCGTCCGATATAATAACTTCGTATAGGTCGATTGCCTGCAACTTGCAGGTCTTTGGGCAGTATTCCGGTTAACAAGAGGGGCAGAAGATGTAACGGTAGCACAGGTTCAAATAGACGGTAAAAATCCAGCTCCTCGTCTGCGCAGGAAAGTACAAAGATGATTTTCGATAAGAGAAAGCCAGTGAGTGTTCAAGAATGATAGATAATCAAAGCGCAAATTGAAGTTTCGAGCCGAAGCGTACCCGTAGCCGGTCCAACGACTATCCAGAACAGAGGTCACGGAACAAGGGGCAGTGGCAGTCATTCATATTAATACAGAACAACTTCATTTGATGTACACACATTCCTTTTCCCACCAAGTTCTTAATAGTAACAGTGGATCTTCAGTAGTGGATCTGTGAAGCGGCCGCGGTTCTGTGACACGTGCAAACTGTGCTGTACTTTGCACCATTAGAGAGTTCGTTCCGTAGCAGCGTCTTGTGCAGCATTGACAGTACCACGTCGCACAATTTGCATTTGATGATACTTGCAGCAGCTATGAACAAACTGAACGCCTGCCAGAAGGGGATTGCCGTTGAGAGGTAGCGCCAGACAATTGCACATCAATTTTACATCCAGTCCATGCTACAAGATGGATCTAATACTATGGTGATTACTAACTTTTTGAGAGTATTCAAATCTTGACTAATCATCGAAATACTCTTTATGTTGCTAGCCCAACTTCTGGCGGTTTAGCAACCGTGCTTTATGGGGCAGGCTTGCCTAGGCCGGGAAAGAATGGATCCAAGGTCAGGAGCCAGACTTGGAAATTTGAGTTGATTCGGTTACTTCCAAGTCTCTAAAACTAAATACAATTACGAAGTTATCGTACTAATATGAAACCATGGTCGCTGAGTTCGTAGGTTATATACTACATGGGATCCGGCGCTGTGGCAAGCCACTGCCGCCTCGCTGCTGCGAAATGCTCCGAGAAGAGGACAGATGCCAGGGTCCTCTGCCGGTCCAATCGGCGTTTTCATCCTCTCTTGGACAGGGTATCCCAGGCGCCTTTTCTTCCGCGGCAGAAATTTAACTTCACGACAGGGCTCTGTATGTTGCATGCGTGGCTACGAGTATGAGAAACATAGTCTATTACGTACAGTAATGAGGTGAATAACGTCGCCAATTTTTCATGAACAAGCAATGCCTCATTGAGCAAACCTTAAGTTGAAACTGGCGGGCAAGGCAGGGACTGGGGCATCCGGTAGTGCTGACGTCGCTTAGAAGCTTGTCTATAACCTTATTTTTAAACTTCACCAATAGGTGGCGTCGGCGTCTGTATGGGACAATTTGTAACCCTGTCTGTACAGGGTCCCTTCGTGCATCATGTCATTACATTTTTATTTCGCGGCCAATTGATCACATTGCTTTTATTCCCTTCCTTATTTCAGTCCAGAAGTGAATAAGTAGTTGTTAAGAGGTCAACTGCATTGGACCATGGTGAGTATGGAGTAGAAAAGATCCATTCGCAAGTACTTATGGCAGACCAAGTGCCGTATTTCCGGTTGAGACCGCCCGTATGAGACTACCTAGGTAGGTAAAGATAGAGCTAGAATATGGTGCCAAAACACTGTTTCTGAAAATCACCTTTCTGTTAGGTAAATGTAAGTGTCCGTGCTTCGTAAAACTCGAAATATGAGTGACATGTCAGCGAAGCTCATTCGATCTGAGCTTCACAATGCAATAAGACTATCTGTTCTGAATCGTTTCAAGACAATGTGAGGTAAACTTCTGTGAATCTTCAAGTGGCACTTACTGTAAAGTTATTTGTTATCAATCAGATAACCGGCTCTGATGGATTCATACTTGCGAGGGACAAATCTGGTGTTTTGTACATTATTGAGAGGTATTGCACTAATGGATACCGAGTACTTAAATGATGAGGCAGCTGACCAATAGTAGTAGGTATTTGAGCTAAGGGGAAGATCTGGGGCCCAGTGCTGGGGAAAGCCCGTGGTTTCAAGCGACGGTGCAAGTGGCAGAATCATAGCCGACTTTGAGGGAATGCTCTGGTTCACCTCGAACAGCTCTACAAGAAACCTCCATATAACACCCCGTCCCCAAATTTGTGGTGCGTTTGACCGCCAAACAACGATTTAAGAACTAGCGATATTCTCGACCGTGTCTGACCGTGTCTGGTTTTGGGGATTCTCCTTGCACGGGTGACATTATTGCAAATTCAAGTACCGGGAATAGGGTTGCGCGTTGCCGTTCAAGGAAACTTCTTTAACGTTACGTCCCCAATTTGTTATTATCTGTGTAACAAATAGCGTGCGTAAAAGTGGTCCCCTTCTATCCAAACATCTAGAAACTTTCTCTGTTGAATCCTTCAGCTAGGGTCAAGCCGGCATTGAGATGCGGCTTTGCAGGTGGGTCGAAAGGATCGTAACCCCATGCGTATTTGCTTATTTGGCTAGCTCTTGGTCAACCCCTTGAAGCTGGGGACATCTTTAGTAAAACGCTAAAATGTCTGGGGTCGTAGTTTACGTCACGGAAACACGAGGAGCTATCCAACCTGGCTACTGCGTCAGCATGAATGTTTCTTATAAGCGTGGTGTATAAGACCTTCGGCAAGGAACAGCTCTTAGATCCCTACTCCATGAAATCAAAGAAAGGACAGTACCTGCTCTGAGCTTGGGGTCTGTGCTGCCCATATAATCTTGACGTTTTCCAGAATTACCTATCTCATTTTCGAACGAGCTACCGGACAGACTGCTTTCAAAAGCGAACTAATTCGTCACTCAATAGTCGCATTTTACAATAGGCTTCAAGTGGTGCTACAATCCAGGCTATTAGCTGCTAGATGCGTACGCGTCGGTTGCGGTTAATGAAGTTACTTATCCAGCAGACCACAATTTTAGCAGTCCAAGACCATGAACATCTCCCGATCATTGTCTTGACAGCGCGAGATTTTCATAGCCTCATTCATAGATTGCCGTGGTGCCACTATCACCCAAATCTATTTATATGAGGTATAAATACTATTTGAAGCCATCAAGATGCCGATCAAATTTGTACCCCAGAAATAACGATAGAACAGTCTTGGTATAATGCATTCCCCTTCAGGGCTATGAGTCAGTTTACCCCAGCTTTTACATTCATATTGACTCGAGAAAATGCTGAGGTCCAGCTGCTGACTCATCAATTTTCATGATAACTTGTGATATGCCTGGAAGCCTAGGATATGTGATTGTGTTACAATCATGATATTTTTTTCGGCTTGAGGAAAACTCAAAAGCCACAAGGGCGTACGAGAATCATTAGAGTTTTCATTGGGATGCGCTCTGCTTTGCTCTCCGAACTGAAGTACCCAACGTTTGCCATGGCCCCTGAGAAGCGGCTTGCCATTCTACTCTAAATTTATGAAACCACACAACACACAGAGGTCCCATATTAGATTTGACATGTCATGTTATGGGTGTTATCAGCAGTGGTGCTATTGCAGCGGATATGGCTTCCTTATCGCGTATGAAGACTTCGATCTTCTCTTTCCTTGGATAGAAGTCCCAGGGGTTCATGTAACCCCCTATACTCCAACTACCTATATAGATTCAGGCCCGAGATTTACATACTCTTGTTGTACTACGCCGTCTATGGAACTTTGCTCTGGTGGGTGAATCTTTGTGCCATAATAGATATCACCCCAATAATACCATTAGCATATTGATCGAATGTCTACAACGCTATCCTCTCAACCCTCTTATAGATTCTGGCGAGAAATAACGTGGCTCGAAAGTTGCATTAAGCTACTTAAGCAAGGGGATCATACATCTTAATGATGCACAGATGCACAAACTCAACGCCAAGCCCATTGATGAGTATAGATGATAGCGTGAAGCGAAACCCCTAACTTTTGTTCTCTATATCTTCCCAGGCATGCCAAGAGAGTAGTGTAACGATGTTGCTTTTAAAACCACGCCTATTATATCACTTTAGGTATAAATCTGGCATCAACGCTCTATGTCATAGACTCTCGGGGTCACCAGTGCGTAGCTACGCTACGGAGCCCCTTGGGGGTTCGGCTACGCCTGTAACAACCTTCAAGGGCATCAACAAAAAGTACAATTCTGCCTATCTTGGAAGATGATTGAGTTGCAAACGACTTATTTTGTCTAGTTAGTTTCGAAATGTCCACTATGGAGAAAGACAAACTGGTTGATCAATTCATGACATCGTGCAGGAATACAAAAAGGAGAACCAGACATGTCACGGAGGTGACAGCTGTAGTGGAAGTAATATTGACACGAGGGATTCAATGCAGTGTAGTGATCTCTGTCGCATGTATTGAGGTGATCTCCAAAGGGAAATCTGTAAAACTATCTGCAGATACACTGTCCTTTTTATACATATGATCATCGTGTGAAGGTGTACGCAGCTCTCATACTCGGGTTCAACGCAGGTCCCTCAAGCCCGATGTCGGGCCTATGGCGCTATTCTGACAAGACAAGTATTATCAGTGGCTTTGCCAGTATACCAGACTCCCATCTGCTTGACACGAAACAAAGACCTCAGTAGGCTTGAGAACATATCACCATCCTGTCGTTGCCAATACTTAGTTGTCAGGCTTCTGCTTTCGTGTTGGCCCTTACTAATCCCAACAGCGAATCTCACTAATGAAGACAATTTCAAGAGATTATGGCAGGATCATTATAAACTATGATAGGGTCCCAGACTCACTAGCAAGCACACAAGGTGGTATTGCGGCAGGTCGTTGACATGTAATCCGATTAGTAACATCTCCCAGAGCGAGCGTATTCGCTATACTAAGAATCTATTTCATGCTGGTGGGCGCGATTCAAGAAAGAGGCAGGCCGGAATGGCCTGACACCTACTTAATTTATATCAGGAGTTAATGACAGGCAAACAGGGCGAGGTTAAGGGAGATAGTTAGGTAAATAAGTAGGTATGCTAAAGGCTATTCTTGCTGTGATCTACCATATTACCCTTCTATCTTTCAACAACTATTCAGAAAGGGAAAGCAGTTATTCTACGGGTAGTTTTATATTAGTCATTGTTTGATAGATATAGTTACCTGGTGTATTTCATTATGGTTTCCAGATAAGACAGCAACGACGGATTATTTTGGCGTGGATAATTCGCAGCAGAAGGGCTCTATATGAATGGGCTTAGTATTTGAACATTCTGTGTACTACTTGAGTTCAATTCTCAACACTAATGGCATTTTCATTCCTTATGTGCAATGCTTCTGCTTGGGAGACGAGTTTCCTTGTCGATATTATCTATCTAAGCCCTTACCATCACTACCACTTCCGTAGATTTTATTTTCTTTCGGAGTACCATTGTCCATCATGTCCTGTACGCCTGGGGAGAGGAGGGGATGGCAAGGTAAAGTTGGAACCGAAACCCTTCTCAGTAACCAGACTTGTGCTGCAAGTCGGGATGCTGAGAGACTTGTTGGTAGCCTGAGAGACTTGTTAACAGACTGAGACTCGGACCAATTAAGGCTTTCTGAAGATGACTTGCTCCTGTCATTACTACTTCGTAGATCGTACCTTCCATCTTTAAAAAAGGGATGATTATTCCACAGCTGTCACTTGATTATTCCAAGGGTATTACTGTGATTATTCCAAGGGTAAGGCCATGATTATTTACCATCATATCGATGACTATAGTATATTTAAACATAGCATTAATAAGTTACTACCTATGCACCTCTGAAAAGGACAATCATGTGAAAGTAAAAGCAATATGCAATTGGGGGGGGAATCTATATAACACCGCGTCTTTTATCCACAGCCAAAACAGCAAAATTTAGCTCTCTATCACCGCATCATCACGTCATCGCCTAAAACAACGTGGCTCCGATGGCAAAAGATGTGGCTACTACGGCCGGGATGGCCATCCCGGTAAACGACATAGGGGCCAATCGGGGGCTAGCGTTCTCACTTGTGCCACTGCTAGTTGTGTTGCTGCCAGGCGTGTTCGATGCACCATTTGCTAGCACCTTTACGGAGAGGCCCGAGAGTGTCTGTCCATCGACGTCCTTGACGGTCTGGGTAACGGCATAGCTGCTGATATCGACGATTTTTCCGTTGAGTTTCTTCGATATTCCGTTATCTATCATCTCTTGAGCACCTGGAGGGGGGTTTGGCAACGTGAAATTCGTGCTAAAACCTTTTTCAGTGATCAAACTTGCACTGCAAGTAGGAATACTGAGAGATTTGTTGGCGGATTTCACACCCTGCACTGTAGACCAGTCAAGGCCTTCGTATCGGTTCTGTAGTGTGCGGAAATCGGCGAGCAGATCGACAGAGCCATCCGAGTTAACAGTAGCGAGGCCGTAGTCGTTCGCCTCCTGCGCATACTCGTAAACCACAGCGCCAGAGAAGGTATCAGTCATTTCCGATGCGTAAATGGCGTCAACTTCAGTGAAGACACGAGGAGCCGGAGTGTTACATCCATATTCGGAGAAGAAAGCAGGAATGGTGGAGGCATTAAAGATATCGACTAGTTGATCGTAGCCGGCCTCGGTGAAGGAGCTGTTACCACACCAGGAGTAGCTGTTCAGCGCGAACATATCGGCACGCGACATATCACCAGCCTCGCCCTCGATGGAGCACTGGAAAAATTCAAAGGTGTCTGCGAGAACGGAGCGAACATCGGCGGCTGAGTAACCGACAGGGATCTGACGGGAGGCATGGTTCTTGATGTAGTTCTTGAGATCACGGGTGACGGCACGGATGTAAGGTGGGTTCAGAGAGCCGGTCTCAACGTTATTGATGACCTCGTTTCCGGAGAAAAAGCCCAAAAGGTTGGGGTAGTTCTTGAAGTTCTCGACAATGGCGAAGGTACGATTGAGATAGTCGGAATCGTAAGTGGTCCAGGGAGCAGCAGCGTCAAGAGATTGGCCAACCAAGGGAGAGTTCACGTCGATGAGCATGTACATGCCAGCCTGTGATGGGTCAGCGAGTTGGGTCTGGGTAAAACAAGCCAGTGTACACTCACCGCATTGAAGATGCTTGCACACTCGTCGTGGTTGAGATCGGGGTCCAGGTTGTAGACTCGGATGGCGTTGACGCCCAGCATCTGGCCAAGAGCAGCATCACGCATACAAACAGTGCCGTCTGACAAGGGATCAATGCCCTTTGACGGTTGGTACCCAGCACTTCCGCCAATCTGGTACGCCATGCCGACAATCTGAAATTCGTCGCCGGAGTCGGGGTTAACGAATCGATTGCCCTCGATTTCGAGGGTCGTCACGGCCGAGACCGACACCGCAGCGCCCAGCGCTGTGAGAGCGGTTCGGAAGAGCATGATTCAGGTGTTGGATACGAAATGTCTTGGCAAAAAAAAAAAAAAAAGGTAGAGAATCCCAAAGAGAGCGGTTGAGAGTAGAAGGGCCAAAAAACGGCGGAAAAAAAGCGGTGGTTGAGAGAGTGTATGTAATGTAAATGAGTGACTGGATAAGTGAGCAATAAACAACGAAATGCCTGGGGAGTAAGTAAGAAGGAGGAGGTTGGATACTTTACAGCTGCATTGTCAGGCGCATACCTGCGGAATAATAGGGTCGGTCCTCTTTCCTGCACAGGGGCTGGGGGGCTGGGGGGGTTTCAGTGGAGAGAATTCGGCAGGCGGGATGAAGATTGCTGCTAACCAGGTTTCTTCGTGAAACCCGCAAAGCTTACCTGGCTAGCGGGGGATCATGTTATGAGATCTCCATCTGCCTTCCATAATAGGACAGACCCCTGGCTGGACCTTTTCTCAGGGCACCAATTATATCAAGAGTCTGTAGCAACCGCCGTATTTTGCATTATTTTGGCTGCTGCTTTGCTAGAGGGAAACGGGTTTCAACAGTCGAGAAACCATACCTACAATATTCCTAGTTGGATATCGTATAAGTGGCTGAGGCATCAAAGATATCTGTCGCTCTTTCCTTTCACGATTGATCTTTCATAACTTGGAAATCCAGCAAAATTGAACTTTGAATAATCAAGGATTGGGAATAGGATAGACATTCCTTCCCTTTCATGTTACTACCCATCAAATAACAGATCGGATAGAAAAGCAGATATTCATTAAATAATCTTAACATACCTACTCCACCTTAGCATCAACTTTCACACTCCTCTCATCTCCCCTGCGTGTATAAGGTATGATAGACAACGGTATCTTGAAGAAGCTCCACGGCAAGATCGTAGATATCAGCAACCATGCCGCTATTCAGGCTGTAAATTATAGGTCTTAGAAGGAGCAAAACGTCACTACTCAGGGTTTCCCCCTCTAATAAGAGCACGTTTCAAAGCATAGGATTGGTTACAAAAATCACGATGTGTAAGAAGATGAAACTCCAGTGCGCTCTTCGAGATGGGGCAAAATTGCAAATCATCATAACGAGAAAAAACTGGTAGCCCGGTGGAACCAGCGCTAGAACAGCTCTGGCCTCGGGAGTAATCTTGGCAATCGGACCTACCCATGGCCTAGGGTCCACCACGCAATCGAAGAGGTTTTATTATGCAAGACTATTCCACGAGACATGATACTTGACAGACCCGTGACCACCTACCATTTGTGAAAGCAGAGCACTCAGTCGACACACAGAAAAAGTCAGAGCCAGAGCCATTATTTACATTCAATCAGTATAGTTCCGGCTCTATATCTAGAACTATCAATACATGTCTCATTGTTCACATCATTTACAGAATGATTTAAGAGTCCAGCCATTTGCCGAACGAGGTTGGTATGCCCTCCGCATCTGTGACAAGTCTCACTATGACTGGGCTCATATATTTGCCCAGTTGACTAGTCTGAGATTCAGGAGAATCTGTTGCTGATAACCACCGGTTATGACTTTCAACCAGAAGCAGCCTATTCTTCTGTAAAGCGCTCATTTGGCGGCTCATATCACTAGTTCAGGCATGGGAGCTTTGAGAGAATCACATATATGGCCGCCTATTTCTGTTCTTAATATCATCCGTATCATCATTATCTACACAGGCGTGATTCATGGCATATGTCTCTAGTGACTTGTGACATGCTCAAGCTAGTTCGACCGAAAATGCAAATTTATCTAGTCTTTTCCATGAACCACCCGAAAACGCCATTGATATATCACTCGGATACATCATGCTGATATGCTGTCCCTGTAACGTCTTCATTGAAGCATAGTCATTGTGGGCAGTGCTGTATGCTCTTCACCTTCACATCAACCACCTTGAGCTTAGCCGGTAGCCTCTCGATAGAAGGTCAAGCTCCGATTAGCACCCGCGGTGCAGAACATCTCGTTTCTTACAGTCTTGGGCAGCCACCGAACAGCCCACAAGGCCTTGTCCGTCTCGCTGTGCGTAGCGACGCAGGCGGATCGCTCGACCGACCAGACCTTGGCCTTGCCGTCGAAAGCGCCGCTTAATAGGTACTCGCCCGTATCACTCCAGTCGATGGACGTGATCCAAGACGTATGTCCCGTCAAGTTGCCGACGTGCTCGCCGTGCTTCGTGTCGTAGATGGAGATGATGCCTGAGTCTCCGGCGGCTGCGAGCCGTGTGCTTGCCGGTGAGAAGGCTACGGCTCGGACGGGCTTTACGAGTCCTGTATGGTAGGGTCATGTCAATAAAGAGTATTTCTTTCTCTTTTTTTATTCCTAGAACCCTGAGTCTTCTATTTTGTTTGTGTTAGGGAGAGGACGAGAGGTAACCATACCAGGTAACGAGTACTGCAGTCGACCCGTATCAGTATTGAAGACATAGATGGCACCGCTCTGGTGACCGCTCGCAGTGAACTTCCCATCGCGACTCAAGTCAACACATAAGCCAAAGCTACCCGAGCCAGCACTACCTGTCTCGTACTCGCGGATCGGCAAGCTGCGGTCGCCGTTGACGTCCCAGACATTGATGCGCCCGTCGTAAGTGGTAGACGCTAGATATTGCCCGTCTTCACTCAGAGCTATGGCCCAGACCTCGCCAGCGCCAGCGCCAGAGCCTTCGGCTAGGTTGAGTTCACCGAAAGCTTCCCATTTCTCGGCATTGTTGCTGTTGCTGTCTGTAGCGGTGGCTTTCCAGATCTTGACGTCACCGCCGAAGCCTACTGACGCGGCGATCTTGCCGTTGCGCGAGACGGCGATGTGGTGACAGCCGAGCTTGTGGGCGCCAGAGAGGGATTGTGCGAGGGGAATCGAGGGTTGGTTGGTGGCGTGGACGTGGATTGTGGAGGAGCCGCTGGCGGAGAGGATGCCGGTTGGGGTTGCGGCGAGGGAGAATATGTCGGTCAAGTGGGCTTTGAATCAGATTTCTATGTTAACGGATTCAGACTTGACGTTGGGTGTAGGTGTGATAAGCATGGTGGGGGAAGGGCTGGAGGTAGGAGGGACATCAACTCACCATTGTCCACGGTGTGCGTGGTGAGGTATTGTTTCGACTATGGCTGCATGTCAATGAAGGAATAGATATTCAATTTTTGTAGAAAAGCTTACCATATTACCGGTCCATTTGCGTGCATGTACTTTGGTGTGATGCCTGTTTGCAGGGCTAATGTGGTGATGTGGGAGGAATGACAGCTTTGGTGGGGTCTCGCGACTTTGCTACGAGAGCGATCATTCCATTGGCTTATTAGGTAGCTTGACTCCCTTTGAATAAATATACACCCGGAACAGACAAATAGTAGAAATCAACTTATTTTATACATGCTGATATTTTACAGTCATATTCTACAGCAGGGCATTCACATTTGTTGTTTTCTGCCCATCAAGTCAAGCTTGTAAACCCAACCCCTTGTTTGACACCTTCTAAGAACTTTGAGACGATCCAGCCCCTTCGTTTTGACCAAGCATCCTTGATAGCTCTGAAATAATAGATATTTATGAGTCTCTGGGAATTGTTGTAAGGAATAGGGCGGGCATCTACTTACTGGCTGTACATGATGTGCATAGCTTGTGCATCATCTTGATTCCTCCGCAAGCTGGACACCTGTTCAGGTTTGTGACGTCCTTGAGGGCCTTGCCAGCCATCTGCCTGTGTCTCTTCTTCATGTGTGATGTTTTGCTTTTGGGTACTGCTCTGAGAATGCCGTCCCATATGTCACCGAGTAATGATGGGATACCGGTGATGGCTGAAGGGATCGCGACTGCCAGAGCTGGTATCAAGGGGATATGTGATGATTGTTGCGAGGAGAGAATGGTGGATCTGAAGGAGAGGCCGAAGTTTGCTGTCGAAAATCGAGGAAAAATGGTCGTGAAGGCCGAAGCCATTCGCAACGGCTGGAGGGCTGCCATGGTGTAGTTGTTGAAGATGTTTAGTCCCAGAGCGCGAGAGACTAATCAAGCCACGAAAGTAGCAGCGGAGTCTCTCGGAAATCGGAAGGCTGTTTCGAAGATTGAAAGAATAACTCGACTGAAATTGGCGCTATTGGCAGACTCCCGTACAATCGACTGCCTTCGCTGTGATGGGATATATTCTCTTATGAATAACTCGGGCTTGGTTATGATTCAAAAAAATCAACCCGCGAAGCTCGTCTGACAGGCGGGAGTCTATTTCTCCCAGCTGATGGCAGCTGAGTGCTAGACTAAGGTGACCAGACTTTCATTTATTACTTTTTTGCGCTAAGCTCGTTACACATGGATGCAATTACGGACCCTGCACATGTCAACTGACATTCGTTCTGTACTACTTACCTTACTATAAGCCTGTTCTAGGTTTTTATGAGATAGGCTGTCTTTGTTAATTTGTTTTAGAAAGTGGGCGATGATGCGATGATATATGGCTGAGAAAGTTGAGTTGATGGCAACAAAGAGTTCTTGGAATGTCCTAGCGCCGACGACACGGCAGACAACGATAACGATAACATGAAATGAAACCCCAATGTCCGGGTCCAATCGGAGAGCCAATCATTGCGCGTTCTCTCCATACCCCTTTCTCTTTCCCCAGTCGTGACTTGCAGAGTGACTTGCCGACCCCCTAAAATAATTGCCCCCTGGCTGATGTTTCCCTGCCTGCTACGTGTGTGCAACACGGAAATTACGACCTGTGCTTTTTTGTTGTTGGGCAAGGACAGAAGCCAAGTCTCTACATTGCTATTTCCCAAAGCAACTTGACTTGGATGCTTGACCAAACACGAGGATCCCTTCACGGCAAAATTCCCAATCCACAGCAGCTTCTCTCCCTCCCCCATCATTGATTCCATTAACAACGTCGTCCACCATCGATTTGGTCGGTCGTGTCACCATCTCTCTCCATCACTCTCGTTGACCGCCTCGTCCCTCCAATTTCTGCCTTTGGCTCCTTTTTGGAATAGGAACCATTACCACTATTAGGTATCTTCTCGTCATCCTACACGGACAAACTTGAAGCAATGGCTACGCCCACCGTCTTCCCCAACAGCCATGTCGGCTTTGACAGTATCACTGCTCAGATCGAGAAAAAGCTGTTGAAGAGAGGATTCCAGTTCAACGTCATCTGCGTTGGTAAGTCTACGACACCGTCCAGTTGCGACCCCAGCTCTCTATCTACCTGCCCTCCCATCTTTCTCTGTTTCCCGAGCAATGCATGTTAACTCGTACAGGCCAAACTGGCTTGGGCAAATCCACCCTCATTAACACCATCTTCGCCTCCCACCTGATCGACTCGAAAGGCAGAATGATGCCCGATGAGCAGATCCGATCCACCACCGAGATCCACCCCGTGTCGCATATTATCGAGGAGAACGGTGTCCGCCTGCGCCTCAACATCGTCGACACCCCCGGCTATGGTGACTTGGTCAATAACGACCGGTGCTGGGACCCTATCGTCAAGTACATCAAGGATCAGCACTCCGCGTACCTGCGAAAGGAGCTCACAGCACAGCGCGAACGCTACATCCAAGACACCCGCATCCACTGCTGCTTGTTCTTCATCCAGCCCTCCGGCCACTCTCTCAAGCCCATTGACATTGTTGTCCTGAAGAAGCTGTCTGATGTTGTCAATGTTGTCCCTGTCATCGCCAAGGCCGACTCGTTGACGTTGGAAGAGAGACAAGCCTTCAAGGAGCGCATCAAGGAGGAGTTTGCTTTCCACAACCTCAAGATGTACCCCTATGATAATGACGAGCTGGATGATGAGGAGCGCTCCACCAACACTCAGATCAAGGTATGTCTGAACTGCCTTCCTCTACTACAAAAATAATCACTCTAACTCAAATGTAGGACCTTGTACCTTTCGCCGTTGTCGGTTCTGAGAAGTCGATCATCGTCAACGGACAGCAAGTCCGTGGTCGTCAAAACCGCTGGGGTGTGATCAATGTCGAGGACGAGACCCATTGCGAATTTGTTTACCTGCGCAACTTCCTCCTCCGAACACATCTCCAGGATCTCATCGAGACAACTTCCCAGATCCACTACGAGACCTTCCGAGCCAAGCAACTCCTTGCTTTGAAGGAGAGCAGTGCCCAGGGCCATGGCAGCCGGCCCATCAGCCCCTCGGCCGACCGGGAGATCAGCAGAAGCTCTCAGCGAATGACCATGAACGGATACTAGAACCATTCCCCGACATGATTTCTTCCAGCTGGAGAGATCTCGTATATCTACCCACTTGCTGGCCTTCTCCATACTCGGGCGCGACTCGATAGTGCGATGTCCAGGAAATACCACTGGTCTTACTTTTCTAGCATGGCGTCTGTAAGGAAAACCTCGGGCTCTTCGGGGTAGCCTGCACGAACCGCAAGTCTTGTGCAAAACCCCTCGAAAAAATGTGATTTGAAACCGATAATCAAAAGGCTGTATGGCTAGTAATGTACGTCAGGGTATTCGGAAGCTGAAGAGCAAACCTCGGCATGATACCACGGCGGAGGTTTTGGCCTTTATTCGGGGTGCCCCAAAAAGCTTTGTTATGTGTATGTGAATTGGCGGTGGAGCAAGACAGTTATTTGTGGCAGAGTAGCCCCTATGGTCCCTGACCTTTTTCTTATTTCCTTGTAGTATTCCCCCGAGAGCTCTCTTCATCTTTCTACAAGACTTAATTCATGGCCGATTCTCTGCTGTGCTCATGACTGGAGTCAGTTTCAATACCTAATGGAACGAAATACGATACTTGGACCTGTGTTGATTGAGAGATGTGATATGTCTTCACTATATGCTTGAACATATATTCATAGTGAGCTGCTTGCTGGCTGTCTAGGCGATGACCTTTGTTTTGAGTGTCGTTTTATTATATAGCCTATGTCTGGGTGGTTCTGTACCAGATTGATCGTCTACAGGTCTATTGTATTTCCTTCTGGGCTGTATGCATTTTCTTCTGTCTTTTTGGTTGACATTATATGTTATGTTATCTGTCTTCCGAAGTCTTTTATGTCTAATCCCCCAACTCTTAATCCATTAGTTTTGGAGGAGTCATAGTTTAAGCCAAACAGAACAGAAAATATCCTCTACGCGCTGGCGGGTTTATAGACAAAATCTTCGAGCTCCTTGTATGCAATGTCCAAGTCGTCGTTGACGATGATGAGATCATGGACTCCCGGGGTATCGGCGTACTCGAGCTCGAGCTTGGCCTGATTCAGCCGTTTCGTGATGGACTCTTCGCTCTCGGTGCCCCGGCCGCGGAGGCGCTGCTCGAGGGAGGAGAAGGTGGGGGGTTTGATGAAGACGTAGCGTGCGGATATGTCGCTTTTGCGCATTTGTTTTACGCCCTATCGTCAATCGAAGTGTATCAGTATTTGGTTTTTTTTTTTTTTTTTTTGTCTTATTCTTTTCCTTTTTTTTTTTCTGGTGATCTGAGCAAACTGGATGGAAAGAAGGGTTTCACCATACCTCCATCTCGATGTCGAGGAGCACAATCTGCCCCTTGGCAGCCTGCTCCGCAATCGTCGCCTTGCTCGTGCCGTACCGGTTGTTGTTGAACTGCGCGTGCTCGACGAAGCCGTCGGCGGCGATCAGGTCCTCGAACTCCTTCGCGCTGACGTAGTAGTAGTGGATGCCGTGCGTCTCGCCGTCGCGCGGTAGGCGCGTCGTGTGCGATACGGAGAAGGAGAATGTGTCCGGGTGGGAGGCGCGTAGCCGGTTGATTAGTGTGCCTTTGCCGACGCCTGATGGGCCGGATATGACGAGGGGGCGACGGTCGGAGGGAGGTGCTGTGCGTTGCGCTTGTTAGTGGAGAGGTGTGAATGGATTGGATCGCATATATGGGTGCATTTTTGTGATATGGACTCGAGAAGAGGAGGAGGAGGAGGAGGAGGAGAAGAGAACGGGCAGCAAACAAAACATACTGGGTGCCATGGTGCCTGCGAAGCGGTGTCCTGTGGTGGTGAGCGGACTTTTCTGCAGGGACAGGACTCGAGAACTCAGGCTGCTGGTCACGCAGCTGGAAATGAAGCGCATACGGCGCGAAGAAGAGAGAGCTAGAGGCAGTAGTAGCTGCTACGAAGGGGGCGAAAAGTTGTCGGTGAACCAACAACATGCAGGTGATTTCTCAACCCTTGGTGTTGTTGGTCGCCTCCAGTTTCGCTCGCTCGCCTCGTTCGTTCAAGGCCACTGGTGGTGGTGGCATGGTCTCCATTTGTTAGTGGAGGCCGTTCCATCCATGCCCACCCGAGCCTGGGCGTACAAGCCACATTTTCATCCCGTCTTGTGGTTTATAGATTCTGCGCCACACTTTATGAGGTCTGCCCAGGTGCAACTGTGGGAGGTAGACAAGATCATAAAGAAGAAAAGGTCGTGTTCAGGTATTGACCCCTCTTCTTGTAACTACGTTTCTAAGATTTTCAATTCTAACTGTGATCATTACTCGTCACAGCGTGCTCTACATGGACCTGTGTTTTCAGTTGGAACATTCTTATCACTGCGGCGGTGCTGTGTGGAAGACGGAGAGAAACTCGCTGCTCTGATGGTGCAAGACATATGTAAAGAGCATGCGTATTATTAATTCTCACCATCACCTTGCTGCGTATGCATCTAACTGTCTTCGCTATCATTTCACATGTGTCTAACCTGAATTCATTTCCTTCATATTCCTCGGCCATCATACATTTCTTCATCTCTTTGCTACACCGAGAGACTAGATGGCTCGATACGGCAAGCGCTCAGGAGTGTAATGGAAAAAGAGAGGAAGAGAGAGTCCTGCTCTTTTGACTACGACTCTTCCACAGATCCCATGAGTGTGTCTTTACATCAACTCAAACGTAAGATCAGAGTCGTCGACAGAAATCCATTCAGGGTTGTTCTCTCCTGCGGTGCTAGTTTTCTGCTCAATTGCTTCTTGATCCTTCACTGTTGTATGCTCCTCCAGGTTCTGAGGCTCTTTGACCCCCGCGTCGTCCTCCCAGTTGTATCCATAGTCATCATTGGCGTCTCGGAGATGCTCGTATAGGTCATCAAAGATGTCGTCAGGCAACTTTCGCTCTATTGTTTTGAAGATATCTTTGACGATTCCGATGGTTCGTTCCTGGATGAATTCGACGGCATCGTACTTCTCGAGGATCTTCTCCTCAAGAGCCCGATAGAGATAGCATCTCTGATCGTCTAGCTCATCCACGAGGTCTAAAATGTAGTTGTCTAGCTCCTCGAGCTCGTTGAGACCAGTATTGTCATCGTTCTTGCCGGTAGAGACTTCAGAGCTGCTGACACTGTAGTTAAGCTCAGCGAGAGCCTGGGTCGCGATATAGCTGTCCCGCTTAAGGCGTGCCTCACGGAGCTTGATAGCGTAATAGGCCCAGCGAAAGACGGTCACGATGGAATTTGTGCGGGCTTCGAGGACCATGGACATTTCATTGACTTCTTCTCCGATATTTTCGGCTAACTTCTGAGTTCTTTCCTCGACGTTCGCTCGGATTTGATTTAGGATAGTTTGTTGGTTCTCCATCTTAGGACTAGGCATTTTTGTTGTTGAGTGCGAGTTGAGAAAGTAGGATGAGAGTGCCCGTTCAAATGGAGCATGGCGATTGAAAGGCTCTTCTTATACAGCATTCAACTTGGTCTGTAGAACCGGCTGCATATTCTGGCGAGTTCTATGAACCAAATATATGAGACAAAACCCGCTTGATGAATAGAATAAAAGCTTTTCATTGTATTGAATAATGTGTGAGTGATTCTGTTTCCATTGCTTTGATTGTCTCACGTGCTTGAACCCATCAGTCATCTTGCAAGTGTATGTGTGCTGATGAAAATATCATGCCTTGAATCAAATGCTTTGAAGTCTGTCTCAAGAGCTCTTTGTGTAAGCCGAAGGACGTAAGCAGCACAATCTCTATGCTCGGTAATCACCAACAGTCTCTCTGAAGTTCGTCAAGAAATACCATAAGCGAGGCTTCTGCCTGCTTGTCGCGCGGAGCGAGAAGGGCGCGAAACCAATCTACTATTTTCCCCAAACCGCAGTGACATACCTCCAGCATGATGAAATTATCCGTCCCCCAATTCGCAATGCCCACACCTTCGGCTTTCCAGCGCGACAGTCTCTGGCAATGCGGCGGAGCCTCAAAGATATTGACGATGTCCACTGGAGGGCTGCCGGTACATTTGGGGCAGGTATGTAATCGGTATGTGTACGCGCAGATGGTATAAGCACTCAGTAGTATCGCCGGTATCGCAAGTGGGTTGAGAGTCATTCTGGAAGCTGGGCTTTGCATTGCACATTCCTTTGCCATGATGCCAGCGAGCTGAGCACTGTGCCACGCCGCCATGCGCCCTGTAGTTGATTGCTGCCATGCCACTAAGTAATGCTCTGAGCTGTCTTTGCAAACTGGTATGTGGATCGATCGTAGTCTAAGGTATCGTGCCGAGAGCTGTAGAAGTTCTATCGGTGCGTAGTTAATGAGACCCATCAGTTTGGGGAGAAGAAGAATCTGAGGGGTCATCTCATCGAGGCAAACATCAGAGAAGTAGTTTTTACGTAGCCTGGTAATTGTCAGTTTAAATTTGGATGTTTAAGCGCGAGTATAAGTCGAGATCTGTGTTTGATGGAAGCTTCAAGGTGCTCACTCACTATGGTGACATCAGCAACTGTCATTCAATAGGATCGACACGGCGGGTGATACAAACCTGGCAGTCCGTTTCTAAACTGAGCGACCAATTTTCGAGGCGTTGGCGCCCGGCAGGCCGGGGATGTTCATGACGAGATCTAGAGTAGAGTTCATCCGCCACCGAGCGGAGGGCGTAGTGGCCTGACTCCCAAACGCCGGATTGCAAACCGCAGAGAACAAAATGATAATCCATTTTCGTCCATCGGGGAGCCATCTCATTTTGACGGGGAACACCTAACATGTCTGAGACTAAAAAAGCAAAAGTTGTCTTTTTCCGCATCATGGTCTGCCTTTCTCCTAGAGTGCGTCCTTCCTCGTCGTTAATTGCATTCGTCCAGATTGCAGTGGCCGTCAGAGGCATCACAAGCTCTTGAAACCGGATTAAAGGTGGCATATCAGTCAATACGCTGAAATATGCATCGATCCGTAACGCAGCCAGTGCTATACTGCACAATATCAGCCCACTGCCCTCAGAAGGATTCGAAATTATGTTCTAACCGGTGACGTTGCTCCTGCACTTCAACGGGAGTAGAAGCTTTTCGGACCTGATTGAATGTGCCATTTTGCCCATCGAGGATTCCCGCACATCGACACAAGGTAACGAGAGTATTGTGCAGCTTGAGAGCTCGAGAGGCCATGCCCTCCGCCACCTAGGTTATCAGCAGAGGAAGTATGCGGGGAGTCTTATATGGTATAACTCACAAGATTGCTCAAGGCGTAAACCATACACAAGACCATCGTCTGCAACATATGAAGTGGTGGATCTGGGTTCTGAATGAGATCAGCTGTTTGTTTGCCGCAAGCCAATATAGCAATGCATACTAAGTCGACGTTGGAAAGCTGGCCAAAAATCCATGGGGCGAGGGTCAGATGGTCGTTGTCTCCTTCAATCCAACTCGCAAGCATCACGACTGACATTGTGAGAGTGCTAGGGTACACGTCTGTGGGAGAGCTTGGAGGATTAAGTATCGGCCATATGGGATGTATAATGCTAAAATATACTTGGAAGCGACTCATCACTGAGGCAGTTTCCCTCAAAACATACTGTTCCAAGTCGACATCGTCAGGGAGCTTGTCCAAATGAGACTTCGGGGCTGCCGGGGCTGAAAGGTCCGGAAAGGCTTTCGAAGTCGAATCGCCGACAATTACATGAGGTTCAGGTTCCGGGCGAACACATTCGACAGACTTGCGATGGCAAGCCATGCATGTAGTCTTATCATCGCAGCGAGTCTTACTCTCTCTACAGCGAACGCAGGCTACAAAATTCCGCCTAGGCTTGTAATACTGTGGGTGAAACTCAACATGTCGCTTGAGAACATCGCTGCGACGAATTAGAACAATTTTCTTCTTCCTTACTAAATGAATAGTGTGCCAGAAAGGTCCATTTACCTACGCGCATACCGTCTACCGCAGATGTTGCACACATATGGTAGTTCGGTATTATGGGACTTCTGATGCCTTGTCAAGTGTTCCTTTCTCCGAAATACTTTCACACACCCCGGAATCGAACATTCGAAACGCTTCGACTGACTTGCAGATGGAGGCGGAGCGGGTATCGATACTTGTTGACTCATAACGAAGTAGGATTAGAGGCGGACTCGAATATCAGGTAGGATATTGCTAATGGATCGGACATGTGGGAGAAACTGGAAATAAAGGGTCGGTCGACCGTGGTCGAGGCGCCGCACAACCTCGCAACACCAGACACATGAGGTGACTATTTGTAGACTCCAAATGCACAGAGTGACTAATCGGAACTTGCATCTTCTTAGCAGATATGCACTGTTCACAGATATTAGGCGACAATTGATGAGAGTAAATATTGAGAATGCCAGGATGACGTGAAATGCTTACGGAATCTCAGCTATAGGCTCAAAGGGCTATACTCAACTTGTCCTAGCGGAAGCGGGGTCGTATGTGGGATTCCCGGGATTCATGTGGGATGTAAGTCCTCTAGTTGGTACTAGAGGGTTAAACCTGGCGGTGGACCCTCTTTCACTCGCGGGCTCCTTTAGAAGGGGTATAAACCCTGCTCCAGAAAAAAACCATGCTCCAGAAATTTATATACAAAAGTGCCTTTTTCTATGCAAAATAATTTACTTCTACAGCAAGTTCGAGACAAAACAAAAAAAGGAAAATGATCGCTACGAGTAGGAGACGAAGGCGATTTTTTTTTTATTTTTTTATTCGTACGTAGCGGATAGATTTTGATTTTGATACAAACGTTCAACGATTAGGTGAAGAAACGCACCAAGTGGGTGTAAAAAATGAAAAGTTGGAAAGTCTCCGAGTAGAAGTACCTTCCCATACAATTTGTATGGGAGATTTCTGGAGCATAGGTATTTGTCTGGAGTAGGGTTTTTGTCCCCTCCAAAGGAGCCCGCGAGTGAAGGAGGGACCACCGCCAGGTTTAACCCTCTAGTAAGCCTTTATCTCCTGATTCCTTAGGTTCGGAGTTATTCGTAGGGCTCATACAAAATACATCCGACGTTGGTTCGGAATCCGACGGCAGAGTTGTGATATGATGGGAGCTCCATGTCCCAGCGTGACTCAGGAGTTCGACCATGGCTCATTGCTTAGGTGTGTGTTACGCCCGTTACGTGATGCTCGATTAATAAACCGTTCGTACAATGCAAGATGTGTTCGATATTGCATCAAACAATAATGGCAGCCAGCTATGGCTACTATAAATGCTCTGCGATGCGCCCGACTTTTCATAAGCCAGAATGGTCACGCAACACACACTTCAAACACCCACTTCACTATTGATACCCTACACATATCAGCCCCTGCCTCTCTCTAGCAATAGAATTTTTATCATGATGAGTGCCATCACGAAAGTTGCCTTGGCCGGTGCTACTGGCAACCTAGGCCCAGCTATCCTTGATCAGCTACTTGCCGCCGGGTTCCAAGTTACAGTTCTCACGAGACAGAGTAGTACGCATAGCTTTCCCGGTAATGTTTCCGCGAAAGAGGTCGATTACGAATCGGTGGACTCCCTCACGAAAGCTCTACAGGGGCAAGACGCTATTGTATGCACTCTTGCTCACACAGCCCTCAAGCTACAACTCAACCTGGTCGAAGCCGCCTCGAAAGCCAAGGTTTCACGATTTATTCCTTCTGAATTCGGCTCCGATACGAGCAACCCAAAGAATGCCAAGCTCCCTGTCTTTGCAGGGAAAGTCACTGTTGGGGAGGCTCTAGCCAAAGCAGCAGAAAAGGGAGACATATCTTACACACTCATTCGCACCGGCCCATTCTTCGACTGGGGTATCACCCACGGCCTTCTTCTTGGTAACACAAAAGAGAAGATCGTTACATTGTGGGATGGCGGCGAGCGCCCTTTCAGCACTACCACTCTCGCGTCGATCGGAAAAGCCGTTGTGGGTGTACTGAAAAACCCTGACGCAACCAAGAATCGAGGCATCTACGTTCACGACGCAGTTCTGAGCCCGAAGAAGCTTCATGCGTTAGCAGAAAAGGTCACTAGCACCACCTGGCAAACCAAAGTCGTGTCGATTGAAGACGAACTGTTGCCCCCTGCTTGGGCTGAACTGAAGAAAGAGAAGCCGGATCATAGTAAACTCGTCATCCCGTTCATTGTTGGTACGTACTGTGTTCTCAAACCTTGCTTACTCGCATATGACTTTTCTCGTTGTTTCGGACAATCATTGAACAAGCATATAACTGACACATTGCCTTACAGCTTCCATCATGGGAGAGGGTTATGGTGGGCATTTCCAGGAGGTGGATAATCAGGTTCTCGGTTTAGAGAAATGACTGATGCAGAGGTCGAGGCGATTGTGGCCAAGGCCTTGAACTAAGATAGAGCCAGTGTCACTACTTTGATAAAGTATCATTAAGGGCCGGGGAGAATCTCATGGTTTCAATGTTTTAGGTGAAAGAGATCTATTCGATCGTTTAATACTATATGCTGTACCGTGCTCTAAAACATTCTTCATCACAACAAGATGCGGCATGAATCGTAACGATGGGATGCCCAACTGCAAAATCTTCTGTACGATCAGAGGCGCCATCAGCCCAGCGAGGGCCTTCATCTTACCATCTACTGCAATTTCATGGATATTTGATCCTAGCGTGAGGGATATCGCCCACGGAGTGTCTGGAAACCTCCAGCGCCTGTGCTGGCAGCTAGAAAAGCCTTAATAAGTTATTAATTCTTCAGTTTCTCTCTAGAAATTCCGGGTCAACGATGTGTAGGGAAAGATGCCACCATTCTCCATCATAAGAGATGTGACCCGGAGCCACTGAGTATGAGGTTCCCGACGAGGGCCCCGAGAACGCCATCGATGAGAGCTTTGGTTGAAGCGAAAGTCTCTGACACCCGACCCGTAAAATGGCAATTCCAATCAAGGAAATGCAGAAAAATATCATCCCTGTAAACAGCGAAGGATGCGACCCTAGGTTTGCTCTGAGCCTGATGAAACCGTTTCTGAGCCTCATTTGAAAATTTCTTAGCAAGATTGGAAACAGAACTACAGGATCTCTTCTTTGTTTGATGGCATAAATCAAGGCAGCGGACTCAAGATGAGGGGGTCTCCCTTCCCATCTGCCGATCCACCACCTACTGTTGGCCAACATAGAAAACTCTGTCTTCGAACTGGCCGGTGTAATTGATTGTGTCCATCCCCAGATTGAGCTAAAGTTCAGATGCCAGAAGTCGTCGTCGTCTGTCCAATGAAAGGCTCTAAACCATCTGTAACCGCCGTCTTGAATTTATCCAGGTGTAGCCCGCCTGAGTTTATTGTCGATAGTTGACTTGTCCGAGAACGAGCAAAATACAGGTTTCGACATAAAAAACCGGCCGCACTTGGCTTTGTGCCTACCCTGCATGGTGTTGATAATCATTAGGTCCCTCAGCTGGGGGAAGACGGAGCGCTGAAAAAGGCTTCTGGCAGGTCGGTTATGCAAAGCCCAGCCGTACCAACGAAGCTCCCAACAGATAGCGAGCCTACGGACCGAATGGCAGAAATGGAGGAAACCTGGATCATCGAGATCCAGGCAGAAGCGTCCTTGATCCATGTCACTCGGTTTATAGAACAAGACGAAGGTCGAATTCTCGGTCGAGATGATGCGCGACTCTTGACATGTACGTGAGAGGTTGAAGGCATGTTCGGAGAACATGCTTTCTTGAGACAGGGAGTTGGAACTGTAGTGACTGTAAGAGAACGCCAGGGGCTGAAGATGTTCTTCCCCGGCGAGAGACCATTCCCAGACCATGTCGCGAAGTTCTCGGGGTAGTTTGCTGAACAAGTGGAATTCACGCGCTGGCTGAGATTTCCACCATCCACTAGTCTGAAGACGTCGAAGGGGATTTGGTGCCATGCTTGCGATGGCAGTAGATAATCCCTGGAATGAGCTGATAGTCTTTCTGGCTTAGGTGCGATTCAAGAATGTAGATGGTCTTGAACTTAGTAAGACAGTTTTGGCTTCGAAAGATTTGGTAGGTAAGAGAAACGATAAGTTGTAGACTTTCGCGATGAATCAATCGAGATATGTTGCGGTCGGCATGAAGCCTTTATAGATTCTGGCCATGGTGGTTTTGGCTACTGACATGAGCAAGTTCGTTAGGAAATAGAGCATTATCTGAAGTCTAAAAATAAGTACTAAGTTTATTCTACTAATATGAGAGTCGTATTGATTAGTTTCTTCATCTATCATCAGTGAATAAAGAATTGGTCCAACCTTCTCGGTTAAGCTAAAGTGTGCCGACATTTGTCAAGTTGGTTGGGCGACATTTTAATCTTCATTCTCTAAAACGCATGAGATTAAAAGAAGAACACTAAATAAAGTATATTATTAGAGAGGTAGTAGGAAATATTGACAAAATGGGAGTAAAATGTGCTCGCATGCGAGCATTTTTGCTTGAGTGCACCGGGAAGAAGGATAGGGGAAATCAAAAGCGCACCTACCACCTAGGTTAGCAAAATACTATGATGCCTGAGTTTCAGTTTCAGAGCAAATGATTCAAGACTCGCTGTGAATTGGTTGCATTCTGGCTTTACATGTCGTTAACATACTGACATAGTCATCTACTGGCCAAACATGGCAAACAATTGGCATAAGTCATTTTTGACATTGATTTTCAAACTCCCACGCATAGCATTGGCAGTTGAACACCAGGTCTTGGAGCTTGCCAAAGGGTAAAAGAGAAGGAAAAAAGTAGAATTATAAAGAGGCCAACCAAACAAGTGTTGCGTGATATAGAGCAATGTCATAAAGCATCAAATTAGAGTACTCCATACCACCTACAAAATAGCTACCTAGAGATTGGCAATCAGTTAACCATTTTCACAGTGTGCCTCGCTGAAGTGACGGGACCTCATGCAACGCCACACTTTAGCCGCCACTCTAAGTGCATGCTATGGCTGCTGCAAGTGGCCACTAATATCAACTAGGCATGGGCTTAATGTCCGTAATAGGCAATCGATTACATCATACTTGCTTGGCCGTCTCATACATCACCATCAGTGAAATATAAACCTGATGATGACAAACAGCGTCCTAAGTCTAATCAATATCTTCAACATCGTATTTCAAGACCGGGAGCCTACTACTTTTCTCATTGTACGGAACTATATAGCCCATATACTCGCAATGCGCCCATTCCCAGAAGATCCTCAAATCAGTGGATCAGTGTCGTCACGGAGGCGACATTGCATCCCTTTACTTTTACGTCCTCGACTGACCTGGAGATATCTTCTGTTTTCTTTTGCTACAATCTACATATTATACTGTTTCATTTTTTCATTACCTCTCTTTGCGAATCCGTTGCCTGCGTATAGCGGACCGTACCAAGTGGGCACAATTGATATCGAATATCCCGTATCCCCAACTCGCGTCCTGGACACCGCTCGGTTCAAGGGCTCGAAAGAAGATGCCTTCGAACTCCAGACTGTCCTTTTCACTTTATACTATCCAGCTCAGCCCGGGAAGAGTCACAAATCAAAACATTACTGGATTCCCAAACCCATTTCAGTGACTGCGAAAGGATATGCCAAATTTGCACACATCAGTAACTTTATTATCGATGCTATCTTTACAGGTGCCATTCGCGTTTTAGTTGGTGGCGTCACAATTCCCGCTGAGGTTGATGTGCCTCTTTCCGAAGCACCCTCTTCAATCCTGACTGCTTATACCGATGCTAGTGAAGAGAAGGGAGAGGAAAACATTGCGGTCTCTGAAACCAAAGGTTATCCTGTCGTTGTCTTTTCACATGGAATGGCCTCTAGCCGCACGGACTACACGCATTATGCTGGTAAGCCTCATTCTCCATGTAAATTCCGATAAAAAAGTACCCTAACTCAGACATTCGTAATTTGCAGGTGAATTAGCATCGCGGGGTGTCGTTGTGGCCATGATTGAGCATCGAGATGGCTCATGCCCCGGATCGGTTATTCAACAACACGGCGAACCTGATCAGACTAGATTTACATTTAGACCTTCCGAAGTCACATCAATAGAAGGGAAAGAACTAGAGATAGACTATTTCAAGCGAGCTCAACTGAGTTTCCGTGAAGCCGAGATTGAAGAGACGGTTAGCATTTTGAGAAAGATCAACAACGGCGAAGGAAAAGAAGTCTTCAAGCTGAATTCCCGAAACGAGGGCTCGGGATTTGTTGACTGGGCAGGCCAGCTCAACACCGACGAAATGATTATGGCTGGGCACAGCTACGGAGCAACAGGCGCGCTTCAAGCTCTTAAGGGCGGTCCAACTCATGACAGACCATTCGCTGGTGGCATTATCCTCGATCCAGGGAAGAGCAGCGGCAGGCTAAACGGCGATGTGAGGGTGCCCATTATGGTCATTCACAGCAACTCATGGAGCAGCAAGCACAGCGTGTTTTACGGACGACCTCATTTCGACGTTGTTCGCAGTATCGTACAGGAGAACAACGACCGTGGAAATCCCTCTTGGTTCGTCACATCTTTGGGAACTTCACACCCATCTGTGACGGATGCGCCACTTCTTGAGCCTTTGTTGCTTAGTTGGACAACAGGGGCGAGAATTGACGTGTATGAGGGCGTCAAACAGTATGTCCATGTCTCTGAGGACTTCCTTTTGTTCCTACAGAAGGGCGAGATGCGGAACTTGCTTGCCGAGAAAGCCGAATTCCCCGAATATGATGCTGGGAAAGGGTTTGGTGTTTGGAAGCCTGGTCAAGAACAGGATGAGAAGAATGGAGGCGCATGGTGGGATTGGAGAAGATATTGGCAGGTTCATGTATCACCTAAATCTAATGACAGTTGAGTGGTCCTAGAATAGCGTGTTCTTTTTCAAGCTGAAAGAATGAACTTCAAAGAAACTAAGAGGAAAATTTCTATAGTGAGAGGGATAGTCGGAAGAACATTTTGTTAATGACGACCAGCGACTCGCGAATAAAGAAGATGAGTACCAATCCCACGACACACACGGTTGATTTTGTAGGGGGGATGAAATTTTTGCGAAATGTAGCCCCTTCGTTGTCTGGCACATTCACGCCAATGGCGCACTCATCCGCCGCAACATTCAGCGCTCTTCGTCTTATCGCAGTTGTACTTCGATGTACTCCTCCAATCATTGCATACAACGATCCGCTCCATAGCATGGTCAAAGGTTCAGAGTGGTCTGCAATCGAACTGCTGATCACGGGTGGCGCATTAGTAGCTGCAGGGCTTCATAGTGACTCATATACTCAGTAACTAGAGGGACATACCGCTGCGCTACGCTACATAAAAATCGATCAGGCACGTGAGTGCGGAATTCAGCGGGGTGATCGACAGAGCTATCGGAGTTGGCGGTAGCAGGCCATAGTCTTGTTGGCACACTTCACACACGGTACCTCAGACCCATCGAGGCCTTCGTACCGGTTCTGCAGGGTGCGGAAATCGGTGAGGAGACCAGCAGAGCCATCTGAGTTGACGGTAGCGAGGCCATAGTCGTTGGCCTCCTGCGCGTATTCGTAAACGACAGCACCGGAGAAGGGATCGGTCATTTCTACACATCCAGAAATTAGCGAATTTGTGGGTAAGTGACAATAGGCGTCTGAATCCCGAACGATTCGATGTTGAGGAGATCCTCGAAGCAATAGGCTCTGGGTCTTGGGAGGGGGTTGGGGGGTTTACCGAATTAATTTGTTTCGTTCAAGCCGTCAGCAAACTCAATATCCAAAGGGCTGGAGAAACACGAAGGGATTGAACAATGTAGAGATAGAGAGGTATGAGTAACGTCAAGGTATAATGGTATGAACACCGCGCCTTACATGGCAAGTGATGAAATAGAGCTCGAGGACCTCAACACCACCAGAAGTGAACTGCAGCGAAGCTGCAGTTCTCGAGACTTATCGCCTATTGGATGATCACACTCGGAGAACAAGAAGGTGAGAAGGAAAATGCAAGGCGAAATTCAAACAAGAGATTGCGAAGCTGTAACTACTTCCTAATATCATCTTGTTAACGGCTACGCGATCACCGTTATTGGCGATTTCCATTATATTGAAAGTAAGGTATTTGAGCATGACTGGATGTGGAAGTCACGGATCACGGATCATTGGATTACTGTCAGTCGCCTCCCTGACCACCGAAGGTAAGCAGTCACAATAAGATGGGTGACCATGTGTATACATGCCCTGTTCCTGATGTTTAAGTGTCTCTCGGGAGATCAGCATCGTGGAGTAGCGGTCCTCACAGAAGAGAAACAGAGGAAGGAAAGAAGACACAAACAGGCACTTCCTGTCACATACAAATCTTAGTGCTTGCACAATCATCTGTTATCATAGACGATTAAAAAAGGTACTACTTTCCAAGTGGACTCAAGAGATTTCACAGTTCGGGTTCTCCATTGCATCCGAAATCAGAAAACATATTCGACAGAAAACCTTCCAAGCCTCTGTGAAGGGCGAAATAGCAGCTTCCATTCTACTGCCACAGAGCACCTAAAGACTTGAGCACAAAGTCACGTGAGTTCGCGTTGCCCCGCCAATTTAGTAGGGGCTCCCCACTGGACCTGCCTCAGAAATGCCCCACGTCATTGAGCCCACTGCCAATTTCCAGCTCATTCAATCAAACTGAGGCAGTTGCACGCTTTCACAGATTCTCATCCCGGCACTTGATATTTGATCCTGAGCACACACCTGCTAATCCTGAGTAACGTCCATCTCAACAATACTTCCTTACAAAATATTCTTAGACACTCCCACCACGGTCCAGGTCCATAATTTCTTCACAGAGGGTTCCTCACTTATCGGTATCAATCATGCCCGCAACTCGACGCTCCTCCGGCGGCGGCGCTGCTGCCCGCGGCAAGCAAGCAACATTATCATTCAACCACCGAGTAACTAAGTCGGCAGCCAAGAAATCCGCCAAGGATCTATCGACGACACCTACAAAGCAGAGCCCGCTTGCCAAGCAAGTTGTCCAAGACGACGTTGACTCAGCGGCCGAGGACGAGGCCAGCAAGATCAAGGCCGAACTCGAAGCTGAGCCTGAGCTCAAGCCCGAGCCTGAGAAGACTGATGCCGAGCTGCGCGCCGAGAAGATCTCAAGTCGCCAGGTCAGCGCTTACTGGCGCAAACTCGAGAGCGAGCGCATGACGAAGCGGATGCATCAGCAGGACCTCAGTCTTTCTGAGAAGATCTTGCGATACTGGGATGTCAGCTCGCAGTATGGGGTATGTGTATTTCAATTTTGGTTTTCGAGTTATAGTTTGCCTTTGGTACAAGAGCCAACGGATCGATCGCTAACCTTTATTGTATTCTAGCCTTGTGTTGGGATCACTCGTATGAAGCGCTGGCAGCGCGCTGACAGACTGGGTCTCAACCCACCCCTGGAGGTCCTCGCCGTGTTGTTACAGGAAGACACCAAGGGTACCGAGAAGGCACACCTGGACGACATTCTTAACTCGACGGCTGTTGGAGCTGGTTAGATCTCATGCCGTCGTGGTTTCGAGAATGAGTTGTCTGAAGATGAATGGCATATCATTGCTGCATACGAGAGGGTCTGGCTATTGAGCGTTTGCTTTCGAGGGTGTGCAAAGGGCGTCTGGAGTTCGGGCATGTTGCTGATAAGCCATTGATATTGTAACAAGAATTAAGTTTCATTGCTTTTTCTGATCTTGAACGGTGGACATAATGTGAACTGCGTATGCCCTGAGAAGGAGACCGCCCAAACCTCTGGTTGTACGACACACTACATCGTACCAAATCATTCTACAGCTATCTACATAATCGTCAACACGCCGTCAATACCAGATGCTGCGTGTCCGATGATGAGGTATCGTCTCCTTTCCCTCGGCCTCCATCGCTTTCATGGTATCATACAAGAAAAAGTCGATCAAAATGGCGTTGACTTCCGTGCCTGGGTTTTGGCGTTTGATTTCACGTCTAATGAGTTCCACACACCAGATGCTGCATGCTACATAGCCCGCATTCTCAGCAAACGGACCGGCAGGAGGAGATAGTGGGTATGAAAAAGGCTTACCTCGAATTTGCATCTCGTATCTGTTTCCACATTCTATAAGTTCTTTCCTAGTTATCAAAGACTGTAGTGGCGGGCTGTAGCCAATGCAACCCAACGTTGAGAGAATCTGTGGTACCCGGTAGTCGGCAAACATGGTGATCTTGTCGATGTCCCGCAATGCGCCATAGTCCTCTCCATTGAAGCATGCCCAAAGATCTGCAACAAGGATCTGGGCTCGCTTGAGGAAACGGATAGGCTTCCGACGCCCTTCAAACTGGAATTCGTCTCTGAAACATGAAAAGTCTCTTGCTAATAGATTGACCAACGCAGCGGCTGAGCCCTTAGCAGCTTCTATGCAGTTCGTGAAGCTGCATTGGTATTTCTGCATAGGTTTGTGTTAGTAGTATGCCCATTTTGGCAAATGGGGATGGATAATGAGAAGCAAAGGGGGATCTTCAACTGACCTCATACAAGACTTGTCCTGCTTCTCGCAAGCATGCGACACGGGCTTCTAGTAGTGGGATTTCTTCATCGGTGCTTGACCGAAAGACATGCCGCAGAGACTCCAGATTGCATTCTTCTTCATTTTGCCAGTAATGAGGGTCGGTTATCGGTATATCTTAAAGCAATACTAGATTAACTACCGCCGTTCTTTTCCAAGCTTGTGAGAAGATCATTACAACAGAACAGGCGTGATATATGCCCTGTCCAGAGAGTTCCAACACATACCTTCTTCTAATGCGCGCTGCAAGGCTGCGACAAGTGACCAGTACCCAGTCCAATTCTTGTCTCTATATGAGATAGCGAAGCGTTCGCCCTCGGGGCGGACAGACCAGAACGAAAAGTTGAGAAGATCCATGGTGAAAATGAAAGCCACAGTAGACTCGTCTTTAGTCTTGGGGTGGAGCTCATGTTCTGCCCAGCTCTCAGTAGAAAACTGTTTGCGTTGCATCTGGTCGTAGATGAAGGCAGCGGCATTCTTAGTAGCTCTCATGTCCAACGCGACATCGATCGAATTATCAACGACATACTCGGCTCCTTCCAGCACGCCGGTCTCGGGCTCATCGTTTATATTCAATTTCCCTTGTAGATGTTGCCTTAGCAAAGCCAGAAGCTCAGGGTCAGCCTCATCGTCAGACATGGTATTGTTCGCTTGCGCTTCGCGTGAGTGGCTGAAGAACCACCTTGGTATAATCGGAGTCGCGGGGTAATGATACGGTGGTTTTAAACAGGGAGCGCAAAACTTGTTTAGAGACTGATGGTTGCGATGGCTAGCGAAAAGAAATCTGTTAACAACAGCCAATTGTCGGTGGCGCATCAAAGCCCGCAATGAACAGAAGAAGCTGGCTTGAGATTATGGATAATCACTCGCACTTCAAAGGAATAAATATTCTTTTGGTCAAACTTCAATCATGCATGCTGGTTCATTTCAATGGTTTGAGCATCAGAATCTCAGGGACCACATCTAATCCCTGAAGAGGAAGTGTGCGTGCCCTGGCAGGTTCCCATACCTAAAAGGTGCCTGGCTTCTTCACCAATAGCGTCACCTTCCGAGCTATCTGTACTATCCCTAGGAGGGTTTAAACCCAGAACCTCGGGCTACTAGCGCTGCAAAGCCTCTCTGCAGCCTCCAAAGGTCACCCATCCACAACTGCAAGTAATTATGTTCTATTCAAGTACCTACCGACTTACCTTATGTAGAAGCACTTTGCTGTTTTTACTTTCTTATCAGATTTTCTTTATCTCGTCATTGTATCCTGCATCTAACCTTAGGTAAGGTATCTTGCTGTCCCTGATCCTTTCACTCCAGCCACAGATCACGACTCACACATAAGCACTGCCAAGGTTCACCAAAGCAAAAAGCAGGCAATACTCCCTGCAGCTGGAAGTCACAGCACTCAGCTTTCACCTACCAGGTATGACTCCTTACCTGCTTAAATTCTTAGACACATTTGAGGTTATCTTCATAAAATTGAGACTCTGCCATCGAACCTGTTGTTCTTCTAATCTTGACCCTTTACCGTCACAATCAACCTATCAACAAGGTGCGGTGGTTGAAATCTGGCTGGGTAGTTGTTACCTGGTACACTAAGTCGTGTCCTTAATAGCCTGTCACATCTCCCACTAATCACCCCACTCTTGCGATCCTCGAGTGGAACCTAGGTAGGTACGTTCCCCAAGGCTGAGCTTCTTCACAAGCAACACCATCATCAAAGCAAACCATCTCTCCCATTTCGTTTCACTCCTTCCATACTGCCTTCCTGGGTACAAATGTCATATGTCGCGCCCCATAACTGACTTCGACTTCCCTTAAGTTTGTTTAAGTCGCGGCTTCCTTTTCCTTCCTCAATCGTCTGCTTCATCGGTCGCAACCGCGCATCCTACATGCATTCGCAAACTGCTCTTTCGTGACGACATCCAGCTCCATCTTAACCATGGCGCTCGATCGCGACACCTTCAATCGCCAGTCATTTGGCCCAACACTCAACACGAGTGTCAAGCAGGTACGTTCACATCATATTCCTACTTATTGCTGTCTGTTTGAATACAGTTCATCGTTCCCTGTTTGCGACGCTGCAAACGCCAGCCTTGAGGGCTTGAACTTCAGCCGCTTGTTCTGTCCCATCTTAGGGGGATTTCGATGCCTACAACTGGCTCGGCGCGCTTTCCACCCTCGCAATAGCTACAGTAGGTCTTTTGGCTAATGTCCTCGTCTTTTCACAGGCGCAAGTTCTCATGGTTGGTGCGGGCGGCATCGGCTGCGAACTTCTCAAGAACCTTGCGCTCACTGGCTTCGGCGAAATCCACATTGTCGATCTCGACACCATCGATCTAAGCAACCTGAACAGACAATTCCTCTTCCGGCACGAGCACATCAAGAAATCAAAGGCTTTGGTACGCTGTGAATTCATATGGTGTGAAGGGTCAATTCGAGCGATATACTAATCTTCAACAGGTAGCGAAGGAAGCCGCCGAACGCTTCAACCCCAACGTAAAAATCATTGCCCACCATGCGAACATCAAAGACACACAATTCAGCCTCGAATGGTTCAAAAAGTTCACTCTCGTATTCAATGCGCTGGACAACCTCGAAGCCAGACGACACGTCAACCGTATGTGTCTTGCGGCCGACATCCCGCTCATCGAAAGCGGCACTACTGGGTTCAATGGGCAGGTACAAGTCATCAAGAAAAGCGTTACCGCATGCTACGATTGCACTGCCAAAGAAGTGCCAAAGTCATTTCCTGTCTGCACCATTCGATCCACTCCCAGCCAGCCCATTCACTGCATAGTTTGGGGTAAAAGCTATTTGATGAATGAAATCTTCGGCACAAGTGAAGACCAAGCCGTTCTCGATATGTCCGAGGATGAAGGAAACGCTCAGGAAATAGCAGAGCTCAAGAAAGAGGCTGAGGCTTTAAAGGAGATCCGACAATCGGTCGGCACAGAGCAATTTCCTCAGATGCTGTTTGACAAAGTATTCAATGCCGACGTTGCAAGATTGCGTTCGATGAAAGATATGTGGAAGTCCAGAACACCACCGGAGCCCCTTCAGTACGAGTCAGTCAAGACCAAGGCAAGCGGAACCAGTGCTGCGAAGTATACCATCATCCAAGATGGGCAGAGGGTGTGGACCCTGGAAGAGAATCTGGTCGTGTTCATTGACAGTCTTCAGCGTCTAAGTAAACGCATCTTGGACTTGAAGAAGCAGTATGGCGAGACGTCCCCGCAAGCTACCATCTCCTTTGACAAGGATGATGAGGATACCCTAGATTTCGTGACTGCCAGTGCTAATATTCGATCACACGTCTTCGGTATCGAGCGCAAATCTCGATTTGACATCAAACAGATGGCTGGTAACATCATCCCAGCTATTGCAACCACCAATGCGATTGTTGCCGGCTTGTGCGTCCTCGAGTCGTTCAAAGTTCTGAGAGGTGAATTCGATAAGGCTCAGGAAGTGGGTATTATCTATCCCTATCAATGATTGATTTCTGATTACAATAGGTATTCCTTACGCCGTTCGCTGGCCAGCGATTACTAGCTCCCGACAGGCCACGAGCTCCCAATCCCGATTGCCCAATCTGCGGCAACTATCAGGCGAGTGTCTCTGTGGATCTTTCACGGGCTACCCTCAACGATCTGGTAGAGGGCTTCATCAAACTGGAGCTTGGTTTTGGCGAACGGGAATTTGCAGTGAACACCGAGACTGGCCTGATCTACGACCCCGACGAGACTGAAAATCTGGACAAACTTTTAAGCAACCTGGGTATGTATATCTGTCTAGGTTTTGAATGAGTCCGCTCCTGACATGCCACAGGAGTCAGCCAGAACAGTTTCGTCACAATTGTGGATGAGGAAGAAGACGACACATTCATCAATGTTGTCCTGAACATACAAGAATCGTACACTACCCATCACCATCCCATTGTCAACTCTCGCTAACATTATCCCCAGCGCTCTCGAGGCTTCAGAGAAGCCTATCAAGGGCCTTGCAGTAGACAAGGCCCATGAGATCCCACGCAAGCCCAAAAAGGAATCCACTTCAATGGAGATCAATGGATTTGGCCAAGCCAACGGCAAGCATGGTGTTGAAGCCGAAGAGCCTCCGAAAGATCTAAAGAGATCCCGAGAAGACGACGACGAGATCCCGGCGACAAAGAAGGTTAAGAAAGCCCCGGCAGTTAATGATGATGTGGTGGTATTAGATGACGATGCTGGCACGGGGGCCATTACCATCGAGGACGACTAGACAGTTATCAAGATGACTGAGCAGAGCATTATTGTACGAGAAGACTAGTTCGCGCTTAGACCACCGTCCAGGTTCAGGACGCAGTTGTGTGCATAAGGGTTATTGACCAAGAAGGCGGCGGCATGGGCGACTTCTTCTGGTTCACCGAGACGGCCCAGGGGGATTTGGCTTGCGATGTCTTGCTTCGACAAGCCTTCAAGGGGATTGTATATTAGTTACTGTTGGGCTGTACGAGAAATGGCGAGCAAGCAGTGGTGGGATACCTTTGGTCATCTGGGTGTTGATGTAGCCCGGTAGGATGACATTTGCACGAATACCAAACCTTGCCGTCTCTAAGGCCATCGATCGGGTCAGGGCTATTGTGGGGAAGTTAGATAATGCAATTGACAGAAATAAAAAAGGGGTGGAAGTCATACCGACGACACCGGCTTTTGATGCAGCATAGACGGTAGCACCTCTTCCGCCATGAGTTGCCAGGGCACTTGAAATATTTATGATACAGCCTGGGCTTTCATGTCAGTATATAGGACATCTGTATCCATTTCTAGCCATCTGCATACCGCTTTTCTGTCTTTGCATCCTGGGAAGGATGGCTTGACAGCCATAGATGGTTGCTTTGAGGTTGGTGTCAAGAATCTCAGTGACGATTTCTGGTGGTGTCCTTGGTAGCAAAGAGTTTTGAGAAACACCAGCCGCATTGACTAATATGTCAATTGGCGATTCTTGCTTTCAGACGACTGTCATCAGCAGGTGAGGCTTGGTGAGAATATGTGGGTAGAGAGCTTGCCATACAAAGTGATTATTCAACAGATCCTCCCAATAGTGGCGGGAACTGCCGTCCATGGAATGAATGGTATGTACTGGTGGATTGGTTTCATTTTCTGACGGCGGCGTTAGAGATTTTACGGCGGTGCCGAGATCGTTGTGGTTGCGGGCTATGAGAGAACAGGCGGCGCCTTGGGAGGCGAAGAGTTGGGCTATAGCTAGGCCTATGCCGCGGCTGCCGCCGGTGATTAGACATCGTTTTCCTTTGAGGGTGTTTAATATCATTTTTTGCTGGTATATGTGGTGCTTTATTATATGAGAGCAAAAGTGAAGGCTGAGTTTTGCATTGAAAGACTATCGAGTTAATCTTAATGGGATGGATGTCGCGTGTTTATTAGTCTGGGATCTAGACAGTGTACGACGACGGTATGAGAGCTACAGTGGTGATGGCCATCTTCTAGCCCGTAGAAATCCAGGGGTCTTGCTTCAATTTGGCCTTGTTTATTCTCGCGATGACGGATGGCGGGGAAGAGGGCACTACTACGGATAGCCCATCACTTAGTTAGCAAGGTATTATATCTGTAAAAGGTATACCGAAGTCCATGATGAAGTTCAAATGACAGTCTTTTAGTAAGTTCAGGTGCGCAGTGGGTTCGGGTTATGGGACTTTCAGATGTTAAAAGACACGGATTATGCATGGGCAAATGGCACTAGCCAGCGGAAGAGTTGGTCTGGATCTCCAATCATGGCGAAGTATCAAAATACAACTAAAGGTTAGTAGTAATTAACTCCAACCCTACCAACACATAGTGGGATTAATTTCATGAACTGCATTCACTCTCCAAATCTCTCTCTTCTCATCCTCCAACAAACTATATTCGCATTCCTTATTCCTCCTCGACACAAATCTATACCTACTCACCTCTATATCTTGCAACAGCATCGATTAAACCCCTAGGGTTCTGCAAATCCGACAAATGTTACTTTTATAGGTACTCAGGCGACCCCTCCCAGTCCTCGACAGTGACTCGATGCGCCAATCGCACGTGAACCCTCTGCCACCAACATCCTCACAATCCTCTCCCTCAAACCGTCCTATAACATCCTGAATGCCATGACTACCGACTTTCCTGCGCTCCCCAATGGCGGTCACTTCAATGCCCAGTTCGACGAGCCCTTAATCGATCCCAATTCCAAACCCTTACCCAATGCCATCCACACGCATACCGAGATGGAAGCCGTCATAGATGCTGGGCTCAGGAGCCTCGACCATTGTATGTGATTGTTTAGGTATTCACAGGAAGAAGGCGCTGATGCCCAATTCGACAGACAAACGAGCCCTTCCAAAATGGCGATACGAGCTGCGACAGGCCGCACTCCCTCTGGTTCGATGGGAGACCCCATATCTGGCCTGGATGCAGGCCAAGCTGCGCACGCCTGCTCTCGATAGCTATTTCGCCATCACTGCCAATCTTGGCACCCATACCTTCTTCATGATCGGACTACCCATCATGTTCTGGTGTGGATTTGAGTCGTTCGGTCAAGGGTGAGTTTTGCGCATATGTTCTGTGTATTCTCCTGTTCAATCGCGCCGCGCCGCTAACATGGCGTGTCTTTTCAAGATTGGTTCATATCCTAGCCTCGGGCGTCTTCTTCACCGGCTTCATCAAAGACTTCTTCTCCCTCCCGCGACCGTTATCCCCGCCTTTACATCGTATCACCATGTCTGGCTCCGCCGCGCTGGAGTACGGCTTTCCCTCGACCCATTCGGCCAACGCTGTCTCCGTCGCCATCTATGCCATCCTGTGTCTGAAGCAGCCAGACAATGCCTTCCAGCCGAATACCAAACAAGCTCTCGAGGCCCTGTCTTATTTCTACGCCATGAGTATTGTGCTCGGTCGCTTGTACTGTGGTATGCACGGCTTCTTTGACGTCGTCATAGGCTCTATCATGGGCGCTGTTATTACTTGGGTCGAATTCTTTTACGGTCCTCCTCTTTTCGAATATCTGCTGGAGAATGGCTGGGCCGCTATCTTGATCTTTGTGCTCGTAGTCATCGTGCTAGTCAGAGTGCACCCCGAGCCTGCTGACGACTGCCCCTGTTTCGACGACAGTGTTTGTTTCGCTGGTGTAGTCATTGGTCTGGAATTCGGTCTTTGGCATTTCCGTCAAACGCCCTTCAGCTCTATACCCTTCGATCTCCATGCGCTTGGGTGGCCGGCCGTCATACTGCGTGTCGTATTTGGCGTAGTGGTGGTCTTTGTCTGGCGTGAGGTCGCCAAGCCAACGCTGCTCAAGACTCTTCCTCACATCTTTCGACTTGTTGAGACGTGGGGTCTTAGTCTACCCAGACGCTTCTTCATGCCTGCCTCGGAATACAAAAACATCCCACTAGGCCTCAAAGTAGATAACGTGATGCCAAACGTTAGCGACCTGCCAGGCCTCATCACGGCGGTGCGCCACCCTAAACGCGGTAGGTCCGTGTCTATTGGTCCGCAAAGCGCCGCCGATGCATACGAAACCCTCGCATATCGCGAAAGAAGAAGGAAGGAGAGTAACGCCAGCCTTCGCTCCAAGGCCAGTATGCAAGACATCGGCCTTGATCAGACGGGGCGCAGCTCCGCCATCAGCGGTGGCCAGGGGAAGCCTAGCGACTTCGAGAAGCAGATGGGCGAGGGTACTGTCGTCATCTCCCCAGTGGAGGATACGAAGAAGATGAATGGTGAGCCTGAGTTGTATATCGGACAACAGGACGAGCTTGGTGAGCGCGAGGTTTTCTCGAAACTGGTCAGGCCGCGTGTCAGGTACGACGTCGAAGTCATCACTAAGCTCGTCGTTTATACTGGTAAGCTATTTTCCGTGTGCATCGCGACCCCTTTTCCATATTTATATACGCATCTGCTGACAATCTTTGTTCGTTAGGCATTGCCTGGTTTGCGGTTGAAGGCATACCGATCCTCTTTGAGTTCATTCCCGGGCTGGGCGCTGGACACCTGCAGCTGCGACGAAGATGAGACATGACCTGAAAATTACAGTTACAATTACGGAGTACGGGAGTTGCATTGCATTCAAACACATCAAATACAGTATACTGAGCATTTAATTCATTGACGATTGCCGTCCAAGTGCAGGCCGGGCAAGGTCTACTCTTCATAGAACATTGCTAACGACGGCGGTTCATGCCTTCTCGGCTATCATCGAATCCCGCTATGATATGGCATAACATCGCTGTCCTTCTCGAGCGTTGTTTCCCCCCCTTTCTACTTGTGTTCTTGTATATAGATTAATATCTCTAAGCTAATGACCTTTCTTCTTGTCCATAGAATTTCATGCGAACGAGAGTTTTACATTTCTGCTCGACGTATTTTTACCCGTGCTCTGATACGCTTTCCATCATCTACACGTGTTTTAACGGACGAGAGTCTAACCCATTTTCAGGAAAAGTCCCCGGTATTTCAAATAAGACGAATGTTTCTGAACGCACGCTTTACATGATGAGAAGGCAATTGTCAGAAATCCAAAGATTTTTTATTTTATTTTTTTCACACGATGAAGGGCTGTCCACAAGACGGACGCTGTTCATGTGTATAACGCAATGACCGACTAAAACAAGGGAACTGCAGATCGAGAACCAGAGAGGCACTGGTGGGCGTGGGATGACAGATTGTGGCTTCCCCCAAATTAAGAGAATAACCACCAGCTCGAACAATCTCGATGCCAAACATTGCGAGCTATCTCATGCCACCGGTACTCTGTTTACTCCTTCAAGCTTCAATCCAGCGTACTCGGTCTCACAAAACGTTTCGGCGGTGGGAATGGCCCTCTCGACGGTCTGGAACCTCCAGCCCCCCTGAAAGCGGTAGAAGGTCGCGACGTGGATGCTCCGCGCTGCCGAATCCCCACCTTTCATGTTGAACTCAGCAAGTTGCTCAGGTCTCTCGTTGACGGGACAACAGGGCGTCGTGCTTATCTGTTCGACCTTTCCGGTGTATAACTTGCACGTTGCCGATTTGATTTGGCCGAAGGTTTGTTCTTTCTGCTTGCCACCGAAGATGGTGATCCAGATGTGCACAGATGGGACATCCTGGGGAACCAGGGATAGATTACACCAGAGGAGTTCGTCATCTCCAGCCCCGTTACCACTTCTATTGTCTTCGCAAAGTTCGATAGCGTGGTCATCGCTGACCCGTTTGTGGAAGTAAATCATGTCCTTGCCGAGGGGGACTGCTCCCTGCTTCTTCCCGGTGTCAAGGATGGCCATTACATCGAGGTCAAGTTCATTGCAACCTTCTACTGGGTCCCAAGCCAAACCAACGGTGACAATACTGATGTCAGCGCCGTCTTTCTTGAGGCTGTATACTTGGTCCTTCGTGAGAATGAAAGCGGGCATTTTGAAAATGAGGCGCTTGCGTGCGGTTGAAGAGTATTCTCTAAGAGGGATGGTACGAACAAGCTGTGCTTATTGCTGCTCAAAGAGCGCTTTGAGGAAGAGTGATGTTGAGCCTGGTGGGTGGATGATTCGGACTGAGATCGAAGGGTTCGAGGCGCGCTTTTATTGACAAGATCTATTAACGGTGCGTCTGCTGTCAAGATCTTGAATAGCCCGTCTGCTTGGTATTTTGTCGGAATGCCCAGACCATCCAGCACATTCCACAGGGACGAAATCGCATGATCCTGTACTGTGTGAAACTGATTACATTTTTTTTTTTTTTTTTTTTGCTCGCAACGCATTCCAGTCTAAAGAGCATGTATGCGGAGGTTGGTGTGGGAGACAAAGAGAGTCGGAGGTTTGGTATGGGGTTTGGGTAACACACGGTTAGTCCAACCTCGTCGAGACACTCAAGCGACGACTAACTCACCTAACACGAACTTGTCAGGAATCTTATGCGATTCCGGATCAAGGAATGTTTGATATAACATTCAGTAGAGGCATTTAGAGGTTAGGACGGAGAGATTTTTCACCGACGATGGTTGTGAGAGAAGGGGATGGAGGAGGGGAGGAAGAGAGCCTCGACACATTCTTCCCAATCCTTGAGTTATCTGTGCATTCCATAGAGAGAAAGCCGGATGCATCACTTTGGGGCAGATGATGGTCCTCTGGATTCCTTGGAGTGGAGTGATACTATATTTGAGGGTGGATACATTCTTCCACTTGTTAGGAACAAAGGAGACTGGTTGACTTGGTATCATGGGATCAGAAGGTGCAGCTTTTCGCCTACGAGAGCGTTCAGCTCTCAATCCAAAGCTCCCGTGCCTGTTTCTCAAGATTCTATATGAGAAGCCTATCCAGCGTGGTTTATTTCCCATCCTTTTCCTTGTACCCAAAAGCCCTCCTATTTTCTTAAGCTACGTCAACCCAGCCCTGCTGTTATTAATCCCAGTGCAAATCCTCAATGGAGGTGCCCAATTCACCCAATACAAACCCGGAAGGGTTCGAGGAAGCTTTTCTTCACCCCGGGCAGTTTAATTGGGATGGATTCCACCAGAACGTCTACGATATCATGGAGATCGAGTATCTCGAACGACACAACTTCAACAAAACTGGTTCTGAACTCAAAACTGAAGCTAGTCGCGAAGAATGGCGGAATCACAAAGATACCATAGCTTGGGGAAATGCTTTGATATGGTACTATAAGTGTTTAAGCGCTCATGTACAAACGTTGCTAGGAGAAGCCGGTGATGAAAAAATCAACGCATTTGCTACAGTTATCTACCTTCCCCTGCATCCTACACACAGCACGGGAAGACAGGAAGATATGGATAATACATTCAAACTGGAGAGGGGACCCGTGGGCAAGCCCAGGCATTCGGATTCCGATATCTGGAGCACTGAAGATTCTGCCTATGGATCTGCCTTGGTTCGAGTCGACGAGGCCATGTATGTCAAGACTCGAACCAAGATCCAATCGCGCCGGGCTGCCCTTGGTTTCATTCAATTCAACGTTTTTCGTCAAGTTGAGGAGGCGCGTCGTGGAGGTGGTATGGAAATATGGTGTAAGTAGATAGCCATCAGGAAGAGCGACTGTTGTGTTGATGCTAAGCTCCTACAGGCATTACCCAGCTTTCACACCGGCCTGGGCGGACACCCAAAGAAGAGGAAAAAGAGAAGAAGCAACTTCTGAAGTCCTTGAAGGAAAACAGGGAAGGGAAAAACCCTAAGATCGCTTACTATCACGTCGCCAAACCGTCAGATGTAAAGGTCTTTGAGGAATCTGGATTCGAGAACTGCTGTGAAGTGAGACTGAACGTGGCCCGCGTGGCAACTTTCGTCGGCCGCCTCATGCTATTTTGGCCGTTTTCAAAGAGCTCTGATGAGACTGAAGATGAACCCAAAAGACCTGAATTTCCCGAAATTCTGTACCAGAACTTCTCGAGTGATGAGACGTGGGTGAACCCAGTCTGCATCATTGAGGAATTATGGGCCGACCCCGGAAAATCCGATTGTATGCCGAAAGAATTCGACAGTTCTGAGCTGCTGATAGGGGAGCATGCACCTAACTCGAGGGGCCAAAATAACGTGTCTGGTTACCAGCCTCCGCCCGACAGTAGCCCTCAACTAGCTTGCCACGACTATTCCAGCTTCGACGTCTCTGATTACATCCATCTTAACACGCCCGACGGTTCTAGCGCGCCAGAGTTCAATAGACTCAAGTGGAGCAGGAAATGGTATCAACACTATAGAGACCCAGCAAGAACTCCACGACCAGCACCAGATGATAATTATACGATAAATTCACAATCGTCATTAAGTTCATAGGCGTTCCTTTGAGTTGGCTTCACGAGTAAGGAAAACGACGTCGGCGATGATTTTCTAGAGTTGCTTCACCAGAAGGGCATCAGAAGCATAGCATTCAAACCAAGTGTTGTTCACAGTAACGCCAGAAGGCTTCTAGCTGGCCCGATTGATAGCCATTGCGGGCTACCCCTGCGAGTAGAAGTAGTTTTTAACATGAAACCTATCGCGGATTGAGCGGATCCCAAAGATACATGTATGAGGCTAAGACCTGAAGTACCTCATGATAAAGAAATTGTTGGCTTAAGGTAGCCATCCTGATGTGAATTTGATACAAGGTAAAGCTAGCTTGACGAGTTGTTTGGAGGTTTTTACTTGCCCTTTCGCTTCTGACTCAACCCCTACATAGACCCAAGCCTTAAAGCTATCTTTCTTGATTAAATAAATTTTCCCAAGGATTTCCAGAAGAAGTCTGATCCGGTCCGAGAACATGTATGTCCAGCCAGTGCTCGACAGCCCTACTCCATTAAGCAGCAGGTAGTATGATCTCTATTCTATTGAGAGTCGCACTGTCATGCCCAAAGAGCTGCACCTTTTTGATAATGAAGTATGAAATGCAGAATAGTATCACGTAAGGGGGAAAGATGGAAGAGGAGGCTCACGTACCCTCCGTTCATTTCCAACGAGATTGGCATTCCACTTCATGCCGGATACGGCGTTTTGAGGGCAGGTGGTGGAGGTGGTTTGCGTTCCTACCGATGAGGCATGGCGTGATACTCTAGAAGGGGCTTGCGCATTTTCCGACTCGTTGAAACAAAGAAGACCGAGTATGTTGGTAGCACAGCAGCAGGAGATAAAATTTTTAACATTTCATCACAGCTCTTTGTTCGCCTTGAAAGCCCAGGTCCTTTCTCCTACCGGAAAGCCACATGAAGAGAATGAAAAATTAGAAAAAGTTTCCCCCAGAGTAGAACTTGCCGCTTTACTTCTCTAGGCCTTTCTTTTTGACTTCGTTCGCTTTGATCTTCCCTCTAGCTGGCAAGTTCAACCTGTACTCTTATGCTCAGCAAACATCTAACCATGTCGTCCCTACGAGAGGCTGCGCCACGGAATCCCATACCATGGTGTAGCCTAAACTCTCAATTTCATGAACTCTTCGAGGCAGAGTATCGTGACTGGCTCACCTGGAAAAACGGAGGCTCCCTTCCAGCGAGGTTCGATCCTAATGGCTGGCAGTCTGATAGAGATATGAACACCTACGCCAAGGCACTGATCCGGTTATATACGTACAACACTGGTAGAGTGCTGAAAATAGTGGGAGAGAAGGGATCACTTGATGCATTTGCCGTTCCGCAACTTCACCGCCGTGAGGCTGATCATGCCTACGATGACCTTCCCGAGGAAGTTACCATTGACATAGAATTTCACGACTTAAGGTTCGATAGGATCCTCATAGATCATCTGGAGACGCCAAAAAATAGGAGTGAGGAAATAACAGACGAAAGGAACAACCGTCTTACGCTAGCAGAAAAGCCATCGGAGGATTTTCTGAGAGCTATGGGGATCTTCAAGTCTGTGCGTGAAGATGACTGGAAGGAGGAATGTGCTCAGCTTGGGTACATCCAAGTCGATTTTCATCAATTGATATTGAGACAAAAGATGTATGGAGTAGATGAAGTATGGTGTGAGTACCGCATCCTCACTAATTCGCATGCCAAGATGATGTCGATCTCTTATACTCGCTCAGGTATCACACAGATTTCAGGCAATCCGGATGCCAAAGCCAGGGGACAGCTACTCGACGAAATAGTTGGCAAAGCAATACTTGCAAATTTGGATTGCATGCTCTATCACGTTGCCAGCCCTAAAGATAAGGAATTCTTTGATGCGCATGGTTTTATAGAACTTGGTCAGATTCTGCTGAAACCGGGCGAAACCGAATACATTGCCCAACTCATGGTCTTTTTTACTCAAAACGCACGTCTGGAGCCGCCTTACAAGTCAGGACGCCCTTGCGAGCCAGCAAGTGGCGATATACTTCCCAGAGCAGACCCCAAAGGAAAGAGCCAAATATATAATCGTTTCGAATTGAAGGGCAAGTGGTGTCAAGCCGATGGCATCCTAGATCCAACGAACCGCTCGACCGGTCATCTTCGCTACGCACGACCCTGACCTGATCGGACAGAAATTATCGGACGCTAGCAGTGAGAGTCTTTTGACTGATCTTGAGATTGCAAGTACCTCAGTGTGGCCCAGAGGCTCACTCAGGTTCCAATAGTTGCCATAGGGACTCACGAATTAGAAGATGATATGCTCTTGCTAGCACCTAACTTAAGATTTGTTCAGAACTGGCAGTGTTCTCATTCCAGCATCGCTAACAAAGAGCGATTGAGAGCAAAGTCCGTAGACGTCATGTTGAAGGTGGGCTGTGCTGTTGCCGATGAGGGACGAGATTAGATTATGACTGTTAAGCAATTGGGTTAGTATTCGGCTTGCATTCGCACCTAATACAGCTCCCGTTTACCTCATTAATGGAACTACTTTCAAGCTGCGGTATCACTTATTGATGAGGATTCAAGGACTTTCGTCCCTTTTATACAGTAATGCTGTCTTGTAGATCGTCGAATTAAGCAGCAGGCGGAATACCCATCTTCCCCTCCGAAACCCGAACCGCCGTCCCAGAAAGCAACACTTCCTGAATACCCGTCCGGGCCTCGTTAAGCGTGACCCGTAGACTAATATCACTCTGCCGCCCCATCTCAACACCCTGAGTGACCTGATACTCCCTAACCAACGGTCCCTCCTTCCCCTCATTCAAGCTCAAATAGCAGCACAAAGCCGAAGACGCACTCCCCGTAGCGGGATCCTCCCGCGACCCAAACATACGCGTTCGAAGCTGCCGGACTCCCTGATCATCGACGCCCAGATCGACATAAAACTTCGTGCAGATGATGCCGACGCGGTATCCCTCATCAAGCACGTGCGCGCTCTTATAAGTGTTACCAACGCCGATGAGATTCTCCGTCGACTTCGCCAGCGCCGCGAGATCCGCCTGTTGCGCTAGGATGAATGTCATCCCTTTGACGATACTGACTACGGGGAAATGGCCGTAGACAGGATTCCCGGCGAACGGCGAGTCGTGCACCCGGACGTCGTGCGCTACGGAGAGTTGGATGCCATCGCCTAGGGGTTTGAAGGGTAGTAAGCCGGCTTTGGTCATCAGGGCGTCTACATCGGCGTCAGATCCAGAGGAGCTGAAGAGAGCCTTGCTCCGGGCGTCATGCGCCAGGTAAGACGCCGTGCCGACCGTCGGGTGCCCCGCGAACGGGACCTCGGCGATTGTGGTGAAGATGTCGATGCGCGCGTGCCGGGCGCTCGCGTCCTCGGGTGTCTGCTCGTGCAGGAAGACGGTCTCGCTGTAGTTGAATTCACGCGCCATTAGTTGTTTTTGCGCCTGCGTGAGAGCCGTGGTCTTTGGCACGTGGATGATTGCCACGGGATTCCCGCGGAAGGGCGTTTTGGTGAAGACGTCTAGGGTTGTGAAGTCCAGGGTGGCCATGATTTTTGATTTTATAATTCTCGGATATTATATAAATTGGATTCATGTAAGTTAGTTGGAGGGTTTTGCCGTAAGGTGAATGGTTGTTGATTTGGTGATGTTCAAGAGAGGGGATAAGATTAGTGATCGGGCGAAGTCGGCTTCGGAGGGCTCGTAATGGCAATCAAAGCAGTGTTTTACTTAAAAGAGTATGGAAACTGGACTGGACTTAAATGCAAATCTGGGGTGAGAATTGATGATGTCTTTATACTTGTGATTTGCGAGACTTTTCTTATGGCTCGATAGGAGGAATGTGTATTCTGGGATCGTCAAGAACTAACACTTGATCGATGAAATCCCGACTACGAATGAACTACAAACATCGAAAGCCACCCGAGTTTCAAGATAAAAATGTCTTATTGGGTATTCCGAGGTAGCTTTTCGTTTTCTTATTCTTATTGATAGGTTTCCATGTGAGTCATTCCCATTGAACTTGGTGTGGAGAACACTGGGGATGCATCCTCATCGGCATGGACAACTAGGCTAGGCACAGTACTGACGTGTAGCTCCTCCGATCAAGGCGCTTGATTAAAGTCATAAGCATTCCCGAAGGCGCGATTAAGATATCCATCAACCACTTGCTGCTTCGGAACCCAGTCCACGGGGACCTCCAATCCCAATTCCCCGCGTGATTCCAGCTCTTTCAAGATTGGCTTGACATCCTCAGCGAACTCAAGTCTCATCGGGTTACGATACCAAGCTGCGAAATGGATCATGGCGAGCATGACCCGAACCTCATTTCTTGTCGTATTCGGCATACCTGCATGCCATAACCTTAGGTCACGGACGACGATGCTCCCTTTCTTCACAACAGGTTGGCACGGCGGCCCGTGACTAGCCCTATATTCGTCGAGGAGAGTCTCTTTGATTCGACCGCTAGTTCGCTCTCCATGCGCGCCTTCTTGTTGTTCGATGCCTCCATTTTGGGTTCCCAGCCAGATCTCTGTCGAACCGTTGGTCGGGTTCATTTCTACGAGAGGGACATTGACGACGAGAGCAAAAGGGTGCGAAGGATGCGCGAAGTCAGCATCTGCATGGACTGGCTGGCGCTGAGGAGACCCGCCCTGGATCGTTGGCATTGCCGTGTTTCCAGAACAGAATGTCCACTTCGGCCGTGGACCGAGGACAGAAGAAGTGATCTGAGTCACTATAGGATCTGGTAAACAGGGTCAGTCTGAATTTATCCCTGGCTCAATGCAGTTAAGCTGAAAAGGTAAACGTAACTTGTGAAGATGGATGGTGAGAAATACCCGGCCCAAGGCGGCGCGTCCTGTTGAAGGTTGCCTAGGTTATAGTTGAAAGGGCCGTCTTCACCGCGTGCTTGAAGGGCGCGAGCATCTTGGACCATTTTTTCATTCAAGTGGTCCAGCTCTCGGTGCGGCACAACACCTTCAACTACGACCAGTCCATCTTTGTGAATGCTGCGCACCGCGATTTCTAAGTTCCTTTCGTTGAGACGACTGCTCGAGACTTCGTCGGCAGAGGGACGAACCACCTGAGGGAGTCTTGCTGAGGATAGCAGTCTTCGCGGAGAGAATGGTTGGCGTACGAAAACCCCATGGGCACGAAGCAGAGTCTGACCCCTGTGGAGGATTGGAGACATTTTGAAGAGTAGTCGAAACAAATTCGAAGGTGAAATGAGCAGCATGGTTTCCAAGAGAGACGAAACACCCTTCCCTAATAGATGCATAGCATACATTTTGCTCGACCAATTGGCCAATCAGAGGCAAACCCGAGCTCGGAATTCGTGATGCTTCTTTAGCGCCTCAGGAGTGAGCATGGGACAACGCACGAGCTCCCCCACCTTGGACTTGTAGTTGCCTTTGCTCCTACTCCCCAGAGACTCTTTTCTTCATCGCCCAGTATCTTTGCAAGTTTGTTACTGTATGGGCCGTAGACCAGCCTGTGCTTTTTTGAGATGCTAAGAGATGATTGACAACTCCTTGTTGTGTCGATTCGTGTCGTATGTATTTCGCACCTAGGCTCAACGTCCGTCAGAGCTCAACTGTTCATTCTTGTAAAGGGTTTAGAAATATTAACATCATGGCAGCTCACAGTATGATATCGGTCCGAAAGCGTTCACGAGAACGGGCAGCTCTTTAGATGAGAACGCAATGCCGCAGATCTCAAGAGCAATGAGTTCCAGTAAGTCCGCTTGATTTCCTCCCTGGGCTAGTGATATTCCAATACTCGAAGCCAAATTCGTGATAGGTTCCAAAAGCGAAAGAGATGGAGAGAAGACTACTAGGAAAGTCAAGGAAACAAGAAAGTAGTGATAAGCACCAGCTGAGAGTAACGTCAGCGCTAGTTGTGGGAAGCAGACGAGGAGGTTGGTGCTTTACCGTGGCAGCCAGTCAGCATGTGGATAGATGGGAGTCTAGGTAACGATGGTGATGGCGCCATGGAGAAGGGTACTATGTGCCTAGGCAAGTCTAAAAGCCAATCACTGACATGCATCATCAACGCTTCTCAGTCATTATTGAAATTCTCAACAGTGCCTCCCATAGTCGCGTTGATGATCCCACCAAGTACTAAGGAGATCGAACTTAGATATTCCTCGTCAGGAGAGGGATCTAGTATCCATGCAATTGAATCTAAATCTATCTTTAGTCGACAGTCCGCAAATAAACTGAACGTGATATCTTCGCGAAGGTAATTCCCAAACCCAGAATGCAAAAGGCTGGCGGAAGATTGACTAGGAATGTCACGGAATTGCGAAACGATCGAGAAGGCCCCTTTGAGATGTCTATTGGGGTCATTATCCTCTGTTGAAGACATAACTTAGAAATAATGCCCATCCACAATTTACGCATGATGGAGATACTTACCGGCAAGGATTTCGTATGACCGTAGGAGACAAGTAGTAGCAAGAGCAACGCCTCTGGCTATCAATGGGTCCTCAGGGTCCAAGTCGATAAGGTGACGGATACAGGTATATTTCAGCAATAGCCCGCGTGGATGGAGCTATGGTTTGACTGACATGCATAGCCGAGAGCGCCATGATGGCACAGAAGAGGAGCTGACTGTCCAGTGCGAGGATAGGTACTTCTCTACTGAATGAGCGTTTCGCATCGCTGAGATTATACCAAAGTGCTACGTCGCTGATGTAATGACGGAAAAACTTTGCCAACTCGGGCGATTTTAATGCCTTACGAGGTGACTCGTCGCCCGTCTGCTCTGTAGATAGCGTTCTGTGAGCGTCATGATAGCTTCAACGACTGCCAAGTGGTATTTGGTTGAAGCACATAGATCTCACCATTGGTAGCTTGCGATATCTGGCGAGGCGGTCGTTGAGATCGATCACAATATCTCCGCGAGCTAGAACAACGCTAGCAAATCGGATACTGTTCATCACCTGGAGAGAAAGGGTTGAGGGCTTAGCAGGGTATCCTGGCAGAAAGGAAACATCACGTTTTCGAACATTTTACTTTACGAGATCGACATGTGTTGCTATGAGGGCCATGAAAGGATTAGGACATATGCTGTGATTGTCTCAGATAGAGACTGAGCCGAGCCGTACCAAGCTAGATGAGTCGAAAGTTAGAGGAGGTATCACCATTGAGGGGCGGGTGATCACCCAAATCACGAACCTTCTTTTTTGAACAGCCGGAGCACCTCGAGAGCCCTGCGGAAGGTACTCTGTCAAGTATTTATGAGATTCTGGACATCAAGATCTGGTGCATAACTGGAAAGGAGAGCTTTTCAAAGTGTCTGATGGAGATGACGGACATGATGTAATCAGCACAAGCAGTTACCTCTGGCTTACAGGGTAGATGCTCAAAAAGGGAGGAGCCGGTGTCTATAAGTTTACTGTCTGATTCTCATGTTCTTCCGATTGTGTCCTAATTAATCGTTTCCGGGGTATCTTTCATCAATTTCAAATCAAGCGCAACCCTCATCAAGATCCTCCTTGAACTCCTCGGTAGCTGTGACCCGTAGCCTCCAGCTCACTAGGCTGCATCCTCCAGTCTTCATACCTCTGTCCCTGATACATTACCGGCGATGTAGGCGAATACATCTCGGAAAGTCCATTACCTCCTAATTCGGGCGTTGGCCTAGGATCGGTTCCTAACTCGGCTTTAAATTCATTGTCGTGAGAGTTTCCGTGTTGATTCAACCGTTGTCCGACCGCTTTGCCGCGACGGAAAAGTAGGAGTCCGGCGAGGCCCAAGATCGCAAGCCCTCCTATAGCAGCTCCTACTCCGATACCCGCTTTGGCACCTGTGCTGAGTCCGGTCGTAGAGGTAGGTTCGCTTGAGGGACTAGATGACGAACTTTGGCTGGCTGTTGTACCAGATGACTGCGGGCTCGTTGAACTGCTTGCCGAGCTCGATGATGAAGTACTTATTCCAGTTGTCGTGGAGCTAGCTGCTGATGAACTGGCTGTGGGGGTTGTTGCAGGCGAAGCCGAAGAAGTAGTCGTCGTGGTAGTCGATGATGATGTGGGCATGTCTGAACTTGTTGAAGGCTGCGGAGATGACGTTGACGTTGACGCTGGAATCGGGGTTGGAGTAGGTGTTGGTGTCGTTGTACTGCTTGGCGATGTAGTTGTCGAAGTCGGAGTGGGCGTAGTCTAAGTTAAATCAGTCATATCGCCTTCACAGCAGCTTTACAAGCCTGGTCTCTTCTCACATTGTCACTTCCATCAATGACAAATTGTTCAGAATAATTCTCGTCGCTTCCGTCATCTATTCTGAACGCATATGTACCGGAGGCTAAAGTGTCTGGCGGTGTCCACGTATACGAGTTGCCATCAGCCGCGTCTGCAGCTTACACGTTAGGAATACAAGGCCGATTTCTAAATAGTCGTTCTCAACCTACCAGCAACATCTGCTGCGACGACGAGGTCATTTGCTGGTCCCGTAAGCAATTCAATGTCAACTGGGCCTGTCGCACCCGTCCAAGTTAAGTCGAAGGGTTGTCCGATAATCACATCCCAGTCACTGTCGGTGAATCCCAACTGCGCCCAACATCGAGATCCAATCAGAGCGAGAGTGATGATCCTCAGGCCCTGAAGACTGTGCATGTTGGCGATAACCGCAACGCGACAGATTGATGATGAGGAGAATCAATGGCAAACGGGGAAATAAAGAGTCTAGCGTGACTCGCCGTATTTATCTGTCGCCCCATTTTGCTATCCTCCCTGATCCTTGAGCTGAAAGCATGGGGGGACTGTCTGTGACTGGGTAGCTGATTGAAGGTGTGCCATACTCGCTTGCTTGAGGTCGAGAATTCAGGTGGGGTAACTGGATCCAGAATAGTTTCATCACTGCCGAGCCGTTGGACCCTCGAGACCCAAGACTTTTTGCGGTCTGGACTATAAACCAGTAGCTTGGCAATTTGAAGTTGACAATGCCAAGTCTTCAGAGGCGAATTCTCATCTCCTCTTCTACTCTAATTCGAAGCCATTATCTAACACCTAATGCTCTTTGCGAGACAATGACGCCGCTCAAGATGACCGTGTTATCTCGGTTGTCCAGCTATGTGCAGATACGCCAAGAAATCACAGCGCCTAACTGGTGTTCCGCCCCCAAATTTGTAGCAAGAATGCCTGCTTCGAATGGGGTTGTTGCGGGTATGTGCTGGGGTAGTGATCCTACAAGACAATTTAGATTGACGTTGTGATGCTACCAGTATAATCCTTGGGGGCCCAGGTCACAAAATCTCCTCAATCCAACAGCTGTTCAATCCATGATTCAAACACTCCGCACTTGGTCAAGTCGAGGCATGAAAACTCATTCTGGTGCCTTTTTTCATCAGAGACTTAAGAAATGTCGAGCCGGAAGAGCTTATCAACTCGCTTCTCGAAACTGCTGCACCGAAACTCAGGTTCACGAAAATATAATGAGAATGAGACCCTCGACAAGGTCAATGATGGTCTCTGCCATATATGCACAACCATCGGATTTGACAACGAAGAAGGCAGCGATAAACGCGTCTGGGAACTTGGTTTCTTGAGCGAGATCAAGGAGCGATCTTTTTGTCCATTCTGTCAACTCGTCCTAGAAGCGATGGAAGATACACAAGTTCCTCGCATGCGACCAAACGATCACTACGAAACACATGTGGTCCGCGTATTTCGTGACAGCCCACACAGATACTCCATCCAGCCCTTACCTTCCTACTCAAAAGTGGTCTTCGGTTCAGCGGTGAAGGGTTTCGACAGATTTGCTAGCTCGAGGGAGATCGACCTTGACATGGTAAAGAACTGGTTGAAGACCTGCGACAGCGAGCATAAGAAATGCATACCGAACGAAGGCCCCTTCAACGTTGACCTAAGCTTCTTTCGCTGCGTTGATGTTATTGACATGTGCATCGTGCCCCTGCCCATCACAGCGCGATATGTCGCCCTCAGTTATACCTGGGGCCCGCCTGAAAAATGCACCCCCTTCTTGATGTTGAAGAAGAACAAAGATGAACTATTTACTAGAGGCGGCATCACGAAAAACTGGGAATCGATCCCTAAGACGCTCCAAGACTCTATCAATCTTGTCCGAAAGCTGGATTGCCGTTACGTTTGGATAGACCAGGTCTGTTTCATTCAGGATGATGACGAGGATAAGGGAATCGGAATCGTCGCGATGGATCTCGTGTACGAGCAGGCCTACTGTACTATCATAGCTGCTTCGGGGACAGATGCCAATTCAGGTCTTCCGGGAATCCGAGAAAACTCTCGCACATCTTCCCATCAGGTAACAAGTGAGGTATTGCCCGGAATCAAACTCGTTCTTCGTCACACGAGAGAGGATCTCATAGCTAATGCATTTTATCAATCGAGAGGTTGGACGTAAGTGTTTTTCACTCAGATGTCTCTTCGATCTTCGAGGAAAAAGAAGTAGACTGACATATTTCGTAAGATTCCAAGAATATTATCTTTCCCGCCGAAAGCTCATATTCATAAACGACACCATCTACTTCCAGTGCCTTGAGGAATCCTATCAAGAGCTTGAAGATGGATTGCCAGTCCGACCGGATCCAACAAGAGAGCAGGGTCAGATACTCAGTAAGCCAGGGGGCGATGTCTATCATCTTCTTGGTCAGCTTTTGGTGAAGTACTCGACACGAAATTTGGGGTTTCAAAGCGACCAAGTGGTAGCGATGGCGGGCATTTGTCGGCGACTGGCGGATTATGCACAGTGCACTCTCCTTTTCGGCAATCCTGTGCCGGCCATCGACTGGTTTTTACTGTTCTACCCGGGAATGAAAGGCCTCAAACGGAGAGACATATTTCCGACGTGGTCTTGGGCGGGTTGGTTTGGGCAGATCTACTATAATTATGGTTCTGGGAACGTGACGAAATGGACAACAGCGAGCACTTGGATCAATTGGTACAAAAGGGAGCCTTCGGGAGAGGTGGCTCTCATCTCGGATGGGACCGACCGACGAAAGGCCAAAGCCAACGAGCTCTTCGGAACACTTTGCGACACCATAGAGACTGAGCCAACTCGAGAAGTTGTAGACGGCGGTAGTGGCGTCAAATACACAATGCTCCAGTTTTGGACCGTGTCTACCAAGTTCTCGCTTCGGAAAATCGAGCAGGAACAGGCAGATCGCACGATTGTGTCTTATGGGTTGTATTGGACCCCTAGTACACACGAAGTAATAGACAAGAATGGTGTGAGCTGCGGGTTCGTCACACTAGACGACCCTGACAGTCCTTGGAAAAACAACGAGAGTGTAGAACTCATCCTCCTTTCTCTGTCAGCCGAAAAGAAGCTGCCCACGGGGGACACCGCAGCTCGATACCTTTGGGTGCTTATGATCGAATGGCAAGACGCCATCGCTGAACGCAAGGGCGTAGGCAAGATCAATCGGGATGCACTGACGTTCTCGCTGGAGCCGGGCATGTCCTGGAAACAGATACTCCTTTCTTGAAAAATCTGGAGAGTTGCCAGCAGGTATCGTGAAAGGCCATTCATTCATTACCCTTCGAATTGTCAAACGCCCTGCTTTATGCTCTCGAACTGTCAAATGCAAGCGTCTTCCTTGATTCGATCTCGGAAGCTCCATATCTTAGAGATTCGGAACAAGAAGCAGCTCAAACCACGTATAGGCTATAAAAAGGCAAGTGATATCAAAACTGGCGCCAGCAGCAAACGAGATGCACATAATGGAGTCGGATTGCCAAGATGAACTGGAATCAGTGTGAAAGTACCTTTGTGTCCGCATCAGGCTGGAGCCGGGGCTAGGACCTCACGTGCAGTGCAGCATATACTCCAATTCGGTCCAATACCACTGCTACACACACCCGATTCCTAATGGACTCTCCACATAGGTCGTAAGTAATGTTGCCGACATGACTGTCCTATCATGATATAATTAGGAAACGCTACAATACTCCTCAGTCTAGTAATAATGATGGTCTTTCTCCAAATGATTATATTATCCCCTTCTTGAAACAGATTATTCCCGTCCTCGTCAGCATCATCAGGTATCTATACTTCTCCACTCAGCTAGACCGGGGAGCCTGCCCATGATGGCACTTAGTGCCCAATGCAACACCAGCCACGGTCCAGCCACGTTGAAGAGGGTGAAACACTCCGAATGAAACCCTGCAAACTACTCGCGACCTACTGCATGTAACCCATCCCAACTCGAGATCTCCTTCATCTTTTGGACATCAATTGCGCTGATTCCAAACCAAGTCGTCGCTACTGGTCCCCGTCATGTAAAATAGACTCTTTATACTACTGGACGCTGCAGGCCTGAGTCTGTCTCTGCCAGCGACTCCATCTCCGGCATATCCAGGCGCCTGTGCCGGCGATAATGTGTCTGTCATGCATTATTCCCATCATGAATGATGACGCCTTTAGCACCCCCGACCAAGCTAAACATGAGTGATTCCGATCAGAGTCGTAACATTATGCATTTGCCGCCATCGAGCGCTGCCCACCTCCTCACTAAGATTCCCAATATCTTACCTCATGAACGCGTCTTTCCTATACAGATAGGCTCCGAGCTGTTCAAGCTCTCTGGAGCCTCACTTTCGTCAGACGGTATGCCCGGATTTCCCTTTATTGCCTCAGCGCTCTATCCCGGTCTCATGTCCAACCTCACCTACCAGTGAGCTGACCCAATGTGCAGCGCCCTCCTACTTCACCCAATATTTTTTATCTCAGATTAAGGAAGTTAGCCAAGATGGCGCGAACTCAGTCCGCACAATTTACATAGATCGGGATCCCGTAACCTTCCGTGACATCGCATTGCATCTCCAGGGATATCATATTATCCCTCGTGATGGTACGCACTTTGTGCGTCTCTTTGCTGACGCTCAGTTCTACACATTGCCGAAGCTAATGTCTCGCCTTTATGAGGAGTCCATTTTTATCTCCATCGGCACCCGCGAGTTTCAAATCCCACGCGACATCTTCACAGGGCCTGGCAACTCGCCCAATTTCTTCTCCCTTGGCTTTGGCTTGTTCTTCTCCTCACCCAAGGATCTCTATCCTGGCCTCGCTCGCGATGATTTGATCCGGCCACCATCTATTATGCCGCCAGCGGTTTCCAATCGCTCGGCTGATACCTTCGCGGAACTCTTACGTTTACTACAGGGGTATCCCATCCATATTCGTGATGAGGAGCACCGGACAAGCTTATTGCAGGATTGTCGCTACTTCAACTTCAAGGGTCTCGAACAGAAACTGCTCCCCCACCATATCAGCTATAATCAAGCACGGAAGAAGCACGAGATATTGATGAGGGTTCAGGATATCTTCAAATCCGGCATTTCAGTGGTCTTTGACTTTCCCTCGGCAGCTTTTGGTGGCAACGGAGCAGGAGACATCCACTCGGGGTGGGTCAACTACATGCGACCGTATGAGGACGACATCCAACGCGAGCTTGTGCTTGAAATTGGTGGGGAGGCTGCCAAATTATATCTCAGCTCCATGCGTGCCGAATTTTTTGGCCAGGTCAAGACACGAGTCGCAAGATTATTCGAGGTGATTGCCACGAAGCTCAATCTTCCTCCAACAACACAACCCCTGGGTCTTCTGATGGCGGCAGGAGGCGCAGATAGTCAGCCTGCAACTCCAGGGAACACTCCTCTAAGTGACGACCTCGTCCGTGTCATACTTGACCCTGAAGCACACATTGTAGTCGATGGCAAGCTCTACACGAGTTTCATAGATGTCGACGAGACGGCCACAGGCATGTCGACATCCTCTTCTGGTGGACAAGGGGGAGAGCAAGAGTCTCCAGTTTCAATCACGACTCCTAGTATAGGTCCATCACGAAAGAGAAGGCGAATAGATGTGTCGAATCATTCCAATGAGGAATGGGTTATCCGCACTGGACAGTGGAAACTCCGTATGCAGAGCTCAAGAGGTGGCAAGAGTGCAGTTGAGTGCGTCCTTGTTGCCATCAAACTCGATGCATACAGCCACGAGCAGGTTCGCAATGCCCAGCGGGGGTTTTTGGCGGCAGGTTGAACGGAAAGGCAATGAACGAGCAGCATAGCTCAAGAGGATGGATGTTTCCTTACTCTTATACCGCGAGTGTCAGGAAGGGACACAAGACAGGTGCCAAAGTGGAGGAACAGGGCTGTCATATAGAATTGGCGGATCTCATTTCCATTTCACTAGTCGGGAATAGATGACGGTTTACATAAACATGACCAAAACCAGCACTGTGTGGCGACCGATGCGCTCAATGATCAATTCCGTTTGTCCCGATCCCCAGTTATATCGAATGATACATTTAGATGCTTTAGAGTCCCCTTTTTTATTCCTAGCAGGGATTATTTCTCCCGGCTTTGTCTCCGGAGCCGCTATTCCTAGGCATCCCTTCAGGCATTTTCCGACCAGTCTCAATAGACGGGGAAATCGTAGTGCTTTAGCCCTCGATAGCGATAGCGAGCTATCAGAGACGTGACGGCTATCCCCTTCAGCGCCCGCCATAACCTTCAACGCCAGGCATGGCAGCCACGATCCTCAGCAGCAGCTTTGTTCCTCTATCAGCAGTATCAGTACCATCGCCCGTCAGGGCTATTGCTGGCTTCTGCTTAGAACTGAGTGTTATGGCTGGCATAAAGGATCACAGTCATGACTATTGCCGTATCTGATGCTGCAAGCACCCGGCCCCTTCGGAATAGCTCAAACAGCTTATATCTTTCGTATTCGGGGTTCTATAGCCATCAGCGCTATAGCTATGTTTGAGATCCAAGCGCTGCGATTTCCCAAGCCAAAGATTTGGGAGGGGGAATGCGTGGAAGCAGCGGCTTCCAAGACATTAAGTTAAGGGTGCAGAAATGGACTAAATGTGAAATTATCCACTCCGAATGTTGGGTTTAACGAATTCAAGATGAGACTGATATGAATGATTGATTGATTTATTTTGTGTTATCAGAGGTTCAACTTGTATTGACTATAAGTCAACTCCCCAGTGAGTCAATGACGTAGAACCAACTGATACTCCAATCCCCCACCACCGCTACACAACATCATGTCATTCGGCAGTCGCGCATCTTCAACCAGGTAGATTTGAGCATTGATACTAAACTTGGAACTGGCGTCTGAATCCTTATCAGAGGACACTCTTCCGGTCGGTAACCTCTAGCACGGCACACTATCACTACTAGCAGAAATATCTATCTCTAGGTTATCAACACACATAAACCATGGCGGCTCTATCCGCGCTACCTTCCGAGATGCGCGCCCTCCAGGTCGTCAAATTCAATGCACCATACGAACTGCGGACCATTCCCGTCCCCAAACCCGGCCCTCACGACCTCCTCGTCAAAGTTGCCGTCGCAAGCTACGTAAGTGATTGCTGAAGCCATGTTCTTCCCTTTCTAGTAGAACTTCAGCCCCAAACATGCATGTCTCGGGAGTTCATTCCCAGTCTTGGGAGCTTCAGAACTACCGAAAGGAGTTATCACTGACTCTAGCGATCCCAGTGCCACACAGACGCCATGGTCGCGCGGGGTGAATTCGGCGGTTCTGTCCCCCGAACCATGTCGCACGAGGGTTCCGGCACGGTCGTCGCCGTCGGCGATTCTGTACCGGAGCAGCTCTTCAAAGTCGGCGATCGCGTCATGTGCGGTGTCATTTTACACCCCTGCGGGACCTGTGATGACTGCACCCGACCCGGAGAAGCGGGCGATCGCCAGAGGCAGTACTGCGAGCATGTCAGCGGCCATGTCGGCGTCACGACGCATGGGTGTGCGGCGAATTATGTCGTTGCGGACTCCAGAACGTCGACGCCGATTCCCGACAGCGTGACGTTTCTCTCGGCGGCGCCGCTCGCGTGCGCGGGGCGGACGGCTTTCCGCGCTGTGCTGCAGACTGAGCTCGCTCCCGGAAGCACCGTGGCGATTCTGGGGTCTGGTGGCGGGTTGGGACATTTGGCGATTCAGTTTGCAAAGGCGAAGGGATTGAAGGTTGTTGCGCTCGACGCGAGGGATGATGGGCTGACGCTGTCACGGGAATACGGCGGCGATGAGGTCGTTGTTGTTGATGCACGCGGGGAGAAGGATGATGTTGTGAGGGCTGTGAGGGAGGCGACGGAGGGGAAGAAGGGAGTTGATGCGGCTATTGTGCTTGCTGATCATGCTGAGGCACTGGGTGCTGCGGTTACGAAGATGCATGGGACTGTTGTTCAGATTGCGCAACCTACGGTAGGGACTTCCTTTTTTTTCTTTTGTGCTGAGAAGCGCGGCTTCACGATATCTGACCTATCCGACGAGTTTTCCTTTTTTTTCGCAAAAGTCAAAGCATTAGGGATTCGCTGACCTGGTTTTGTTGCTTGGCATCACTATAGGAAGTGAAGATTCCATTCAAGGAGCTCGTCTTCCGCGACATCAGATTCAAGGGAAGCATGCTGTGCTCGCCAAGCGAGAGCGCAGAGATGATGGACTACATCGCGGAGCATGGGATCAAAGTCAACACCCACCCTTTCCAGGGCCTGGACCGTATCGAAGAGCTACTGCACCTCGTTGAGAGCGGTAAGCTGCGTGGCAAGGCTGTCATAGTCGTTGATCAGGAACAGATTGAGGCTGAGAAGAAGATCGGAGCGAAGTTCTAACTCTGGCTGAGGATGTACGTATATATGGTGAGTTGGGAATCTGGGGATGAACTATGGGCAGTCTTAAGAAGTCTTTACCAGAGGCTCGTGAGTCCTAATTGTCGGCTTGAAAACGTTTCAATTAATGTATGTGCGGTATCTAGCTAACCTGTGTCGCCTTGCGGAGAAAGACATCACTAGGCCAAGATGACTCTATGCTCGAGGGCTATAAATTGGAAGGGTCCGATATCCGTAACAAATTGCTCCCCAGGGATAGGTCTATGAAGGACTACTGTGCTCGAGAGACGATTTAGTTCATTATCTTTCGGGGTAGCACTTGGCTTCCCGTCGATCTATTATAATACCTAGATGTATAGGATTCATACCTCGGCATAAATCTCAACTGCCACAACATATCATACAATCAACGCACATGATACACTATGAGTCTTTTCCCTGATATGTATCAAACATCTTTCTCTCCCATCAACCTCACAGCACCAAATTTTCTAGCGGTGTTGAGTATGGGATCCAGTGGATTAGTCCACTCGATATAGAGTGTTTGCGTCCCACTTCCAAGGCATTGGATTGATTGATCAGAAGAAATGCCGGACCTGGGCTCCTTCTAATCACATACGCACTGCCTAATGCACTTCATACGGCCTTGTTCGTTTCTTCTTCTTCTTCTTCTTCTTCTTCTTCTTCTTCTTCTTCTGTCTTGATTTTTTTCTTTTCATGTGATTACTGTGGATAACTACCGTATGTAGTTACCTAGGCAGATCGCGTTCCTGCTGCTTTAGCATTCCGGCGTCGACCTCCTAACTCGAAGAATGCAGAGACGATCTTTTTGGACAGGTAAATCATCATTCTCGTAGAACAAGACAGCCCACACCAACTACACTGGTAGACCCAGCCTGGCTTGAACGATATGCATGGATCGACACACCATCTCTCACGTTTTGGGGTAGGACAGTAGCATGAGGGTTTCCTCAATACTCCACTTTGAACTATCTTGTTCTTTTTTTCCCTTCAGTTTTTTCCTTTTTCTTGCTTTTCTCTTCTTCGGTTATATGCCGTCCATCTATTGAACATGGTATCGAACCAAGCTCCTTTATTCGTGTTGAGAGCGGGATGCAACGAGGACTTCCCGCTGCATCCAAAATCTGGGTCTACCCCATGATGGCAAATGTGACATCCCCCATTTCCCCAGATTAGCCGTTTTTCATGCCCATCGAAGGGCTAATAAGCAGACGGTAAGTTGATATGATAGGAAAATACTCCATGCAGTCCGGGTCTGCTCGGGATCTACCGAACCGGGTACGGTACGTTTTTCTTATTAAAACTTTTCCCTCTCTCTTTTTGAGCAGGGTTTTCGGAGAGATCAGTGCCTGAGGAGGATAGTATGGTAGTACAGCGATAAGCCCAATGCAAGTGATTGCAGGTGAAATGGTGTCGATGTAACGACTCAAGCAGTAGCATGGAACTAAACAATGGGGGCGCTGCAGCATGTATAGTTGATTGGTCCAGACTAACTTGTCCTTGAAATGTACTTGCCTACAGTATGGGTAGGATCACGGTTGTTTTAGTCCTTCCATGCACTCGTCCAGCGCCGTAAAAGACGACGCCGGGGCGTTGGAGGTATGGAAGACATAGAATATGTCTTTTGAAGTGTAGTAGACTCCATCAGTGGTAAGAGCGCCGACGGTACAAGCGGGGATGAACACATACCTGGGTTGTTAACTACCTAAGGTACCTAAGCAAAGAGGGGCTGGCGAGAGTTGGTGGATGAAACCTCCTGTCACATTGAAGAAGCATCTTCACCTCGACGGTCACTATATCTTAATCAGATCATGTGAAAGTGCTCAGATCTTATCGTCTAAAGTTGAGTGAGACTGGTTCGGAGTTTGGGCACCAAGTTACTCAACCGAGCATTCAATACATTCACTGGTGCAATCAATGACCCGAGACAGTCTCAACAGACTGGACAACAACTGAAACTAGCGGCGGGAGATTGCCATCAGCCCAGGGGTAGTAAGGAAATTGATGGGGATCTGCCTAGGTTATAAAGTATACCGGATGTGAGCCGTAGAATCGTGGCCCATCACACAGCAGACCTGGGTTGTGTTTTGAAGATGCCAAGCCCCTAGGCCGTGATGACGACACATCCCGGAAAGTGAAGCCCTCATATCTCTTCGCGACGGCAAGGAAATCAATGCCGCCTTTACCGGGAATGGAAACCAGAGAGAAGCTATCATACCATGATGCGCTGTTTGGATGAGGAAAGAAAAACAAAAGAAAAAGAACCGTCATGAGTTCCCGGCATACTACCTGCCAGTGTAACTACCCAGTTCAATGTATCCGTATATGCTGACCACATGCCGCGCGCAGAGCAACTTGAGCAAGGATAAGCGAAAGCGAGCCAGGGTGGGTGCGCCACAGACGTGATGGATGCGTGTCACGCCACATGAACCTGACTTCTTATTAGGTCGAAAGCGGCGTCTAGTAGAGGCGTACCCAATGTATCTTGCTTTCTATATTTTGTTACATTAGACGTCTGGATGTGTCACAAACAATGTAGATGCGTGCGACGACGATGTGTTCTGGTCAGATTGTGGGTTGACAAGCATGTTTGTAATCCATGATTGTAGTAAGGTTTGGTCGTACGTCGTGTGCGGGCTCATAATAATGGGGATTGGGGCGATAGCAAAATTTAAAGGGTTATATATCACGAAATTGGCCGGAGAATAACGAGCCCGGCTTCAGGTTCGTGGTATTAATTAACACAGATGTCTGACATGAAACAACAAACATATGCGGGGTAGTTCTGGAAAACGAAAACAAAACCGAGCTCAAGATTGCTGGCGTCTAGAGCCGTTAAATATAGGGAAACGCACTTAAGATGAGAAGCACTAGTCGGGTGCTGTTAGTAAGTATGAAGCTTACGGAATGTGGGAAAGGTGAAACGGTATAAATAGATTTGGTGGTGATACACGTGCGGCGACAAATCTAGCCGGGATGTTAAGTGTCATCGGTAGTAGGATTCAAGGTTGATCGTTGGATTTTCGGAAGAAATGAGGGGATGGATGACTTTGCGCCTTACTATATGCCGTTTTTATCTCGGAAAGTAACGCTAGGTTTTGAGTCCACAACAACATACCTTCCGTTAGATCCAAGCTGATGGATTGTTTGGTAATGAGCTCCGGTGACCGAAGGGAAGGAACATGACATGATAACTTGATGGGCAACGGCGAGGACCGACCTCAAAACTAGACGAGTTATCGAGATGCATTGGGTACCTAGGTATAGGACTTGAAGTTCCGGGGTGCGCACATGGCGTTTTGATGCACGTTTTCTGCGACGCCCCCCAGATTCAACTAAAAACCATGACGTTAAGTTTAGTGGGTTGTTAGCCAGGCACCAAAATGGCTTGCGCTCAATTCCTTGACATCATTGCCCCAAGTGATCGACACATAGGTAGGTAGTGTTGGGAAAACCTATCGATGATGAAATTGGCTTCCACCGGTTTAGGGTTACACTTCCTCTCCAACGCTTCATCCTACATTCCCATTGCGATTGTTGACAGTATTTGTATTCCGTACTTGAGTAATACTTTTACTATGGGCGTTAGACTTATTCTTTCTTATGTAACTGAACTAGCAACAAGTAACTACACTGAAAAAACGGTGTTGGGCTTGATCAGGTCTGGTTAAACGCAATAGAAACCACAAAACTTGAATATGAACGGAATGTTGGCCCGCGTCGGCGTTATTTTTGAATGTGGCCGGTGGTGATTTCAGTATTGTGATTACGGCGGTACGAAGAGAAGGATTTCCCTTTGGCTCCCTGAGTGTGGCCGGGGCGCTCCGTCCATGCAACCAAGCGGAATCCTGGCAGGTTGGCTGCATGGTCGTCTGCTCTCAGCCATTGAGTTTCTTGGTTGAACTTGGTATATACATGTACATATGCTAGGTACCTAACTTGAACCTAAGGTAGGGTAATAAAAGAAAGTCATGGTCACTTAGGGCAGCTGGTGGGCCGAGCATTTTGGACGGACAGGGGCATGGCAGCGGCCTAGACAGGGCAGGATAGGTGAGCCAGGCTCAATCGACGCCATATGTGGAACCGCAATCCCATCACTGACTGCACCAGCCCATCGGGAACTGTGAGAGTCCAGGATGCCGCAAGTTCCCAGCCCCAGCAACAAACTCTCACCCACTCCGTACTATCCTCACTATCACCACCGTCACTCTCACTTTCACTTTCACATTTTACCTTCACCTTCACCTTCAACACCGCCTCCGCCTCTCTGTCCCGGCCACAAAATTTAGATCCAAAGCCAACGATTTCTTCGTCCTGTGTGTCATGTCGTCCGTCCAACGAGATATCCGCGAATCCTAGCAGACTCTTTCCGACTTGCCTACTTCTCCAGGGCGGTGGGGTGTCGCAACACAACTTCCTGAGCGCGCAATATCTATCGAGCGCCTGAAAATTCTTTCGATATTTGTACTCAATGCATTGGTCAACCATCGGCAAATACAGCAGTAGGCTCCGTTTTGCCACGCTGTAGTGAGAAGAGACATGGAAAACGACTCGCTTGGGCTACACCCGTCTTTGCCTATACGAGCCAATCTGAACCTCCGCGATGCACCTAAGCGAAAGATGTCCTTGGCGCGGAATCCAAAGTCCCCCAAGGGTTTGACACGCGATGTAAAACCCACGAGATCTCCCACGTCTAGTCAGCCACCCGACAAGTCTCGACCAGTGAATCGTACCTCCCCCTCCAGACCCTTGGTACCTGCGAGTGAGCGGCGACATGGAGAAAATGTCGGTAGCAGGTCAAGGAGTGGCACGGTCGGCGAGATGTCAAGCTATAAGGTGGGCGCAGATCAGGTTGGAAGGGAGGGAAGGCATTTTACTGTGGCCAATGTTGGCAACAATGGCCGTATTTTTCTGAGGTACGTGACCAAAACACGTGGTGAATGGGTATTGAATTGGGTTTGGGCAAAAGTGCCAGACCGTTTTCGTTTGCCAGGCACAGGCGCTAACAAGAGTAACGTGTGGCAGGCCAACTGTTGTTCGCCCAGGCAACGAGAGATACCCCGAACCGCAAATGGGCTTTCCTCTCACCCCGCCTGACACTGCTGGTCTCGAGTTAATGAGCCCTAGCAAAATACAAAACATCACAGTGAACGAATTGGACGACGGCCAATTCACTCCTGGCCCCTTTGCCGATTCTCCCTCCCCTGGGCGCATTCCAAAGGCTGCCTATTTTAGCGACACGATAGTACCGGCGCGCCGCCACCGCCGGGCAATGTCAGACTCGACCATCCAAGATCCTACCGCCGACAATGGTGCTTTCAAGGTTGTGATATCAAAACCGCAGAACGAGTCAAGGTCAAAGACGGCCGAGGATATAGACTCAAACGCAATATCTTTCCTTCAGGTTTCTATACCCTCATGGAAGCTAGGCACTCCAAGGTTCACAATGAGAGGCACACCACTCATACGGGGCTCCTCATACGCTCCGACCGAAGATATACGGTCTAACCATACCTCATTCCTCAAGCTATCTCCGAACGAGAGGAGCCCCCACAGCCTTCGTCCCGAAACACTCAACTCACGGATCGCCAGCACCCTCCGCCCCCCCTCATCACGCCAGCCTTCGACCATTCAGTTTCAACCCACTGGCTCAGGGGATCTCTTATCGTCCACCTTAAAGCCCAATTTCATGCCTGTCAACATGGTCATCGAACCTACCATGTTTGACTCTCTCACCTTCAAGCCAGCCTGCGATGATCGATCAATAGTCCGATACTCCGCACAAACGGGAGCTGTCACAGCAGCTACTCCACCACGATTGGTAGCTGAGATTACTTCACCCAGTTTTCTCGACTATGACCTTATCTCCGACTTCTTCCTGTCTTTCCGCTCGTTCCTTGAAACACAAGATCTCTTGCATATGTTGATGGCGCGGCTGAGATGGGCCTGGTCTCGAAAAGATCCATCAGGAGTGGTTGTGAAAGTCAGAACCTTCGTGGCGATAAGGCATTGGGTTCTAAACTACTTCATAGATGACTTCGTCATTGACTATAATCTGCGAGACAAATTTTGTCACCTCCTGAACGACTTCACGGACAACCCCGTTGCAGAAGCAAGACAAAAGATGCCAACCAAAATTGTCGGCGAATTGAAAAAGTGCTGGAGACGCATGTGTGCCCAGTTTTGGGACGGTTCAGAGTTTGGTGCTGACCTTGGATCTGAGGTTCCCATCACACCAGGTGGGATCGCCGGCCATCGCGACCCGAGTCTTAACCCAAGCTTCTGGGAAATAGACCAGACTCAGGCACCGCGACTAGATATAGCTCTTCAGACTACGGATCTCCAACTAAATCGACCTAGCTTCCGCACAGATGTATCAAAAGCTGGCCACATTGATTCCATTCTACTTGATGGGATACGGCCCAGAACGCCTGATCAAGGAGCGGATGGTCTATTTGATCACCCAGCCTCGCCAATAAGTACGGCGAGTCTCGATGTTATATCATGTTCTTTCCCTACCAAGACCTTGCGAGCGGAAAATCCAGATGCGGCAAACCAAGTAAGAGCACACCCGGCGGATCCTTCTTCGATTTACACTGCATCAGAACCCATCGCCTCGACTCCACGCGCCTTGACCGGCAAACGTGTCCGTCCGCAAACCTCTCACCGTCGCGATAATAGCTTGACGGATTCGTTGAGGGAGCATGGCAAAGTCGTAGAAAAAGTCATGTACAAGAACACGGAACTTCTCCTGACACTTCCTTACGCTGGGAGCCTTGTACGTGGCGATCTTCTGCCTCCGGGACAGCCTTTTGTTGATACCACTGGCATGAATAGCAAAGGAGGTAGTCGGCACACCACTGTTGTCCAATCTCCCCCGGTGATCTCTGTTAAGCCGAAGACTTCCCCCTCAGCAATGTCAAATCAGGGGATGCGCAAGCTTCTTGGCAGTGTTCGTAGGGCTCTGAGCACCCGTGGCCAGGCAATATCACCCACTCAAGGTAGTTTCATTGACCTTGCCCCTATTGGCCCACGTGGAGCAACGACAAATCGACTGCCAGGTACTGCTATCGTACCGCAATCTCGCCCACTGCAGATCAAGGAACCTTTGCGAATTGATGTCTTAGGAGCCCTTGTAGCAGAAGACTTCAAGAAGGCAGTGCGAGAAGACGCAACTGAAACAAAGTCTGCGTCCACAGCGACTGGTAGCCGTGGTGATCGGATGGACTACTCTGCCGCTCATCTGAACTCATCCTTTGACTTGCGGCCAATAAGCGACGCTGCTATCACTACAGGCAGCAAATCAATTGTGATCGTAGACGGAACGACGCCCCTCGAACACTTAACCATGACAGGGGCTCTGACAACTTTCACAACTCCAGGTGAGGGGTTCGATGATAGCACGGGCATTGACTCTGGTAGGAACGTGACGCCACCAATGACACCACCCAGTGAAACCATCAGTGGAAATACTCCCAGGCGATCGTCGTACATTCTTAGCCAACATGTTTACGATGTTCCGTTGTCTTCTGAGCCCCTCCCTTCTATCAATAACTCCTTAATTCGAGCAAATGTTGGAGAAACACATGATATTGTCGTGGATAAGAGCAACAATAGTGCTGCGGTGCGACCATCCGTCGATTTTGTCACTCGACCTCCGAATAAGCCTCCGTCAAGCTATCATAACCGGCATAGAAGACAACAATCTAGCCAAAGCTACCGGTCGAGGGGATCTCAGTCACGACGTTGGAACTCATTTCACAGTGGGTTCGCCGTGCACTCAACAATCAGGAGTTTCGATGCGACCACATATTCAGAGGGTTCGATAAGATCGGATATTATGCCTCAGCCTTTGAGAATGCTGCGAAGGAAACCTGGAGGAGATCTCAAGGGAGTGACAAATATTGCCCAGCTGGACAACCCACCTCTGCGCAGATCACGCTCAATCGGTTCGCTAACAGCATACTCTGAATCATTGCGAAGTTCATACATCCAGAGTCCGGTACCTGGTTCGGGTGATCTTGTTGATATTGTCAACAGCGACTACTCCCAGAACCGCGGCGAACTATTTTCCCTAGGAGCTGTAGCTGAACAGGCTCCCAAACAACCGCTGTCGCTCTTCAGCACGCATTCATCAAAACCTATCATGCGGCCATCGTTCGAGGCTGAGGCGCAAAAGCTAGCCCAAATCCCAGATGATGCTGATGATGATGGAGGCGTCGAGTCTGCTTTATTGAAGTTGGAAGGCAAATATCAAAGAAAAACCGTCAAGCTCTCCATCGAACCCTTAAATATCACCAGCGGTGATTTGGAAAATCTCCGTGCAGAATCCTCTGCATCATTTGGTGCTGGGCAGACCCGAGAAGAGAAGAAGAAACACCGTCAACAACATGTTGTGGACGAAGAGATGCCAGAAAACGCACCCTCTGAAGATGATTTTACGCTAAATGTCTCAGAAGCCCCTATCCCTCGGCAGTCGGAGATTAGTTCCTTCTTCTCTGACGACTCGAGGGAAACGTACAACTCCGTCCCTTTGCTCGATAGAGGGTTGACTGATGAAGGGCGAAGTAGAACACACACCCACGAATGGACCGACCATTCCATTCTCGAGGGGCCCGACACGCCTGTTGAACAGTCCGAAGTCCCTGGTACCAATTCTTCCTTGAATGCCTCTTTTGAGTTCATCGACAAGCCAGATGGAATAGAGCCAGCGGTAGAGCGAAGTACTGTTGCTATATATAGCGAAGATCAGTCATTTTTGAACGTCGAAAGTGGCGATTCGGACTTGTCTTCCGAGTTATCTACCGAAATGATTAATCACGCTTCCGATGCTCGTGAACCCCACCCGGCAAATCACTTCGAACTTGAGCCTGCTCAACATCCGTCACCGGATCCCGTCCAAGCTGATAATACAGAGAACGATTCATCGTCTATCAAACTGACTCTTGTCGAAGCTCTTCAGTTGACGCCTAAGTCTAGTCGACAACGACCTTGGCCGCAGAAACCCATGCCGCCAACTCCTGTTATGACACCGACTACTGCCATGTATCATGAAGCACTTGGATTATCGTCCATTGTGTCGAATTATAATAAGGCACTTCACAGATTGAGTGGACCACCCGAGAAGCCGGCTATCCCCTCGAGTTCTCACCTCCCTTTTATCCTTGCGTTTGATTCAGAAATCCTGGCACAACAGTTTACCCTCATCGAAAAAGATGCCCTTAATGAAGTTGACTGGAAGGAGCTCATCGAAATGAAGTGGAAGGACTCACATAATGACTCGAGGTCCTGGGTAGACTTCCTCCGCAATACAGAAGCCCGCGGCGTCGAGGTTGTTATCGCCCGGTTCAACATTATGGTTAAATGGGCCATCTCCGAAATTGTGCTGACAGAAGAACTCGAGGAGCGAGCTCGTTGTATTGTCAAGTATATTCACATTGCTATCCATTGCCGAAGATATCGCAATTTTGCTACCATGAGCCAGATAGTCATAGCCTTGACATCAAACGAGATAGGTCGACTTGCCCAGACGTGGGCTATGGTCTCGCCAGCTGATATGCGGACGATGAAGAGTCTTGAAACGCTTGTATCCCCTACAAAGAACTTTTTAAATCTCCGAGCGGAGATGGAAGGCGGCAGCATTTCGATGGATAACGGCTGCATCCCATTTGTCGGAATCTATACGCACGACCTTCTTTTCAATTCCCAACGACCGTCCGAGATTGCAAGCTCATTAACGACGCCACCGCTTGTCAACTTTGAGCGTTGCCGTATCGCTGCATCCGTGATTAAGACGCTGCTCCGGCTTTTGGAGTCGAGCACATACTATTCGTTTCAACCAGTTGAAGGAATCACAGAGCGGTGCCTTTGGATGGGGGCGTTGAGCGACGACGAGATTAGGAGACGATCCAACAGCCTAGAGAAGGCTTAGACGGACAGGCTCGGAGCATCGGATAATTTGCCGAGCATAATTTTACCTGAACGACACTTTACGGACTAAACTTGGTTTATTGAGCGACGATTTTGATACCCCATGATACCTTGACGAACAAGGAGTTTTTATCGCCTAGAAGCCCAGCTATTCGATCTGTTCCGCACTGTACTTTATCTTTTGGTTTCTTTTGTTCTTTTGCCAATACACACCGGCGGCGGCGAGGGAGTTAAGTTGAGTTGGGAGAGCCGCGCGAAGCAGGAAGGAGTCGATTTAAGCTGAGCGTCGAACTTTCTCATTGTAATGAATCACGCAAGGTATGCGGAATAAGCATACAAGTAAGCAAGCATCAAGCATCAAGCATTCGCCTACGGCATTGTATTATACTTCCAGGGAAATGGGACGGAGGAAGAAATGTTGGTCTTATAATTTTCAAAGGGTCGAGGAGAACTCAGTTGTATCGCTGTAGAAGTATAGGTATCTAAGTAGTTGCGGTTAGGGAATAGAGAGAGTCGTTGTAATTGTCTCGTGTTCGTATCAAATACTCCGTGGATGACTGTTGTGTATTTGAGGTTGACGGATCTTGACAGGATGATAAGTGGATTTTCACATGCCGTTGAAGGCAGGCTCCATGTCAGCTCGCCACGTACATGCAGGCTCATAGGCGATTGGCGAGATCGACGGTGGGTTCTTGCTGGCACCTCGCTTAGAGTTCTGGAAAGGGCTGAACATATACAAGCATGCAAGCAAGTTTAGTCTAGGGTATCCCTCATGCACATTATGGGTGGAGCCGTGGAATGCCGCGTAGCCTAACCTGCCGCGATAGGTATTTGAGAATTCATAGTGACTATGTTCGCTTGCACTTGCAAAGATTCTTGGGTTCGATGCGGAGTCGCGGACTTATAGCCGATGCATGATACAGGATGATCGGAAGATCTGTAATGAGGGTATGTATACAAATACATACCTACCTAGGTAGAGATGGTATTCCGGCGAACACGATGATGTTATTGTCGCCAGACCTTTTTCAATAATACCCTTGGCGCATTTGCATTTGGACTTTTATTTAAAGTAAGGTAAAGTTGTAGAAGGAGGATTTCCCCGTTCCTTGTCATACACTGCCAATCCTTTCGGTAGTGCTGATGATAATGATACCTACCCTGTACTTCCATGCCCGATTGATTTACTAGATTTCACAGATTTCTAGCAATTCCTTCGAAATTCGTTATCGTCTTCGTTCATCTCGGCTCATAGCTTCGGATAGTGGGGGTGGAATTGAAACATTCCGTATCCGCAACCAAAGAACTTCAAGATTATCTATCTCCGTCGTTACCGAGAACTGACTTACAAACCTGTTTTCCTAATTTGAACAGCATAATGCCAAATTTCATTGATGAGCATGGGGCTTACTTCTCTACCTACATGTTGATCACTTGATAGAAAATACTTGGTGTGTGTGGTGTCTCAATTTCCATCGATAATGCTGACGCCTTGGCTGTCATAGTATTCCATTGCAATTAATTAATTAATTACCCCGAGCCCAGGCAGGACCCAACTGCGGCGGTGGCTAGCTGGGGATCCCTCGGATCCAGAGATACGTTTTTCTGCAGATCTCTTGCTTGGTTTTTGGGGTGGAGAAAGTGTAAGCGACCCAAGAAGTGTGCCGACGGCAATCAAGAGTGGGATGAGCGAAAGAAAACGTTTATTAAAAATCAACAAGGCTTCATGGTAATAAGCGAGGTAATAAGAAACTCGGATCACTTAGCTCCCGGGCGGTCGCCTGGGGAGAGTTATTGGTCTGGGGTTCGGCCACCTACCTACCTGTTTATCTCAAAAAGAGAGTCCACATCTTTCAAATGATGTGCACGGGTTACTGCTAGATGCTTCACTGAGATGTCGGTAAAGTTTGACTTACAGGGACAGGGATTAGCCGCTTCTATGTAGCCAGGCGAGGTATGGAGTCTCTTTTTTCTTTTGGTCCCCCTCTTCACGATGCGGTGGAGTGTTTGCCAGGCTGCCAGCAAGAACGGCGAACGGATGGCCCGTTATCCGTGACGAGCGCAAGCGAGGGTGTCGGCCGAACCAAACCAGACCAGGATGATCTTCGTCGGATGTTGTACAAATAAGGACCAAAGAACCCGAGCAAGTTTACCTAAGATCCTTCAGGATTAGGGGATCCTTTTTTTTGTTCGGCTGTGGTTACGCTGGAGATTTTGAATTTTAATTATAAGCTCGAGGTAAGTTCCCTCGGCACGCTGTAGAGCTGGCTGGCTGGCTGGCTCGTACATATAATAACATCATCGTCGTCATCACTGGCAGACATTGGCCCGTCTGTCGGTCTCGTGCCTTTCGTTATCTTATCTGGAGAAGGACACGAAGCAAGGGAACGAACATCAATTGAATAACTACATTTGACCCGGGGGGAATCTTTTTTTTTTCTTTTCTTTTCTTGTCATAGCCATTGTTTTTACTTTCTTCTCCGACATAATGGACGCCGTCCTAACATCGCTGTTCCGGCCCCAGGAGTGGCCGGCCACCGTCTGGGTGCTGGTGCTGACGACGGCCGTGACGACTTTCTTCAAGGTCTTCTGGCGGCCTGCGCTGCCCAAGAACGCGCCTGTGTGGTACAAGAAGGGCGACTGGCCGATCCTCGGCACCCTCGATTTCTATTATGGCAGGCGGTGCGACTGGTATAAGGAGGCCATCGCGAGCTCCAAGACGGGCAATTTCAGCTTCTACGTCGGCAAGAAGCAGATCATTGGGATATCAGGGAATGAGGGCCGCAAGTTTTATTATGAGAGTAAGGACCTTAGCTTTTCCGACGGGTGAGTCTTCTCTCGTAGTTTTCTTTTTTGCGCTCTCCATATATTCTCTCTTCTGTCGATTATGCTCTAGACCGCTGGAGGTCTTCGCAAGTAATGTTTGACCTGCCGCATTTTTGCTTTAGTTGACCTGCTTCCTCTCGTTTGTGGCATTTATCTGCTAACCCGTCCGACCTGTCCTCAGATTTGCGGAGCTTCTCACAGGCCAGCCCGCCCAGCCCACCGACCGGTATGGCCGGGAAGACTTCAGCGTCATGTTCTCCAAGAACCTGGTGCCCATGATGAAGAAGGAGAACTTTGTCAAGAACCTAGACCTCATGACAGGTGACACGCTCGCGGCGTGCAACGCTTTGGCTGCAGCTCCCCCAGCCAAGGCCAACCCCAAGTGGCGCGTGACCGACCCCTTCGAGAGCATGTACGAGATCGTCTACCAGCTGACGATGCGCACCGTCGGCGCCAACGATATTGCTGAGAACCCGAAGCTGCTGAAGAAGACGCTGGATATCTTTGATTGGTTCGAGCGCGCGGACTCGTACCTCAAGGTTATCTTTCCCTGGCTGCCGACTCCGAATTCGTTGTTGCGGTTGTATTATGGCGCGAAGCTGGCATTTGTTTTCCGTGATATCATCGAGAAGAGGAAGAAGACGGGCGAGAGGGGAAATGATGCTTTGCAGTTCCTTATTGATAGGGATAACACGCTGTCTGATATCGTTGGCGTATGTTTTCCCCCCTTTTTGACGGTTTCCCGCTGGCTTTATTCCTTTTCCCCCCCGACTAATCCGTCAACCGCTACAGTTCGAGATCGGCGCTCTCTACGCTGGCCAACTCAACAGCGGCATCAACGCGGGCTACCTCCACGTCTTCTTAACGCAGAACCCTGAGTGGATGGCGCGCATCCGCGGCGAGATCGAAGAAGCTGTTGCGCGGCACCGGACTGACCCTGCGCAAAGCCGCGCCGACGTCCTCGGCACTCTGACCGTCGAGGAGTGGGAGAGCGAGTTCCCCATGATCGACCTGGCGCTGCGCGAAACCATCCGCTTCTGCCTTCCGGGGACTTCATTTCGGAAGAACATGTCCGGCCGAGATATCCCGATAGGCAATTCCGGCGAGGTCGTGCCGAATGGCGCTTTTGCCGCGTATCTGGTGCAGGACTCCATGTTTGGTGATTGGTTTTCGGATGCGGCTACCTGGAACCCGGCAAGGTTCTTTGAGGAGAATGCTGAAGATCGGAAGGTGCCGCATGCGTATACCGGCTGGGGATCAGGGAGGCATCCTTGCTGTGAGTTTTTTTCTTCGTCTCTGCCTTTTTTTCTTTTTTCCCTCACTTGCATATGGAAAATGGGAAAATTCGAGTGATAATCACAACAAGAGCGAGGGAACGATGGCTAACAACGACTCCAAAAAATGAAGTGGGCATGAAATTCGCCAAGCTCGAAATGGCCTTCATCGCCGCCTACTTCGTCGCCATGTTCGACTTCGAGCTCTCCGACGCCGACGGCAATCAGGTGAAGAGCGTGCCGGGCATGAACTTCAACCTGCACTCGGCTAAGAAGCCTGAGACGCCCATCTACTTGCGCTACAAGCCGAGGACGGATTAAAGGACAAGAGGAGAAAAGGAAGGGAATAGAAAGAAAACGCTTTTGCCAACGACACTTCACCTTTTTTTTTTTTTTTTTTTTTTTGAAGAAGTAAGAGAGCGATTCTGGTGGCGAAATGTTATATGGAAGAGAAGGGACTAGGATCTAGAGATGACATTGGACAGTTTTAATCCCCCTTGACACCAGCTCAGGAGTATTTGCGGTAAAAGGGAAACAGGGATGGACAATGACAGGAAGAGGAAAGAGAGACCAACAATTTTGCCCGAGGCTCGAGTTCTTCAATGCGAAGTACGCAGAATATGTGTGATCGCGACAGAGCAAGAGAGTTTGTACGGAGTAGGGCAATTCAGAACGGAGAACAAAGGCTACTTGATGCACGAGGCGTGTATCTTCTGTTACCGCTAACAATTGAGGATAACTCATGCGATACGTCACATTTCACATGCTACTCTCATCGGCATCACGGTATATTGTGTACAGCTTGTATTACGAAAGAACAACAACAATGTTCTATTACTGCACGATGTTAATATACCTATGTGACACCGTCTCTGAATCTCAAAACCCACAGCCCAGTAGATTTGGATTCACCTTCTCATCTCCTTGGTTTTTACAGCATTCCGGGTCTTGCGTGTCACGTCTTAGATGTGGCGTAGGTATAACCTCCAATACAAGAGCATTCATTATCTACTCTGAACAGAATCCCAGCCAAATGGCGTAGCACTACTACTATCACGGTATGGAAACAGTAGGTTTGTTTGGTGATGAATTCGTAATTTACTTTTTCGGCTACCTAGAAGCAATAGGCGGGATCACGATTAAGTCAACCCCTTTGACCATACAGGGCATTCCCCGTCGTCAGGTTGAGACAGCACATATACTTCAACAACCGATTCTGGTATCTTTCCCTCATTAGTACGTTCAAGTTGACCCATAGCTCCCAGTAGAAGTTTTCCTCTTGCATTTTCGTCGCACATCTGGCAAAGAAAGAATCACCAATTGACATTGGCCGTGTCGCCACCGGTGCCCCATTCGTCTGCGGCAGCGGTGGCTGCTCCCCACTCATCGTTGGCCTGAGGTGCTTCAGCAGTGTTGTTGGCGGGTTGCTTGTTGGCGTTGCTGGTGCCGCGTTCCTACCACTGGCTGTCCTTAACGTCAGTAGCACCCCACTCAGCAGTTGTGCCAGCAGGAGCAGCAGCGGCTCCAGCCCACTCGTCAGCAGCACCATCCCAGCCGCCCTGGGCACCAGAGAAGCCGGCGGGAGCAGCCTCCCAGTCACCAGCTCCGGCAAAGGTGCCAGCCTCAATGGCAGCGGGACCGACCTCATCGGCACCGGCGACCTTCTCCTCCTCAACCTTCTCCTCGGCCTCGGCCTCAGGGTCACGGTCTGCATTGTAGCATTAGTATATTTATTCAATATTATAAGGACAGGGTTCAACATACAAAAGTAGAGATCGACCATGACGTCCCAGGGGGTGTCACGGCTGGCAATGGTGCCACGAATACGGAGAACCTCACGGGCAAGCATCCACCAGACGCAGCCAATGGCGTGACGACCCTTGTTGTTGGTGGGGATAGCAGCGTCGACGAACTCGGTGGGGGAGTCAGTGTCGCAGAGGGCGATGACGGGGATGTTGACGTAGGAAGCCTCCTTGATGGCCTGGGCGTCGGTACGGGGGTCGGTGACGACGATGAGGCGGGGCTCCTTGAATGAGCGGGTGATGTAGTTGGTGAAGGAACCGGGAGTGAATCGACCGGCGATGGCAACGGCACCAGTGTGGGCGGCGAACTTCAGGACAGCACGCTGGCCGTAGGGACGGGCAGAGATGACACAGATGTCGGCGGGGTTGTCGACGGCGGCGATGATGCGGGCGGCGAGGACGATCTTCTCCCTGTTTTCGTGACCGTGTTAGACTCGAAGTATGAATTGATATATAGAATTATGTGTTTAGCATACCAGGTCTTGCCAACATTGATGACATTGACACCGTCAGCACGGGTCTTCCAGAGGTAAGGCTCCATGTGAACCTGCAAGTTCTTGGAACCGAGATGAGCCTGGGCGGCCAGGAGCATCTCAATGTCCTGAGACGTGGCCGCCATGCAGGCGGGGAGGTTTGCGGGCGCCATCTTTGCGTATGTATGAGGAATTAAGGGATGTAAGAGAGGTGAATTGAAGTTGCGTTGATCGCGAAACTTTGGTGATGTGCGAAGGGAGGGGAAAAAAGTTCGCGATGCCGCCGACAATGCGCCCACACAATTTTGGAGCTTACCACGAATTTTTGGTGGGCTGTCCTACTGCCTAGGGTAAGCGAAAACTCTCCCGCGTTATTAGTGGCATTCCATTGTCTCTACAATTATTACAACCCGACGGAACTGGAAGTACGTACCAAACTGAGGCTGATGGTGGGGCACAGTGGCTTTGGCTGCCGATAAGATAACAAATCCGACTCAGTCATTCACACAGCTGTTCCAGTCAGTCATCAGCTTTGACCAGCTGACAATGGAAAGATGACCCACCTACCGCCGACTTACCCTTGCCCGAGCCAGTCCTCCTTGCATTGCACCTGAAAAAAGTTGAGACATCGACGAGCTATTCGTTCTGCGAATCGACCTCTCGTTCGACCAAAGAAAACTTGAAATCGAAAAAGACAATCATGCCCCCACGAATACCAGGCGCTCAGCGCCTCAATTCATTTTCATGTAAGCAGACATCCAGCAGCCTTCCATCAAATTGAGAACCTCCAGTAGTAGCTAATCAATTGATATCCCCAACAGTATGTCTACGACCAGCCATCAAACCACCAACCCCAGCCCTGCTCCCCCTTACCCAAACCGCCTCCATATCCCAGCGCGAGAAGCGACGCCTAGCCAAACGCGACCCCTACCGCTGGGCCCAAATGGAGCAGCGCAAGAACGCCCACCTCGAAAAACGCAAAGACATCGAAGCAGCGCGCTCCAAAGCCCTCGGCGACCCCGTCAAGGGGATAATAACGCCCTTCATCGAGTCCTTCGAGTCCGCCGGCCAAGCCCCCCTCTCCACGGTCCCCGTCGATCTAGACGGGAAACCCATCGGCGAGGCCCACACTCTACCTACCTCGCCTCACGTGCTGAACCATTTGATCCGCAAAGACGAATTCGACTCGGCGATCGAGAACGCCCGTGTCCTCTCACAGCCCGTGCAGACTATCGCGTCCGAAGCCGACCCCATGCTGGCGGAGAAGAACATGCAGAAGCACGACGAGCAGCATGCGGTCGCTCTCGAGGCGCTGGAGCGTATCACGCATTTGGATCAGGGGTCGTCGAAGGATAGGCGCCATGCGAATATCCGGCGGATTATCGAGACCTTTGGACGGCACGAGACAGATGTCTCCTTGCCGCCTAAACCCCTTGTCCGTGACCAGGTTCGAGAGGAGCGTCCTGTTCGCGGTGGCCCGGATACGGGTAGCAGCGAAGTCCAAATCGCTATCCTGACAACTAAGATCCATCGTCTGGCGAAGGAGCTCGAGACGGGACGAGGGTACAAGGATAAGGTTGGAAAGAGAGATCTGAGGTTGATGGTCCATAAGAGGCAGAGACTCTTGCAGTATATGGAGAGGAAAGAAAGGGGTAGTCCTAGGTGGCAGCATATGATGCAGACTTTGGGTCTAACTGAGGCCAATTACAAGGGCCAGATCACATTGTAGGTATAGGAAGAAACAGAGACCCAAAGGAGTGTATGATAGATGGGTTGCCGGGAAAACCATGTACCTATTATGCCATCTACTATGTAATGTACAATAAAAACTCAAACGCCTTGAAAGGTTGGAATGAACCCACCCAAATACTGGTCTTCACCACATCCTCTATGGTCACTGTAACAAGTGCTGAGTGGATGTTGTCGCTTGCACATATCTCTCCTTTCCCACTGGTATCCTTTCTTCTCGCCTGAGTGCTACTACATAATACTTACTATGAGGACGACTAAAACACACTGATGTAGTTACCGATCCTCTCCTTTTGATTCTGTGCTATGCACTCGGCAATCCATGTGATATTGCGGATTTCCTAATTTCAAAGTCAGCGTTTTGAACGAGATAGTGAACGCGGACGTCAGATGCAACTTACTTGCTCCCTTAGCTTCACCCATGCATAGACAATGGCGTAGGTGAATTGTCTCGTGAAGGCATTTTTGGAGATCTCCATCTCCTTCTGGTAGAACATATCCTCCAGGCTCCTCTCATTGCCACTCGATCCACCAGCCATATTACCAGGGCCCGAAGGCCCACCGCCTAGACCAGCAGCATCGAAGAAGGTCTTGAAGTCGGCCACACCGTCGACCGCCAGCCTGACACCCTCGAAATCATCCGCCCTAGAGAGCATCAAGGTGCCTTCGGGATAGAGCCGGCCGAAGCTAGGATACAGCTTCTTGCGGTCGGTCTTGCTGAGCTCGGTGCCGAACGAGTTGAGGGTGATGTTGATGGCTCGTCTGTCGGCCTCAAACTCGAGGATCTCACTCATGACCTCGGACGTAGGGGTGCCGGCCATGTCGGGATGCGTGTTGACAAAGTTGTGGAAGTCCTCGAGGTAGTTCTTGTACAGTGTGTTCCGTACGATTTCGATGTTAAGCTCGTCGAGATCCTGGTGACTGAGACTGCCCTTGAAGTAGGGGGCGAGCGGGGTCTCTATCAACACGCTGTTGTATAGCTCCTCGATGTTTGTGGCGACGCAGAGGACGGGCATGGTCTCGAACCAGCCTAAGGGATGGCAACGCTCTAGCAGCTCGCGGGTGTCACGCTCGTGCAGGGTGCCGGTGATGAGCAGGGCGACGTTGTCTATCATGTAGCCGTATGTGAGGTAGTCGAGGAACTGCGCCAGGGATCCGACTGCGTTGGCGCGGACATATCTGAACTCGGAGACCAGCTTGTCGGTCGTCTTAGCGGCGAGACTAGATGTGGATGGGTTTGGTGGCAGAGAGGCGAGAAAGTCACCATATGCTGGACCGAGTTGAAGCTTGAGGTCTACACCTGGTCAGAACACATCATCAGGGAGGAAGCCTGTCCTTGCATACCGTCGATAGTCTCGCACTGGGTCAAGTTGGAATAGTTGGCGCCTGTGAGAAGGCCGTTGCGATATCCTCGAACAATGCCTTCGATGTAACTACGACTTGCTTGTCAATACAGGATCGCTTGGGGTCGTTACCGGACTTGGACTTCCTACCCGTTATTCACATTGAAGAAAAGGCCCTCCATGATGGGCAGAGGTGTCGTAGCAATAACTATGAGCTTTGAGATGTGGACGGATAGCTTGGTGTGATAGCTTCAACTACGAGGGATTGGAACTTGCAGCCTGGGCAATGGCGGCGGTTGTTTGATGGATCCACTTTCTGTAGCATGCCTGTCATTGCCTGCTCTCATCATAAAATGGCGAAGTGCTGCAGCAGCAGCGGCGGCTTAAACCTTAATGCATTACCACTTACAGTCTAGTGCGGCATGATGTATGTAGCTCAAGGATAAAGCCAACTTGGAAGGGAGGGACCCAGACTGGAGGGAACTTGCGCACAAGCCACACCACACAGATCCAATGGGTTCGAAGTTACGACCTTAGCGTCCCCCACCCTTATCGATTCGAACCAGCCTCAGTCAACTCTGAAATTTTCTCTCCATTGGCGAAAAAAATAGTTGGGGTCAGACCGAAGCTCTACTCTGAAGCTCCTTCCATCCTGTCACTTCACCAATTGACAAAGCGACGCCGCGAAGGAAGCTGCAACACCACAAGCTTGGAACTTTGGCAGCCATGGGTCTCTTTGTTCTTGCCGAAACGCCTGCGGGGTGAGCTTTGAATTTCTGTGCCTTCTTCCGCGCTCTGCTCTGTATACTGACTTCGCCATGATGGTAGCTACGGCCTGTTCAAGTCCAAGGACAAGAAACTCCTGTCCCGCGATGATGTCGCCGATCAACTCTCGAGCGCTGAAGCAATCAATTCCATGTGAGTAAACTGGATCAATGCGTCCTTTCTCAATTGATCCCGGTCTTCTAATCCATTTTACAGGCTGTCGCTCAAGAAGATGGTCAAGTTCGAGGATGCCGCTCAAGCTCTCAGCGAATACACCGCCATCACCGATGGAAAAATCACTCCATTGCTCCAACAGCTTCTTGACGATATCAAGGAAGAGAAGAAGTCTTCACTCGCTGTCGTGGACCCCAAACTTGGTGCCGCGATCAAGGTTCTTCCCGAACTCCAAATCACCCCCGTATCAGACTCGTCCACCAACGATCTCTTCCGAGCTATCAAAACCTATCTTCCTGAACTCTTCCCCGAACTCGATCCCGAATATCTTGGCAATATGGCTCTCGCCTTGTCGCATTCCATCTCCCGACACAAGCTCAAGTTCAGCCCTGACAAGATCGATCTCATGGTTGTTCAAGCCATAAAACTCCTTGACGATCTTGACAAGGAGCTGAACAACCTCGCTATGAGAGTGAAGGAGTGGTAGTACGTATCTATGTGCCATTCATTTTTTCTTTCAGCTCAAATGTCTTGGTATCTGTCAATGGATTCGATTACTAACCTTGATGTCTATAGTGGCTGGCATTTTCCTGAGATGGACAGGGTTCTAAATGACAACCTTGCTTATGCGCGTGTCATCCTCACTATGGGTATCAAAGAGAATGCAGCCCACACAGATCTTTCCGAGATTCTCCCCGAGGACCTCGAAGTCCGCCTCAAGGCAGCCGCCGAAGTCAGTATGGGAACAGAAATAGATGACATCGACCTCGAGAACATGAAGCTCTTGGCCGAGCAGGTCATTAGCTTCACCGAGTACCGCCAACAACTCTCCCAGTATCTGAGCTCGCGTATGAAGGCTCTTGCACCTAACACGACAGAAATCCTCGGCGAGCTCGTCGGTGCTCGACTCATCGCCCATACCGGTTCTATGATGAGACTTGCCAAAAGCCCTGGTAGCACGATTCAAATCTTGGGTGCAGAGAAAGCCCTTTTTCGCGCCTTGAAGACCAAACACGACACACCGAAGTACGGCATCATCTACCATTCCTCGCTCGTTGGCCAGGCCACCGGTAGGAACAAGGGAAAGATTGCTCGTATGCTCGCCGCCAAGGCTGCTTTGTGTCTACGTGTCGATGCCTTGTCGGAACTGAGCAGTGAAGGCATTGACGGTGCTGATATCGCGATTGAAGATGAGGACAGAGCCGAAATGGGCGTCCGGTTACGCATCAATCTTGAAGACAAACTCCGAAAGCTGGAGGGCAAACCTTTAATATCAAAGGGTGCCAAGATCGCCCCCAACAGAACTGCCCCTCCCAAGTTCGAGGTCAAGCCAAACCGAAACTACAACGCCGACGCCGATGCCCCCGCCTCGTCCAAGAAGACCCCCTCGAAGCCGTTGATACAAGAGGTTGAGGATGTGTCTATGGTAGATGACGATAGCGAGGACGAGGAGGACTCAGACGTCGAAATGAACGGCACAGATGGTAAAACCACCTTAACCCCGAAACCACCGAGCTCTCAAGTGATCTCGACCGCTTCAAGTGATAGCGAGTCTTCTTCCCAACCACGCCCAAAAAAGCGTCAATCTTCCAAAACAGAGAAGAAGCAACTGAGAAAACTACGCGTCAAAGAAGCACATTTACTACATTTACGGAACATGGCAGTAGCTAACTTACGAGCAGCCAAGCGAGCAGCGAAAGCCGAGAAGAAGGCACGTAAGGAGGCCAAGAAGTCGAAAAAGACTGGTGATGCTGCCACTCCTGCTACTCCTGGTAGCAAACTCACAGAAGCAGATTACGCCCGATTGGCTGACGAAGCCGGTATCTCTGTCAAGAAGTTCAAGAGAAAGTTCGAGCGTGGTGATGTCAAGCTTGGTGACGATGGTACTCCCCAGGTTATCAGCAAGAAAGAAATCAAGAAGATGAAGAAGGAAGAGGCCAAAGCTGCTGCTGCCGCGGAGGAAGCCGAGGTCGAGGCTGAGCAGTCAAAGAAGAAACGTAAGCATGCTGATGAAGACGGAGAGAAGAAGAGCAAAAAGAAGTCTAAGAAGGAGAAGTCCTCTTGAAGTTCTAATTCTTCTCTTTTCTTTGTATCATCATGTGATCATGCTATGGTTTCAATCATGGTTGGCGGCGTTTCGGAAGGCATACCATCAGGTTTCAGTGCGGGAGTTCTACTTTTTTTCGACTTGTGGATGATAGCTGCGAGGCTTGGCTCTTTCGTGCTTGGCTCAAATGAGTTCGCCGAATATACATATTCAGACAGAATCGTTTCAAGGGTAACACCATGCTAAGAGTCACGCAGCTGTGTCGGGTCTACTTTGACATTAGCTAGCTATTGTCTCCCTACACGTGCTATAGTATTAAAACAAGTACTAATCATTTCCATATGTGCTGGCGTGCCTGCTCCGCCATCCGTAACCTGCTGAGCTACCTGAGATACAGGTGACATGTACGAGTACGTCTAGTTACACAGTTAATACAGAATCACTGATCTTCAAGCGAACGCGAAACCGAGACGAGGTGCGGAAAATAATATGAAATTGGTAAATGTACCATTTTTTAGGTTGAGGGAACCGATCTTGCTCATCTGCTGCCTCTATCTGGACCAACAAAATGCAAGCTAAGCTAGGGACGAGGATTGTGTAAAGATGGTTCGATGTTATGATGATCCAAGGTTCGTAACTTGAGAGAAACGATGATACGTTGTTGTAAGGCTTGGCCTTGCTATTTTCTTGCGAGACTCCTTTGCACCCGCATCTATAAGCATTTGCGCAATCTCTAGGTGTCCGACCCGGTGCGCTAACTCAAGTGCAGAGCCTCCCAGTTGATGTCCTGGGGTATTTACATTGGCTCCGGCCCGAATGAGTTGCTTTACTATCTCGCCGTGTCCTCCTTTGGAAGCCGCTTGTAGTGGTGTATACCGTGAGGGGCCAATAAATTCGATATGCACAAATCTTTCTTTGAATCCGAGGAGTAGGTCAACACAATCTAGGTGACCTTTGAAGCTGGTAATCCGAAAAGTCATGGCTAAGTAATTTCCTGAATTCCTTGTTCGATATCATCCTGGAATTGGAGAGACTGGCATGATTGATCTTGACGGGAACCTCATAGCCATTATGATATACCCTGCCATCAAGTACACGGTTTTGAGCGAGGAGTTTTTCTAATATCCTGGTGTGACCTATTTTAGCAGCCTCCTCGATACACGAGATGAGATGTTGTCCTAATCTGGTGGCGGAGAGATGGGCACCGCCATCGAACCAAAGGTCGTCCTTGAGCAAGTACTCGAGAACCTCAAAGTGACCGCCACATGTAGCGCCCCACAACGCGGTACGTCGGGTATCTTGGGCTAGGTTGAAATTCGCTCCAGCATCGAACAGCCTTTTGACGATATTGAGATGGCCGGCACTTGAAGCCGAATAAAGTGCCGTAGACTCATTGAATTCTGCATCCCGAGCTTCAGCCCCAGCAGCCAGGAGACGATTGACAATTTCAATACAACCACCGTGTGCAGCAGCCCATAGCAGTTTTCCGCTGTTGAGCTTATTGGTCAGGTAGCGGTTATTTCCAGCAGCAGATAATATCTCAAAGACACGCAAGTTCCCACAATAGGCGGCTGCCCACAGCGGGCTCTTCTCGACCATGTAGTACCCCTCATTTGTCTGAGAATCCGGGTCGTCAACTCGAACACCAGCAGTCAGAAGCCTCTCGACAACTTGTAGGCTGCCTCCAAATGCCGCGAAACGAAGCGACATGTGATCTGGCTGACAGTTCGCTGTTAATAATGCCTCAAGAACACCGAGATACCCAGCATAGGCAGCTTCATAGAGGGCGGCTTTGGCTCTCGCGTTTGTTTCGAGATGTCTATTCTTTACTTTGGCACCGAACATCCATTCGGTAGATTTTGCTTCTAATTCGAGAAGTCTCACGGCAGCTTCACGGCTGCCGTAGTGTGCTGCCACTTCCAGAGGGAGAGGGCCGGCAATAGCAACGCGAGTTACAATTGTTGCCTGATCGTGATGCGAGTAAGGAACCCAAGATCTGGGGGTAGGATCCTCGCCAACACCCATGTCGAGTTTCGTATAGGAGTCATCTCCAACAATCTGGGCGTTAATATTTATTTCCGCTGCAACCAGCGCATTCAGTATGGGGAGGTTATTCAGCCTAGCTGCTTCAAAGAGGGCCTTCGTAGTGACCTTTTCAGCCATATCACTTTCGAGACCGAGACTGAGCATCACAATATCATTGGTTTCCAGAACCTCTGCTAAAAGCATGTTGGTCTCGTCTTCCCATAGTCGATATCGGCGACTGGAAAGAATGTGTTCTAATAGAGCATGGTGGTGTGCCTTGATTGCCCAACGCATAGTCGCTCGGTTGGCAACATCTGCTTGGTCAATCGACCATGGCTTTTTTGCCGTTTCATGAGCGATCGAAAGGAGTGACCTCCAGATGGCCCAAATTTTTGTTTCCTCAGGTTGGAACTGCTTGGAATGAGTAATCCAGTGTATTTCAGCGTATCTCAGGAATGGATGCGCACTGTGGCTGTCTTCGGTCGTCGCAGTGGCATTCGATGTGATGAGTCGGTTAACTTTCACTGGTTCAGTATTTCGAGCTTTTGAAATAAGCTTCTGGCCGCGTTCCACAGTTTTCTTCAATGTCGGTGGAAGTGACCTGAGACCAATATCATATGGGAGCTTCAGGTCTTGTTGCCTTCGACTCAAAGTAGTCTTGAAATCGTTAAAGTCAAGGTATGTGACACAGATTTCACCGAGATAGACATCTGCTTCTCCGAGATTGATGAACAATCCGTCTGAGTTCGATCCAACTGGTTTTTGAAGTAGAAACTGTTTGATCGTATGGTGAGCGAAACTGACGGAGTGGTCCTCTTCGTCAACATATATCAGGTTTTCACAAACTTGGACGATAGTATTGACATTGTTGCACAATCTTTCCGGCATTGAGTACTCTTGGTTGACCTCTACCGCAATGGCTTCCCGCAGCTCTCCCAGAGTAAGTGGTCGCGCAGATGCAGCCACCCATTGGAAGATCTTTCTTGTCATTTTCTTACTACTCTTCGAGGAAATACGATTTATTATCCGTTGGAATGTGTCCTTCAAGTCCTTAGGCAGATGCGCAATTGTCTTTCGAATGTCTTCATCGCACGACTGTTCACATATTTCAAGGACTTGGAAAAACACCCAAAGAAACCTAGTGCAACGGGTCAGAACAATGGAATGGCTTTCTTGAGAACAGTAGTTACTCACATTCCATCAGAGCCTTCTATCAGCGCGGTTTCCACTTCAGAAACTAGCTCCGGATCGCCAACGTTGAGTTCACCCAGATCCAACTTTTTTTGAATGGTACCCTTGACATAATCGGCCATGTCCCTTTGAGCCCCGGTCTTCGTGGATACCTGGTTGAACGATTTGAAAAACCTTTCAATTTCTTGCGTGAGGCTTTCGCGACCAGACAAAAACAGTTTCGTATTGGCGCTTGACCCAAGTAAATTTGTGAGCTCTTGTAGCAACTCTGCTCGGCTTGGATCCTCATATTCGTCGAGGCCATCGATGATCAAGAATGCCGTTTCCGACGGGTCCATGAGTTTCCCGATGAACGCAGTCATTGAAGGTAAGTCATCGTCCTCTTGGAGGTTTCTTAGTTCACTTTCCGTTTCATCGGAAATTTTAGTGGCTTGGGGTAGTCGTTGCCGTATGATTGACCTGAGAAATGTTTCTATTTTCAAGGTATTTCTGTCTCCGAAATCAATAAAGAAGTAAGACATGGAATGATCAGGGGGTCCTTTTGTAACGAGCAAATAATCGACCACACTTGCACTATAACCTCTCATTAGTATCATACAAAGCAATCAAATATTGAATAGGCTTACGCAAGAACGCTTTTACCAGAGCCAACTAAAGAGATTGTCAGTTAGAAACCTCCCACCAGTTCTAATTTTCCGATTCTACTCACTTTTCCCTGAGCACCAGAGAAGAGGTGACCCATTAGAGTCAATCCATTCACGGAACTCCGAGCTTTGGAAAATCCAGCTCGCTGTGTTGCGAAAGCGCTTGCGTTGATTTTGCTTAAGAAGTTTTTCCGGGCGGTGTGAGCAGAATGAATCCAGCAGTCGTTGTTTTCTTCGGGCTATCCCTAGGGATCAGCAGGAACAACAATGATAGGAATTACTCGCCAAGATTGACTCTTGCTTACTTGCTGCTCGCTTCTCCCGGAGCAAAACTAACTCCCGCAACTCTGCCGCGTTGGCATCCGCTCTGGACGCAAAAACCGAGAGAAATTTTCTGCTTTGGGATGCTGCCGCCCGTTCTTGAATCTCGATATGTGCTTGAGCAAGCCCAATGGCATTCTGTACCTTGTCGCTACATCTTTGTATGTCCTCTTTATCAAGCCGGAACTCTTGGTCGAAGGATTTATAAAAAGCCGTCAGTAGTTGGTTATGCCCTTCTTCGATCAGCTGAGGTAAACTCAATTTTCAGGCGGATTGGCTCGTACATGGGCGTTGAATCGCTCTGACAACGTGTTCACAACATCGAACGATGGATGCTTGGAACTCAGACAGCGCTTTCTGTAACGATTTTGAGCTCTGATATAATGTTGCATACTCTGCAAAAAGGGGGCAAAGATGACCAAACTGCATGAACAGATCACAGACCGCTTCGTAATATGAAGTGTAGTTCAACACGATCTAGATTTATGAAGATATAAGACAAATGTCAAGAGACTATGATTATACAGCCTAAAACTTCCGACTCACCTGCATGGTCAGACGAACACTGCCCCAAACAAGCGCAGCAATCCGAGGATTTGACGATACGAAAGTGTCGACAACAGTACAGAACTGCTGGACCGATTGGAGGACAGTGAAGACTCGGCTACCCACGCTCTGGCCTTGATGACTTCGATTTGTAGCATCGAGCTGCGCGGTGAAGACAAGAATTGAATCGGCGTCGGGAACATCGCGAATCCCGAGCAACTCATCTTGCTGCTCCGTAGTCAATATGGACCGGAACTTGTGAACAGCATCTTCTAGCCCCTTTACAGGCTGGACTGACGATGCAGATGATAGTGCAACCGCACTCATGTCGGGAGATATGAAGCTCAGCGTTTGCTGTGAGGCTAGATTCAAGTCGTAATAGCCGCCGACTACTGTGAGGAAGAGGACAAAGTCACCATGCGGGGTCGCTCATGAGAAATGCACTTATGGCTGCAAGCCTCAATGCGTCAGCCCCAATAAGATTCGTTTTTCATTGGGTGTAAACTTGTATTGCAATGATGCATATGGATGGCTTCTCGGCCAATCAACATCACCATGGAACTCGGCTCAGGCAGGGAGCACTCGTGTGGCTGATCAAAAACACACCAATAGTCGCGAATGTAGACTCACCAACCAGGTGATCAAACTCCATTTGCCTAACGGTGTCTTCCATAAATAAATAGGGATAAACAGAAGGAAGAGACGACACTTAAGTGTATTCGGCATCAATCAGAAGAAGAAGTGGTATCGGTATCTAAGCAGCAGTAATCGTCATTTCGACACCGCCAAGAACTATGATATCTACGGACTGATCCTGAGCGAATGTAAATAGCATCAAATGTGTGAGACTCTAATTGACATGAATTATACAGATGAAACCAACTTCAACCTTGAATAAACAGTACACTAAATACAAATTAGAAGGCGAATGGTGAGTTCATGCCGGCACCGGGATAGGTTTGTTTCAAATACGTGAACAAGTCTGTCCCACCAACCGTCAGGTCGTTAAAGGCAGGACAGGAAATATTGAGCAGCGGGCCGACAATTGCGTTATCAAGGAGCTCGAGAGGCACCTCCAAGGTCTTGAACAAGGTCGACAACGAGTTCGGAGCGAAAGTTTTGACGACATCCAGGGTAAAGCAGATGAGGTTATTGCCCTCCAAGATAGACGTCGCATCGAGAACGCCGCCCGTGATGTTCTCGAAATCCAACCCTGCGAAGCTGTTCACTTTGCCCATATTACCACCGACACTAAGCAAGTTGGGATATTTCAGCACCCATTCCACGATGTCGAGATTCAAGTCGACTAGGCCGTAGTCAACTCCCAACCTGTACCAATTGGCGGGTATCTGCTCCCACCCTTCCCTGTAGACGAGCTGGCCGTCCTCTTCGTACACGCCGTAGAAGCTGGCGAAGACCTCTTTTGCTGCGGTGCTTGTCAGTCACATATCCATCGTGCTGGCAAATAGGCTATGATGCTTACTTAAGTTGCCACCGCGAGGGTACTCGGTGCTGTGGTTGCTGAGAATGCGTCCCGCGAAGGCGTAGCCTGCGTTGCGAGCAATCATGCCGGTGTAAGGGCCGTAGTAGAAATAGGGATTCGTGGCCACACTCTCGCTGAAACGCTGGGATGCACGCGCGCCGAGGTCGTCCATGGTGGTTGCAGGATTGAGACTGTTGTAGGCTTCCATGAAGAGGGTCATGTTCATTGTCCACGCATTTCCTGTGACGTAGAGATCATCGCGAGTGTTAGACGAGTCGGCCTCAATCCAGTTGTGCGACCCGTCGAGACCTCTTGGAGTGCCTGCGCAAAGAGGTCAGATATATTGAAGATTTCATGGAGGGGAAAGAAGTGCAATCATACCCAGAAGACCCAAGAGATTGCTGAGAATGTTGCTGGATTTGGAAGACTGACCGCCGATGGAGAAGCCAGGGTTCAAGGCCAGAGGGTTGCCGACGCCGACAGTTCCCATGACCGCCAGTATGGTGATCAATTCGATGCCCATCCCGAAGACTATGACACAATTAGCTATGAAAACCGAGTTTTCGACATGACTTGCTCGAACCTTCATTGACAGATGTTATTAGGTCCACATACTGGGATCCTCGTAAGCAGAAGCTGGCAAAGCACAGACGGATGGTCAACTCACTTCCACAACACCATCTCGAGATATATACCCATGGTTTGCCAGCGCATTCAAGCCCGGGCAGGGTCCTCGTTGATCTCCCTTGGCGAAGTCTGGTGCCTTGAAGGCATGATCACCAGTCACTATACGTCTTCAGCGTCAAATTCTCCTAACATTTAACGCAGAGCCACTTACCGTCAATTGGCTGACCGAGGGGATCAGAAATCTGACGTTTTCCCTTGATCTCCAATAAGGTCTTATATAGCTCCTCGGTTGAGGTTTCGGGGAGGTCTACGACGAAGCCTTGGTGAGCGAGCTTGGCTATGTTCTCGGCGGATGGGAAGCAGTGAATGCACGGCGCCAACAGCGCAGCACCTATATAGGCGATCAAGCTTGTCCTCATCGTAATGAGAGCGAAGGTGTATTTCGGAGAATACGATCGGAGACAACGACGCCGTATGCTGGGGCTTCCCTGGACGGCACAAAACCTCCAAAGAGCTCCAATATGTTCTAAGACTTAGGAATACTCCCTTATATGAGTACCTAAAGTAGGGTATCTTCAACACCTGCCACTAATCGGGACAGCCCTAACCCAACATTTTCACCAAAAAAAAATGTAAAGGAAAAAAGTTGATTAAATTTCCAAGTTGAATTGATTATAATAGTACGCTTTTCTGGATCTTGATTTTTATGCAACATCAAAACCGTTATAATACTCTGACTGCGGAATTTGCCAATGGTCCAGGGATAAACCAGGTGTGTAACGTCCGAAGTGTAGTCCTAATAAGATATTGGATAATCAAATATCCCGGAAGAATGCTGCGCAGATCTTTTTCCTGCTCGACATTCAAAAGCATCCGTGACATGGGGGTCTTGTAAGATCAGTACTTCTGGAAGAGAGCCATGGCGCTGGGTTCCTTGCCACGGGAGACAAGTTCACAAACAATTTGCCAATCACCAAGCCCCGGAAATTTACCAGGTTTCATGCAGGCGCGAGTGGATAAGGAAAAGCACTGTACAGATGACGTACCAATTTAGTCTCGAGTCTCAACGAGTCATGTACAGAGTCTAGAACATGGGATCCGGGCAAGCGATTTTGGTATGCGCTATCGCGATTTCTGCTGTTTTAAGACTAATTACTAAGTTCCTTTTCAGGCATTTCTGGGCCATTTTTAGCTGCTGACAGACCGTTGGAAAAACTATTACCCCTAGTAAAGCTATCCGGTGGACTGTCGTACCATTTATATTAGCTTGTCAGGTAGTCTAAGCTTTGCAAATAATGCAGTAGTCGCTATTCGGCTGGACAAGGGGTATGAACAAATTAGAAAAGGGACTTTTAGTTAGCGATCACTTCGTTAATGCAGAGCTTAAACTTGATGCCGTTATGAATGGTGCGGCAGTCTACTGAATAGCATATGTTGATACCTAAATTAGACATATAATATATTATATAGTTATACTATAAAGGGGTAATTCTCTGATTAATTTTTTTTTTTTTTTTTGAAAAAAAAAAATAAAAAAAATAGCGCAGTGTGAAATTATATGATCTACGAGTATCTCTAAACATGCTGTGGAAGGTGGATGCTCTGTCCGGGTTAGACTCTCTATGTACATACCTTAGGTAAGCTTCTCCTTGGCTCGCCGAATCAAGGTTGTCAACATGACTAGGGGGGATCTAGATCGGGGTTCGTAAAACCCTTGCCCATTCGTGCTAGTGGGACCGGACTATACCCACTTACCGGTGAACAGGACACGTGCTTTGTGACTTAATGCAGGCACACGGATGTTCCTGGCGTCATTAAATAACATAAGGCCGCGAGGATATCGAGCTGCAGCTACGAAGTAAGGATCACGATCAGGACAATTCTAGGTTTATGATCAATATGAAAATGGAACATGAACGGACACTTCCTTTGTGGGTTTACTGTCAAATTCTGCTCGGGCTTCTAAAGTGTCAGGGCCGATATCTAACATCTCTGAACACAAATTAAATTGGGCTAATAAATAATACACGACCTATGTATTATGACATACATACATGGTTCATGCAAGCTTTTGGTGCAATTGCAGGGCACATCTAGACCTTGCAGGAATCGGCACCAGTACCACCAACGGCTTTTCTTTAACCTCAAGGATCTAGAACGGCTTCTCCCCCGTTGGGCCGCCACGTTACGTGCCCAGGCTAGTAAGGGGTGAGAGGGACTATACCCCTGGTACGGCGCAATCCCTGGGCAGAGGTTTTCAGGATCAAGCAATTGTCTCTTTTTCGACAGCTTTCTACCCTAGTCAAGTCGTTGTCACGAAACCTGAGGGAGTCTTATCCCAAAAGTGATAGAACCTAGTCTCCTTTACCTTCCTGACCAACCTCGCAATCCTATCCATTTCTTTTCCCAGTCGGTGAAATTCTCAAATTCTCAATTCCCTAATTAAAAGAACCCTTGGCTGAACTACCTAGGTAATTGGTGAGTTAACTGGAAGATTGAAGATCACACTACGAGTCGAAGCTTGGATGTTGTTTCTTGACAAGGGCTAGGACTGCAGTAGGATTGACTCATACAACCTTTAAGACACGGGACTTGCATTTGCATCATTTGCTCTCAAAAATCTTCATGTCTTTCTGAATTCGTTCAAAGAGGAGACCGTTCTCATATCGTTATATGGGCGTGTGAGAAAGCGGCCGCGACCAGCATATACGATGAGACTTTCTACCCGAATATTTTTGGCGTTGGCGGTGCTCGAGGGTTGGGGTGCAGCTCAATCTGCTATAGAGGAAGGTTTGGCAACCTATCCCGAGTGTTCTGTGAGTCTAATTCTCTTCTCATTACACTGACCTTCTTTCACAACTAACGCGAGAATGCTTATAGCGCTCTTGTTTAGAAAAGAACATTCCATCGTCAGGATGCCTTAAAGGCAATTCAACCCAGGAGCTGGAATGTCTCTGCACCAACACAGCACTCCAAGGTGCCATCACGGAGTGTGTTCTATCAAGTTGCACGATCTACGAGGGTCTTAGTATGTACAGCCACCATAGTATAAGTCCAGATATTATGGATGACTATAGCTTACCTGATTCGCTTACAGTGGTAAAGAACGCGACAGAAACCCTCTGCGGTGCCAAAGTGCGCAATGAGTCCGCCACACCCCTTTTAGTCGGTGTCATTGGGGGTGCTGTCGCCTTGCTTGTCTTTATTGGACGCATGCTAGCAGCCGTACCCTCGGAAGGCCGTATGCTGGGTTGGGACGACTGGACGATGCTGGCGACCGTCTTGCTGGCAGCTCCACCAACTGTCTTTTCCGTGCTGCTCTCGATCAACGGTCTAGGTAAGGATATCTGGACCCTCCCACTGAAGAACATCGAGAACGTTCTCTTCGTAAGTGTGCTTCCCGTCCAGAACTTGGTCGTCCGGTACTGACCGTTTCGAGTATTATTATTTAGGAGAGATCTTCTACTTCGCCGCGCTCTCTATGACCAAAATATCCCTTCTACTATTTATGCTCCGTGTCTTTCCCGATCAGGCGTTCCGTATCAAAATCTACGTGGTGATTGGACTGTGCGCCGGGTACGGTCTCGCATTTGTCTTGGCCACTACGTTTCAGTGTACTCCAGTCGACTACTCTTGGCTACAAATCGATAGCACGGTAAAGGGCCATTGCAACGACATCAATCTTCAGGGCTGGATGAGCGCGATTTGGAACATTGTCATCGACCTTACCATCATCGTCCTGCCCTTGAAGAACATTTATCAGTTGCACCTACCTCTTAAAAAGAAGCTGTTGATTATGTTCATGTTCTCTCTGGGTATTTTGTAAGTCACACAACCTGTTGTCTGTTCACTCCCGCTGACGATGACCAGCGTAACCGTCGTTAGCGCCATCAGACTCCAATCCTTGATATTGTTTGCCAACACACAGAATCCTACTTGTATGTACCGTCCATCTCAACTCTCCACACCTTCTCCTGATCAAGACATATAGATGACTACAATGATGCAGCATGGTGGAGCATAATCGAACTCCATATCGGAATTATTTGTGCCTGCCTCCCAAGCATTCGCAGCCTTTTAGTTATTCTCGGCGCTCGGTTCCTTGGCTCCAGCAAGGGAACCTCACAAAAAAGCATCTATGTCAATGATAACTCTGTCAAGCGCTCGAGGGCTAATACTGGACGGGGAATTGATGACAAGGGTTTTGAAGTGCCAAAACGCGGAGATGAAGGTGACTTCATCCCCCTAGTGGAGATACAAAGCTCCGCAGATAAAGCACCGAACTCCAAAAGTAGGGTCGTCCGTGTGAAAGAAAGCTACGATTCAGATTTGAAGAGTCAGTATCATAGCGCATCTTTCACATAAGCTGTATTGCCCCTTACGGTCCATACAGGACCAAGGATACTAGAAGATAGCGAGCGCTAAATTCGTGGGCCTGATAATCCTGATTTGCTCATACGGCGGCCAAAGAAAACCCAACTCGGTCAGTCTTTACTGCGAAGCTGACCTTGATTACAACTTTATATCCCAATTAATCCACGCGGCTTACTTGATGATCAGCGGATGCTGATATGTAAGCTATCTATGTTAGTATTCGTAGAAGTAGTACGAGGAGTGTGCCTTCAGAGCCTTCTCCTAAGCACGAAATACTTCAATTTTTCAATGTCGAAATCCATTGGCCGTATGCATCTAATAGTCGTCAACGCACTAATAATGTTGTCTGTTGCTTCCAGCTATTCCATAGTAAATGTCAATGAAAGACCAATGGCTAACTCCTCAAAACCAACTCGACTAGATTCTAGGGCGCCAATTCGCCATAATGTCGCTTAGACTCAACGCAGCAAGAAGCAGGGAAATATAGGGAGATTGTCGATAAAACCTGTTTGATATTTACGCTACTTTACAGTGTGTAGGTATGGATTATAGTAATATTGAACTTGCGGTGCTCAAGTTTGCAGTGGAGTACGGATATGATTTTACGAAGTAGGGCGAATGAACGTGTATAGAGGCGAACCGACAAACCGAAAACAAGATGAATGACAGAATGAGGCTTGTTTAAAGTTCAGCATTTAATGAGCATGAATCTCCAAGAACTCTAGTGCGTCTCACTCTGACAAGGGCTATCATGGCTACAGTACGGTGGAGAGTTGACTGAAGTGAAGTTGATCCTAACGATGGTTAGGACATAGTGGCAGTATTGCTCGAAGTAGTACAAGCATCTTGCCTGTTGGAGACCCTGGGCAAAGAAGCTCTAGGAGGGGCCTCCTTGCGAGGCTAATTAAGCTTGAAAGCTAAGGGGGGTAACCTCTTGTACGAAGAGGATCTTAGTTGCTTAGTTCATTATTACTAATACGGAGTACTACTCGACTACTCCCGGCACCGTACCCCGGATTCTAGCTGCGCGCTAAAAAATGCTTCGAGACCCAAAGTACCGGGAAATGCCGGGGTTGATGGCGATCACTACTAGATACGGCACAATACTACGGCTTATGCCGGCCAGTATGCAACGGTCGCGACCATGTTCCACTGTACTGCTTCCCTGCTGTGTGCTCCGTAGAAGCATCTGGACCCCTGCTGGTGTAGGCATTCGTTTTTTTTTTTACGTAGTTGCAAAGAACACTAATTTGATTATGAAGTGCTCGTGTTCGATGAGCCCAATGATATTCCTCTGCGTGATGACGGGGCTTGTCCTCAGGGGCGAAAGACTGTGTAGGGGAACCACATCTCCTCAGCATGTCTACCGATAATCGACTAAGCTTCATTTCCGTGTTAAAAGTGCCTTGGGTAGCAAAGAGATCGTCTTTGCAGCCAATATCGATCTCTCTGCAGGTTGAACTGCATGTCTCATTTTTGTTCTTTGGTTCTCTTCGTTCTCACAAATCTCGCTCTGGGCTTCCCACTTTCCATTCCTTTTGCTATCCAACCCCCCGACACTGAGTTGTGCCTGTCGTTTCCGTTTACTTTTTCTTCTTGATCAGTTGACTCAGAAAAATGAGGACCATTCTGTCCCTGCCTGCCTTGGCGGCAGTGACGGCAGCGTACGTGCAAATATTCCCTCGCTCGACCCTTCATTGGTGCCTATGGAAGAATACTGACCTGTTGTAGATTCACAACGCCTATTATCTGGGACGAACCCATGTATGCGCCTCTCGGTCCGCAGTGGCCAGCCCAAGCACCTGTAGCCAACTCGACGTATGAGTATATCATTGTAGGTTCAGGTGCTGGAGGCGCGCCCTTGGCGGCCCGTCTTGCTCTGGCTGGCTACAGCGTGCTTCTCATAGACGCTGGAGAGGATCATCATATGGAAAGACAGGTCCAGGTCCCCGCGTTGAACGGGTACGCGAGTGAATACAACCCAATTCGCTGGGAGTACTTCGTAACCCATTACACCAACGAGACGCAGGCGAAACGGGATAGCAAGATGACTTACCTGACTACGGACGGCGAGTACTATGTCGGTCTCTACCCTCCAAAAGGCGCTCAGCAGTTGGGAATCTATTACCCTCGTGCGTACTACCCCTGTCCTGTCGTCGGGGCTCTAGCTGATTAAAAATAGGCACGGGCGCACTGGGCGGCTGTACTGAACACAATGCTCTGGTCACGATTCGACCCTCTGACAAAGACTGGGATGATATTGCTTCACTGACTGGGGATGATTCCTGGGCCTCGAATAAAATGCTCGGGTATTTCGAAAAGCTTGAGTCTTGCAACTATCTCCCCAACAGCGTGGCCGGCCATGGATTCACCGGTTGGCTGCAAACCAGACTGACGCCCGTTATTCTGATTGCTGAGGACCTTAAAGTTGCCTCCCTAGTTCTTGCCGCCGCCACTGCTATCGGGAAAGGCGTCGTTACAAGCTTGCTTACCCTCGCCACCGGTCTAGCCGAGATCCTGACTCTCGATGTGAACACGATATCCAGCACTCGGGATACCGGCGAGCTGATCTATCAAATACCCATGGCGGCCACGGGGGATTATGCCCGATCCGGTCCCCGTGACTTCGTCATAAGTGTGGCGAATGCAACCAACGTCGATGGAACTAAGAAATATAAGCTGGATATTGCCTTGAATACTCTTGTGTCGAACGTCAACTTCGACACTACGGGAGCCACCCCGAAGGCCACGGGCGTGGATTACCTGTACGGTAGCCACCTGTACCGCGCGGACCCATATGCCAGCAAGACCGAGAACACCGGAGTCGCGGGCTCTGTTTCAGCTAGTCGCGAGGTGATCCTTGCTGCCGGAGCCTTCAACACTCCACAGCTTCTCAAGCTTAGTGGTGTTGGGCCGGCGGCCGAGCTAGAGTCATTTGACATTCCCGTGGTGAAGGATCTTCCCGGTGTCGGGGCCAATATGCAAGATCGTTATGAAATCGGCGTCGTCGGCCAGGCCAAGACGGAATTCTCGCTGTTGGAGGAATGCACTTTTCTCGAGGGTGACGACCCATGCTTCGATAAGTGGGTGAACCCCGACAACCTAGGTGGTGCCAAAGGCGGATACACCACCAACGGCATTGCCTTCGGATGGCTACATCATTCGTCAGTCGACGAAGACGAGCGTCCTGACTTGTTCTTGGGTGGTATTCCGGCCTACTTCAGCGGCTACAAGCCAGGTTATTCGATCACGTCGACCGACGGCCTCAATCACTGGACCTGGCTAACACTCAAGGCGCACTCACGGAACAATGCCGGCACCGTCAACATAACTTCGACGAACCCGCGCGACACGCCGAACATTGTGTTCCGGTCGCTTGACATCGGTGGCGACGAGGATATACAGGCCGTTGTCGAAGGCATGAAGTACGGCATCCGAGCCTTCGATGACCTGGTCCCCCTTGACGGCTCGTTCGAACGAGTATGGCCCCCCCAGAACGTGTCGACCGACGAGGAGCTCGAACAGTTCGCGCGTGACGAGGTCTGGGGGCATCATGCCTCATGCACTTGCCCTATCGGCACTGACGATGACCCCATGGCTGTGCTTGACAGCAACTTCAACGTTCGGGGCGTCGAAGGCCTCCGTGTTGTCGATGCTTCCGTTTTCCCGAAGATCCCTGGCATGTACATTGTCACTGCTATATACATGGTAGCCGAGAAAGCAGCCGACGTTATCATTGCCGATGCTCAAGCTTCTTAAAAGCGCGATACCCGCAATCTGTGACCCTACCGGGGGCACAATGTTTTTCACCCGTTTTATACAAGTGTAAAATAGATCGAACGGGCCTTAAATGCTTGAGTAATTATTGGATATACTGCACTTGCCCTGAGTCATTAATAGTAATTACAATGTTTGGATGTGCTCCCTTTTAGTTCAGCGTATCTTGATGTGCTTTGACGACAGCGTCATCTCGTGGTTCCTTGACGGTAGCTAGAAACTGAAAAGGTGTAGGTTAGCAAGAGCTTGGAAAGTACGCAGTAGATAATGCTTTTCAAGAGATTTATAGGACAACCCCCTAAAGTAGAGCTTTAGCATTACTTGAAGTCTAGAAGTTAATAAGTATCGAAAATTTATTGCTACAAGACAACCTCAAAGTGTCCCGAAAAAAAAATAAATAAATAAATAAATAAAGAGAGAATGCGGTACCCTTGATCATTCAGATGGGTTTTAAAACTCTGCTCCGTTCGCAATACTTACTTTGCCGATAAATCTGACGCGAGTTCCGATGCTCGTGAGATCGTACTCAAGGCAAGATACATTCGCCGATAAGTATAACAAGCTGTTTCTTGTAACGAGCCGTTCCTGGGCCCATCCCAGGCCGGAGTCCTGTATTCAATTCATCCGCCTCGCATACGTCTCGCATCCTGGTAGACTGACTACTAGTGTACTGAGAAGGCTCAGACGAACCACTTCTGGATAGTTGTAAGTCCTTGGTGCGGTAGAAATATATAAAAGAGTTGTGTTTTGCACCGCTATTTTACTTAAGTCCTCAACTCTGCAAGATAGCCTTTCTATCGTTGTGACTGATCTTTTGTGACACTTGGCAAACCGCATAGACAATGCACTCACTTACTCTTTTTCTGCCCACTCTGGGCGCACTGGTGTCCATGATTATAGGAGAGCCCATTGGGCGGCATGAACGACAAGCGTCTCACAGCGCCCTTCCGCCGAGCCGAGATCCTTGGTATACGGCACCAACTGGCTACGCATCAGCAGCTCCAGGAACGATTCTTCGCATCCGAACCGATCCTAGTAACATCACAGCAGTTGTCTCAGCTTCTGCCGCATATAATATTCTGTTCGCGACAACCGACACAAAATATCAACCTTCATGGGCGGTCACGACACTTCTAGTCCCAGAAAACCCAGTTGGTAACTCAACGAACAACAATAGACGTTGTAGCTCTAGCACGACATTGCACAGCTCAAGTAAAGCAGCTCTCCTATCATATTAGATTCCCTAAAATACTGCCGATGTCGGTGGTAGTCCTAGTTATTCACTTTCCACGGGATTCAATCAGGCCGACGGGCCGAGTTCAGCGCCAGATATGGACATAGCATATGCTCTTAGCTGTGGCTAGTACGGCGAGTTCTCCAAAGATCCTTCATCACCCTAGACTAAGCCTTCAATCCTTGAAGAGGTGAAGATGGAACTGACGGCTCGACTTGAATAATCAACGTCCCAGACTTTGAGGGGCCCAAAGCTTCTTTTGCCCTCGGCCCTCAAGAAGGTCATGCAGTACTAGATTCTGTACACGCCGCATTATCTTCACAACCATTCCACAGCTCCCCGGAAAACACCCGTCTGGCGATGTGGGGTTATTCAGGGGGTTCCATTGCCTCCACGTTTGCAGCTGAGCTGCAAGCCTCATATGCCCCTGAGCTCGAGTTCTCTGGTATGGCAATTGGAGGCTTGGTGCCAAATGCAACAGAAGTCTTCATCAACTCGTCCCCTGTTGTGGCCGCTCTGATTCCTAATGGGCTTTTTTTTCTTCCTTCCTTTTTCTTTTTTCAAAGACCTGGAGGTCTCTATATCCCTAAAAACATGCACTTCCTCCAAAGAAATCAATTTTAGATGTGTACTGAATTCTGATTTTCTGTACATAGTAACCTCACAATATCCCTCTTTTCGCCAGTGGCTCATTAGCCAAATTAAGACATCCGGGCCATACAACACAACGGGTTTTCTGGCTGCATTGCACATACATTCGCCGAGTCAAATGTCTATTATGCTCCATTGAACATTTCCGAGTACTTTGTGAACGGCATTGAGGCAGTGGCAAGCGCGCCTGAGTTATCGCGAGCACTGGGATCCAACTCTTTTCAAGGCTTTCATGGAATCCCGCAGATGCCGACCTTCGCCTACAAGGCAGTGAATGATGAGAGTAAGTTCGCAGTTTCAGTCCGAGCAAGAAAGCTGGTGGGCTCTACACTAGAAAGTATCTTCGAAGAGAAATAGTAGCTAATGAACTTTCTTACTGTACAATGTAGTCAATGGCATTGCTTCTTCTGATGCACTCATTGCGCGTTATTGTAGTGTTGGAGCCAACATTCTGTATAACCGCAATCTTGTGGGGGCCCACCTTGATGAGTCTGCCAATGGGCAGCCAAGGGCACGTGCATTCCTTGCTGATGTATTTAGCGGCATCCAGCCGCAGAACTTGACCACTACAGGTTGCACTTGGGTTGATGTATCCATTAACGTAACTGCCATTACCGGGGAATGATCTAGTTTTTACAAATAGGGATACTTATATGAGGTTTCGACTGTCTCTATATCGGCTGAGTTGTATATGTGTATGATAAAGTTGTTTACTAGACTTAACAAACTACTGCTATGGGAATAAACTGGCAAATATCTCAGAACTGCAGTTTTGTGAAAGATCACCTGTTATAGAGAAACAAGCGCTATGTTTTAGTGGAAAAACGGGAGTATGACTGGAAACCAGCGCATTTTATTGAACTTTTTTGGGCTTGCGCCCGCATTGTGCTCTTTCTGTTTACATCTATAAACCTGTTACTTTCCTTCGTTGTCTTATATAAATCATCTACATGTAGATCATATATACCGCTGTCGCAGTATCCCTGAAGCTTTTGGAGCATCCATCATGTTCATATAAATGCACTCTGATTACACTAAACACTCAACACCTCAGAAACGAAATTATAATGTAGGGAGAATAGTAACAAGGAGAAAAGTACGGTAGCGGTAGCGGTCCCGAATTTGCTCCTGGCTTAAGACCATTAAACGAAAGAGGGAAGAGCATTGTTTGAGTTGATAACAGCCTTCATCAGTCCCTGATAGTTCAAGAGTAGGTCACTATCAGCTTGAAGGTCCTGCTGTTTCCAAAACGTGAGGATTTGGGTCTTGAAATGGTCGAGGTAGCGTGACCGACTTTCTTTCTGAGTACGAGCTATCAGGTCGAGAACTGATGCCCTGTGCTCCTCGGTGCGGGCCTCAAGTGCGAGAATGAACAAAGGGAAGACATGTCGACACGTTGGTTCGTGCATGCCAGTCGCCAGTATCTTATCAACAAGGTAGTCCAAGTTCGCCGATGGACCCCACGAACTGTGTGAGGCTCGCACAAGGTATACCATTGTCGCTATCTGGTAGAGAGATGCGGCCATCGACATATCGGGCGGTGGTGAAGCAAACCTTTCGGTTGTTGGTGGTAAATTCGGGAGATTGTTGACCCTCCATTCAAGTGTTTTGAGTCGTTCTAAATATGCGTCCTCTTGACTTCTCGGGTCTGATGGATCTACCAAAGTATCGCATACATCGGAGAGCACATCAAGTACAGCATAGGTAGGATTACCAGATCGTGGTCTCTGTGGTCTCTTGCGTCAGCCAAATGCGACAATCACGGATGAAGAATACGACATAGTCATACAGGTCTATCCCTGGGCAATGGAAAGAATTGATTTCCACGTAGGTTTGCCCTAGTCGTATCTGCCTGTTCAAGCGCGACGTTCTTGTTGCGCCAATGACACGTTGTAAATCGGGAGAGTGTGTCATGATAGTAGACCCATTCGAGCAGATTGGCTACATGGCTTGGACCTGACTCTTCACGAAGGCCGGCGTTTTGTACTATCTCTAAAGCCCCATTGATATACCATAGCCAATCACCCGAGCTATCTAATGGGAGGAGGATCTAGAACGTGATGTCAACGAGACCACATCTGGCTTTTAGTCGACGAAGGAAAAATATTTAGCTTACTTCGAACGCACACAGCAGCATGCAAGTAGCAATATGCTGAGAAGCTTGTGTAGGGCTCCGAGCAGCCTCTCTCGCGGACGACGACAAGGCCTGAAGAGCGGCGATTTTCAACCGAATTGCCTCTGGTTGTAGGCCGTTTCTGTGCAAAGATGAAAAAGCCAATAGTGCACACATCAGAGCCTGTGCTGGAGCCGTATCGCTCGTGAGGGTCATATGCATTATAGTATCACGTATCTGCACACTGGTATCATTGAATGTAACCAGGGCAAGGTGAGCGACTTCTTGAACTGAAAAGTGGCATGTATGAGCTAGCGATGATATACGCACGGTGTTTGAAACTTACAATACTGTACTAGCTCCGAATTTTCAATTCTCGGTAGAGGTTGTCTCCGTAATTGTGGCTCCCATTGTTGCAGGCCGGGGCTGCACGGCAAGGTCACGAACGGAGAATGGCGGTGAAACTCAAGATCTTGATAGGTGGTATTAATGAACAGATGGTGGTCTGTCCGGTGAATGTTTTCAGGGTTTTCCGTCTGATCGCTAGTCATAGCACGTCTTGTATCGTTGATCCTCGGCCAAGAGAGCCGCGGTTGGTACCCCTGGCACTCTCGGTGACCTCGGACACACTTTGCGCATTCCGGAAGACCTTGATCACACGATATCTTCCGCTCTGGGATCATTAATCAGCCACATGCAAGACATTAGGAGACAGATATCGACCTTTGCATGTCCAGCAACTTCGCCCGGCCTTCATGGCGGATGACCTAGGCTCTAGCTGAGGCTCTGCTTAGCAATCGCTGCTTGAGCTGTATTCAAGATAGTTTTCAGCCAGCATGAAGTGAAAGTAGAAGATTGGGTACGGAAGGATGAGCTGATGTTCGGTATAAGTTGCTTCAAGTGGAGCAGGAAGGGTTATTATGAGAGGGGATTAGTCATGTCGTGACCCACCTGTTGCAACTTTCACCGAGTCCATGCCCCACTTATCTCGGCTGATTGGTGCGTACGGTGCTTCCGGGAGTGCCAGGACCTTGGCTACTTGATTATACGAAAATCCGGCTGCCGGACAAATATCACGGCCGCAAAGAGTGGGTTACAAATCAGTAACTACGACAAGTCATTGACCGTGTCTGCCTGGAATGCAGACGATATATAAAGATGGTGAAAAAACCTTCTTACCTCCTTAATTGTAGACCACTATTCTCAACCCCTTTACACAGTATCAACAAGCTTTAAATATCCCAAGCACTTACTCATACTGCTTTGCTTTCGAAGCACCTTACTAGAACATAGTATATCAAGTTCTAGAATGGCAGCCTACTTCATCTCACAAGCCACCGGGCACCAAGCTCGCTCAACCATCGCCCACCTTCTTGAAGCGGGTGCCAAAGTACACGCACTAGTCCGAAATTTTGACAAGGCAAAGACACATCCGGTTCTCCAACGACCTGGTGTTACCCTTTTTGAAGGAGAAAGTGTAGACACCGAAGCTGTTACCAAAGCTGTTCAGGGCTGCGCTGGTGTCTTTCTGAATACGTTCCCCATTCCTGGTCTGGACACCAAACAGGCCAAGACCATCATTGAGGAGAGTAAGAAGGCTGGTATCAAGACCATCGTTGCCACTACGACCTTCGGTGTCGGCAACAAAGAATTGTGGGATGATGAGGTGACCAAGAAAGTCGGTTTGCACGGCTACTTCCAGTCCAAGTACGAGATCGAGACTATGGTCCGCAACGCTGGTTTTGATGCCTGGACGATCCTGCGCCCAGCGTTCATTTCCTTCGACTACATGCTGCCAGGAGCTTACGGAAATTTCCCCAAACTCGCTGAAAAGGCCGAGCTCGATCACTTCTACGACCCGGACTCAAGAATGGGACAGACGGACATAGAGGACATCGGCAAATTCGCAGCTGCCGCACTGCAAGATCCCTCGAAATTCAGGGGACACGCCATCGACCTTGTCCGCGATAACCTCACCATTGAAGAGGTTCGCCAGATTCTGGTTCGCGTCACGGGCCGGAAGGTTACTGCTAAGAGATATAGCCCGGAGGAGTTCAATCCCGCTATATTCGGACAGGCTTTCCATTTCTGGGCAAACGTTAAGGACATCAGCCCTGTAATGGAAAGTGCTAAAGCGGCGGAGACCAAGTTCGGCATGCCCTTTACTTCCTTGGAGGATGCTCTGACAAGAGATAAGGAGCGTGTGTTGGAGTGTATCCCAGTTGTGGACTGATGTCGACATTAGTAGTGGACTTTTGGTGTATACGACGCAAATATGTACCCGCTATTTTTTCTGCTCTAGACATTTTCTATTTCATAAATGATCATTCTACTCAGCAAACTTATCTCTGAAGCCAGGCTCAGTGCATAAAATTCCACCGCGATCTCTTTTCTGTTTTCACTTTCTGGCCCTGCCGTTGCTCCTTTCGCCGCCGACGATGTGGGTCTTCTACCGTGATGGATGGTGTTTCACGAAAATCCTGAGATGTTTCAGAGCCCTGTCTGCCATCTGAACTCCCATACATACCTAATGTGGATGCTTCGGACGACCCTGTATTGACTAGTTCCGCGTTTTGGTGCAAACTGGAATGTGTAGTATTTCGAGTGTTGGGAGACGCCCCTGAGGTTGATGCTTCGGCAGTCTCCTCAAAGTCTAAGCCAGCCGCTCCACGTAAGTGGGAATGATTGTCTGCTATGGTAGTTTGAGAGGTGTTTGACGTAGTGTCTCCCCAGTCAGAATGGGAGCTAGTTGCCGGAGACGCTATAGTGCCGCTCGCTGTATGAGAGCTTGGGCTTGTGCTTCGTGTGCCAAGTTTCGGGACTTTCAATCTGTTTAGAGTTTTGATGGCGTTATGTCTGTGAGTAGTGGCTGGATTGGCTTCTTTACGGAGGATGTTTGCTCCGAATAAGACTGCCCCCTCTCTGTAGCCTGTGAAGGTGGAGATGAGTGGTTTTTTCGAGGGGAGACTTTTTCGTAGGGCCTGGATACGAACTGAAGATGGCGGGTTAGAATCGCAAGTACAGGCGAAAAACGCTTTTCTCGGATCCTCCCACCAGAAGCCGCCTTTCAGGAACCACGATCCATAACCTTCGGGCCCCTGAATACGTAGTCTGTCGAGATCATTCATCGCTACTGCAAGAAGATCTTTTCCCTTGACGGCAGATGTGTTCCAAAAACACGAGTTACATGGAGTCTCATCGCTTGAAGGTCGTAGAACGTCACCAAATCCGTCGCCAAACAGGACAATGGCGCGTAGTTCTCGAACGAATTCGATCCATCCTTTTGCTTCTGGCAAAAGTTTGGTCCCTTTGGGTATATAGGGATCACTCGCTTTCATTGCGATGTCTGTAAAGTCGAACCCTTCGAGATTCTGCCAATTGGATTGAAGAATTCGCATTCCAATGCTTTCTGGGCGATTGTCTTCCTGGTGGTCAATGATTTGCTCCAGGATATTAAATATGTCATCAACCCGATCCTTGAAGGTGTAGTAGTCATCCTCTAGTTGGCTTGGGTCTCTGTTCTCAAACTTGCGTCGGATTTTGATATGTAGATTGTTGTCACTTGTCATGACCTCGATTGCCGTTGATCTTCCGCAAAATTGTTCAGGCGGCTCAGGTGTCGCTAGTGGATGTTTCTTTGAATCGAATAGAATCAGGCGAGAAAAGTCATTGTGCTCTCCCACATTCAACGACACCATAACTAAGTGGAGGAGAGCACTTGGCCCGTCAAGAAGCCACGCAATCCTCTCCTTTGAGTCATGCAAAACCACGAATTTGTCGTTTATCCATTGCAAACGTCCAAAATAATCCATCCTAGCTCTTTCTCTTAGTTTAATCGCTCTTTGCTTCTTTGTTATTGCGAAAGTTGCGCCGGTCACTATGTAGAGTCCTCCAGAAATTTGTATTTTTTCGAGCGCTTACCTTCTTTTTGGTTTGTCGAATCCCGAAATACCGATGTTTAGATTAGTATTAGAAGTGCTTTGAGCTACGAAAAGTTAGCAAAACCAGTACTATGTTTTATGTGTCTAATGGCGCTACTAACCTGCGATGTGTTCCATATTACTGCACTATCTAACTACGTGCTGCGTTTGTTTAAGATCTGCGAATCGGAGTTGATCTGGAAGAATGTTGCTATTTGTATTAATTTTTAAGTCTGAATATGCGATGCGTCTATCATCCTGGTTTTTGATTAGATGTTAAGAAATAGTATTGTTTTCAATTTGCGTTGGATAAAGCAGACTGGAAAACCTTTTTATACATATTAAACCCCCAAAGTTGACCACCTTGGGTGTAGATATGAGATATGCTATGTTATTGAGAGGGATATTAAGACTTATTACATTGGCGGGTCGTTGAAGTATAGGATATCTTAAGACAATGACAAGGCTATCGAATAAGTCGACCTAACAATTACCTTTCGAAAATCCTGTTTTGGCACGATTGGTTTGGATCGAGCCGATGGTGAACTTGATAGTGCATGTAGGGATATAAGTATATAAAAAGAAGTGCGGATTGATAGGAGAGACCAATAATTCGGCATTGCGATTGACCGATACCAATAGTTCACAGGTACATCGTATGCCTTAGGTGGATCGCAGGTTTGCCCCAAGCTACCTAAGTTGTTGCCCGATCTCGGAAAGTATGCAAAGTTCGCCGTTAGCTTTTAAGTAGAACTTATCGTCTTTAGTGATGCATGCTTCAATTTTTGTCCTATTTTCGAAAGTTTTTAATTATACGTATAGGTTAGCTGCAGGTGTTTCTCTTGATTTGATTATTAGGGCTAGCATGCGTCTTTTTTACTTGAAGTATACCGCTTAGGGCTTTTTATGATATATTCGACAATATCGAGCAATTGGTGACTAGATGTTGGCCATGTCTGTTCTATGTAGTTACTATATGAAATGGCCTGTGCATTTGTTCCGTTTCCAACCAACGTCATGATTTTACTAAGCAGTCTAATTGTAGGTGAGTCCTCAAGCTTGCTTTTAATGAAAGCAAGGGGATTCTATTCCAGAATGAAGGCCATCTCGTAGGAACTAGGTTTTTTTTAAAGGCTTATTGGTTCTCGGAAGTTATGAAAGAACCCATTGATTTTATGGCGAATTTGTTGTGTAATATTACTCTCTGAAAGTCTGGCATTAGCTTGAATCACCGTGACTAGCTTGGCGAATGCTTCTGATGAGTGGAGGATCTGCCGATAGGGATTAATCTCTATAGATGTGAGAGCTGACCCCTCGTAAGTTTGAGCATTGGAGGAATCTTTGCGAAAAAGTAGGTCAACTCTCTCGCTAAGACTTATTACTTCTCCATTTGGTCGCACTTCATTTTTATTGTGACTTTTATCATCGTTATGGAGGTCTTCAACACTTAGAACCTCAATTATCTTTCCAAAATACTGGGCAATTTTGCTGAGTCGTATAAGATAGATAGTCTTTTAATGGAACTCCAATATAGAACTTACGTTGAGACATTATGAGCTACCCACATTATATCGCGATGGGATTGGGAGTCCCCTTCATAGCCAATCTGAAGAGCAAACTCCTGAAGCCTTGATGGTAACTGAGACATTATCTTATCCCGGCATGCTTTGGGAATCTTCGTGTCTAGAGCCTCGGCTAACTCGTTCGCAATATTGATGGCAAAGCTTTCTGCACGCCCCAGCAGACTCTGGGCATCTGCAGATAAAGCGTCCAGCGGCATTGTTACTGTCATCCGTTATAGCCCATTCACAACAGAGCATAGTCTTAAAGCCAGGGTGGCGATTTGTAATGTCTGTCTCGAATTGGAAGTCTTCGAAAGAAGGTTCTTCGGAACCCCATGTATGTGATAGTATGGCGTATGGCGGGATAACAGCTTCTGTGGGGTATTGTTGCGTTAAGACGAGCGCGCGGACATTCAAGAGACGCATTTCGGACGGCGGAGTTCGTGATGGCTAGGACGGAGAAACCATGGACATATAAAGCTTGCCGGGGGACTTGAGCTAAGTTACGAAGATGAGAAGATCAAGATAAACTACTAAAGAAAAGGAACAACATAGAAAAGAAAGGAGGGGGCAGGGCTTACGACCTACTCTTGTAACCCGGCTAGTGAATGGCTGAGATCGACGCAGCTGATGCAGCCAGTGCAGCAAATATACAACTTGATGCAGGCTCCCATGTACGCCACCATAGGTACAAGTGGGACTGAGGCAAATTTGCCCAGATGATATTTATGCATCTTGTACGTCCTAAAACGCCTAAATTTCTTCAGGGGTTGAACATAATCATCCGACAATCCATATCGTAGAGTTACGGACTCCTGTCCAGTCGCAATCCAGACACGGAATCCCACGCGAAGAGCCAAGGCTTGTTATCAACAAGCCTTGAACAAATATGCAATATGTAAACCACCAATAACGACTAGAAATGAAAGAGAGTATACGTTCTACGAAAAGGAACTTCCAGGCAGTATGTTACTAAATAACCTTGATATGTATCGTGCGGTAGATCAACCTCACCGGTTCGGTGGTTAGGCAACTAGCTTTATGTTGCGAATTAATCGAGGCTCTAAGTCCCTACTAATATTGGTTAATTCAATACGTTCAGTGTTTCGAGGCAGCAGAGCTTCATCAAATGGTGTGTTCGAAATAGGCTGTAGTGACATCCCAGAAAAGGAAAACATGTATTCCGCGGTAAGTTCAATATTGGTTTCGCAATAACTATTGAGATTATATGTTGAAACTTGGAGGTAGAGCGAAGGATTAATGTAGTTATAGTCGGGTCTTTATGGGCGTCTTTAACACCCTCCTGCTACCTATGAACCAGCGTCCTCATCAAGGCTATCCACCCAGCTTGGATGGCGAACTCGCTCCAGATGCACTGTTGTATATCGGCTGATCCTGCTCCTCATCAAAAATATCAAATCCAATATGAGGCGAAGGATCAAGGAAACGGATAGGGCCGCGGGACTGTGAAAGATCATCTATAGTCCTGACTATCGGCTCTGATAACTTCACTAGTTCAAGATTCTCCTTCATGTGCCGTTCCTGAACCGACTTTGGAACTACAGGTATGCCTTTTTGAACTGCCCAAGATAGGCACACCTTGATCCAAATTAGCTTCAGGAGTCGGTCCTTTGAGAAGTAGATTTTACTAATGAAATGTCTGGAAATACCTGTGCTGTCGAGATACCTAAGTTTGAGGCTATTTCTATGATCTATATGTACCGTATCTATTAACAAGGCGTGAAGGCTGGCTTGGGCCGCCTTAGTCTGCGTACCTTGGGATCTTCAGTAGGCGGAGGCACACCTGGATTAGCTCTAACAACCCCAACGGGTCGGCCTCCGAGGGGTTGATGTGCCATGATCGTAATCTTTCTCTGTTGGCAGAATTGCACAAGGTCTTCTTGGGCAAGGTAGCTACATTTAGGTAAGTCCATTGTCATAGCACCGAGCAGGTACGATCCCTTACGGATGAATTTCCACTTGATTTACGGCTGGAATAATTCGGGCCGCTTCAATTAGGCTTCTTATTTTCAACAGATTGAAGTTTGACACCCCTTTGTGTCCGGTCAGTTCAGTTGTATAAAGAAGATTCCGCTTTGTTCATACCTATTGCTTTTGCTTTTCCGCTTTCAATTAGTGACTCCATTGCTTTCCAAGTGGTGATATAGTTCCTTGATAATTCATAGTCGATGACTGGTTTCCCATTGCCACTCGGATGTCGGACTGTCCTGTGTTGATCATCACATTCATAAGCATGAGGAACTAAGCAGTGTGTGAGCGAGTTCTGCATGAGCTATTGAGAGGTGACAGAACGTATATTACAATGCATCAAGTAGAGATCGACTAGTCTGTATTAGCAGCGTGTGTCATTGGAACTGATTGGGTGTTACTTACCGTATTCCAATTGAAGGTCTCTGAGGCTCTCGTCGAGCCCCTGAGCGACGTCGCTCGGCTTGTGCCATGTTTGAGCACTTTGACTGTTAGTCGAAAACACCATCTTTTGCTAATAATACCTACAGCTTTGAAATCACGAAGATTTCTTCTCTGGGTACCCTGCTCTCTCGAATAGCCTCGCCAATCTCCTTCTCATTACCATAAGCAGCGGCTCCGTCGATGCTTCGATAGCCGAGATGCAAAGCCAATTTCACAGCATCCTTGACCTTTTGATTACCAGCATCACCTTGAAACGTCCCAATGCTAACATGAGGCATACTCAAACCATTGTTTAAAGTGAGTCGCTGAGGTAAATCCATTGTAGGTACAGTCTGTAGAGTAGTTTGCTGCAATCTGAGCGTCGAGAATCTCTTCGCTTTAGTTTTGTGGTTACAAGATCATGCTAAAATTGGCCATTCCTCATGTTGAGTGAAGTTTTGATTGAATAAGCCAGGGTAGGTGGGCTTGAATGGATTGGATGGGTCGTACCAACAACAGGAAAGAAGAGGGGGTTGGATAGTCGGAGAGTACAGTGGGGGCGCTTAGCTCGCAGCTGTGACTGGTCCAACTCGTGAATCACTGGGCGCCTTGTAGACGGGAAGCCTACCTATTTTCAGCATGTGGCATTGCACAACAGTATCGGCTAGGGTATGAGACACACTGTTTTGGTCAATCGGCGGCGGTGGTTCAGCTCGGCGCATTTATGTGCAGTTGGCCTTGGGGGTCCCAAAAGTCGGGGCATCCACAGTCCACTACAGTCTATCATTCCTCAAAACCTGCTTTCTTTGAATCAACGGGAAAGCAAACTCCAATCTCGAAACAGCGACCAAAAGACGATGGCTCCTCTTCAAACCATTGATGAGAATGTGAGAAAAGGTAAGTTGTCTAGGTACTCTTAGCCGTGTGTTCGCTGTTTTCTCAGGCCTGACCCACCTTTGCCAGTCCTCCCGGATCTTCGTGAGGTTCTGTCTGTCACGGTACACGGGGAGTCTGCTTGGGCAAGAGCAAGCCGGATCGACGTTCTTCATGATGATGGTAGCGCTGAAAGTTACTTCATGAAGGTATGGGAGCATTGCTTGAATTGTTGTTTGCACACTGTAACTCCGCTGTGTAGATCTCAAAGGGCCATCATGGACGTGAAGCATTGAAGGGCGAATATGAGGCTACCTCTGCGATCTACTCGATCACGCCGGACTTCTGTCCCAAGCCCATATCATGGGGTAGCCTGGCATCTGAGCCAGACTCTCACTTCTATATATGCAAGTTCTATGATTTCACAGACGGGTTGCCTGAGCCAGCGGCTTTCTGTGCCAAGCTTGCAGAGCTACACTCGTCTCACAGCTCCCCGGAGGGCAAATACGGCTTCCATGTTGTTACATATAACGGGGATCTACCTCAAGATAATACATGGTCGAACAGCTGGGAAGAATTCTTCGTGAATGCCTTGAAGCATGTTCTCAAGATACGCGAACAGCGAGCAGGTCCATGTGATGAGCTCGATGAACTGCTCCCAGAAATATTCGAAAAGGTGATTCCGAGACTGCTTCGCCCGCTTGAATCGGGAGGAAACAGGATACAACCATCATTAGTCCACGGTGATCTATGGTGTGGGAACGCAGCGATCACTGACGAGGATACCGAAGACGGAATTGTGTTCGACCCATCAAGCTTTTGGGCGCATAACGAGTGTATGTATTCTGCCACCACTGAACATTGAATTGGAAAATTTGTTGACTTCGCAGATGAACTGGGAAATTGGAGGCCGAGTCGGAATAAGTTCAATCGGAAGTACTTTAACGCATATCATTCTCATTTCCCCAAAGCTGCTCCGGAGGAAGATTATGACGATCGCAACGCACTCTACGCTATGTAAGATGCACGCCAGTTGCGGGATTCTCTAAGCTAATAGTGCCAGGCGATTCAATCTCAATGCAGCTACGCTATTTCCTGATCAGCCGACATATCTCAACATGTATGTGAACTAGGATCCGCACAGTCTCAGCTTCTGACATCGATGTAGGGTAATCGAAGAAATGAAGAGATTAGTCGCGAAGTTCCCTGACGGCTACTCTGGTTAGATAGACAAATTTGGCACTAGACAACTAAAGACTCGGCATGTTGATAACCCACGTGTGAAGTTTTATCACGAGAAAAAAAAAAAAAAAAACACTCCAGGAAGATGTCAACTAGGAGCGAGTCATCTCAATAAGAATCATTGTGATGGCCAAGGCGACCAGGGAAGTCTTGGGGGCTAGTACTACCTATACTGAATGCCTAGGCTTTGTATGGGGTGGCGATGTTAAGCGCCGGGTACCTCCAGCAGCATGCAACAGGCTCAGCCGACTATTCATTAACCTAGAGGCTTGTGAGACTGCTCAAGTGAAACGTGTGACAAGGGCTAGTGAGCGTACTGAGTAGATCTCATGTCGTCATTAGGACAGATAAGAGGAGCAGTCGTGAAATAAAGGGCCAAAATTTCGTATTAAATGAGTTTTGTCAATTAATATGGCCCTATCGAACTATGGTGATTTTTTTTCAGGGCGTGGCTGATGAAGACCCCTGCCGCATAGTGCGGGTTCAGAGATGCTACCTACCTACAGGTAGATTAGGCGATACCGTGAGACTGGGGGCTGCCGTACTCGTACACACCAAAGTGAGGAGAAACGCTTGTATTCACTTTTTTCAATCTCAATTTGCTTACCCTATCCGAAGCCGTTTGCTGTTGATCAAGCTCGCTGGCAACCGACTCCGTCAAAGCGGGTTGCTGACGCGCTGGGTGCATCCCGTACCGCTAGGACGAAAATGGACCAGGTAATCAAGGCTCCGGCATGTCTACATAAGGGGGATCATTCACATGTTGACATATTGACCTATTATGTTGGCAGTTCCGTAAACGGACATTAGTTCACGCGCTTTCTCGGCAGAGCAGCGCTCGAAACTCGGACGACACGATACCGACGAGACTCGAAACAATTTCAGGTGACCTGGCAAGCTATGACTCCACAGACGAAATCACGAACGAGAAAGGTCCGCTTGGTCTCACTACCCTTCACGAGCCCCTCGGGTCCCAGGCTATCGCCGACATCGTTTTCATTCATGGACTTGGAGGCGGAAGCAGGAAGAGCTGGTCCAAGACACCGAGCCATTTCCATTTCTGGCCGAAGACATGGCTTCCAGAAGATCCGGATTTCGAGAACGTGCGAATACATTCGTTCGGTTACAAGGCGGACTGGGGGGAAAGAAGACACAGCATATTGAACATCCATGACTTCGCACAGTCCTTGCTAGGAGAAATGAAGAACAATCCCTCGATTAGGCGTGATAATACCAAATTGATCCTGGTCGGGCATAGCATGGGAGGATGTGTGGCGAAGAAGGCCTATATCCTCGCCTGCCAAGATATCAGCTGCCGAGATATCGCTTCGCGGATAACTGCCATGTTCTTCTTAGGCACCCCTCATCGCGGATCGGATCTCGCAAGTATCCTTCAGAACATGTTAACAATCGCTTGGGGCACCAAACCATATGTTAGTGACCTGTTGCCTAATAGCACCACTTTAGCGGAAATCAACGATGCATTTCGGCATTACGCTAAAGATCTTCAACTTTGGTCCTTCTACGAAACGCTTCCTGTACGAACAAAGGTCCTAAACAAGCTGATTGTTGAGAAATATTCGGCAACACTGGGCTACAACAACGAGGAGATATCTGGGGTAGACGCAGATCATCGACATATCTGCAAGTTCGACAACAATGCGGACCCCAACTATAAGAAATTGCGCAATGCACTATGCACAGCTATTGAGATGATAAAACCCGAAGGTATGTTGCTCCTCATTGCACCGGATAGACTCGAATAAGTCTGACTGGGTTCCATGTAGCGATCCAAAATACCCCCCTTGAAGCTTTCACGCAGATCGAGTCCTTGTTAGAAATTACCGAGACATCATTTGAGGATGATCTAGTTTCATTACAAGAGCTTCGACATCCTGGTTCATGCGCCTGGTTCACTGAACAGCCTTGTATAAGTTCTTGGATGGATGCTGAATCCCAAACATCACCTATCCTGTGGCTGACTGGCCGTCCGGCTACAGGGAAATCAGTCCTTAGCGGTTACATGATAGATCATCTTAAAACCCGAAAGCTTTTCATCAGTTATTTTTTCTTCAAGCATGGAAAACAAGGCAGGTCGACACTGTCAAATTGCTTCCTCGGTTTGGCATACCAGATGGCCAAGCAGGATAACACTGTTCTACAAATGCTGTTACAAATCGGCAAAGAAGGAGATCAGTGGGATCGCCAAGATGAAAGAAGCATCTGGCGGAAAGTCTTCGTGCAGCGTCTCTTTAGGCTCCAAACAATCTCAGATCACATTTGGGTGATAGATGGATTTGATGAATGCTCGAAGTCCTCGAGTTGGTTTAAGCTGGCGTCCAACTTGCCAGAAAGTATGAGGATTTTTATAACTAGCCGGAGCACCGACGAGATAGAGCGGGGTATTGTATCTTTAGGGCCCCGTGTCCAGTCAATACCTCTCTCTACATCAGATACAGGTACGGTAGCTCAATAACCAGCCCTCACCCCTCCTTTTGGAAACCACGCGCGCTGTTCTGATTGAACCTGTCTGTACGATTTCAGGCGCTAACAATTCACAGAGGAAGATATGCGTGTCTATGTTACAGATAGGCTAGATGAGCTTTCCCTTGGCAATATAGGAGAATTGTGTCACACAATCCTGACTAAGTCTCAAGGATCGTTCCTCTGGGTTCGTTTAGTGCTACAAGAACTCGAAAATGCCTACACAGATGAAGATATTGAAGACATCTTAAATGAAATCCCATCTGATCTCCAGGAGCTCTATCATAGAATGTTGAGGTCGATCGAAAACGAGAGAAGGCGAACGAAGCTGGCCAAGTCCATCCTGAAATGGGTTGTTCTGGCTTGTCGGCCCCTTTCAGTTGATGAACTACGCTGCGCAATTAAGCTTGACATTCATGAAACACCCCACAACATGGAGAAAGTCATCTCTACGGTTTGCGGTCAATTGGTCTTTGTCGACCAAGGCGCCAAGGTACACATGATCCATGAAACGGCCAGAGAATTCCTGGTGAGCGAAGACCTTGTCTCGGACCTCGCCGTGAGAAAAGGCGATGGTCACGGACAGTTGGCGCTCGTGTGTTGCAGGTATCTTTCAGGGGAGGTTTTGAAGGTGCCCCCAGATTCTAAAGCTACTCGAGCAAGTAAATTGTTCTCAGCAATGGATACTGCTCTCGTGGACTATGCTTCACGGTACTTCACAGAGCATCTTTACAGATCGAACTCTAAGGACGACGCACCGATGGACGAGCTGATCTTGTTCTTAAGAAGTAATACGTTGCACTGGGTGGAAAAGGCAGCAAGTAGTGGCGATCTCAGTTTGGTGACTCGGTCCGCGGTGAACCTGACTGGCTATCTACGACGCAGAGCAAAGTATGTCCCACCGGTTAATTCTAACATGCAGATTATTGAGGGATGGGCCACCGATTTGACTCGTGTCTGCGCAAAATTCCGATCGAAGCTGCTTGTTTGCCCATCCTCAATACACTGCCTGGTACCTCCGTTATGCCCAATTGATACCACCATCTCGAAGACATTTACCACTCCAACTCGCTCTCTAATGGTGCGGGGTGCGGTCGAACATGACTGGGACGATTGTCTCGCGAGGATCGACTTCCGCAAAGGCCAGACTACAGTGTCATGTTACGGACGATCGTATTTCGCAATTGGGCTTTCATCTGGTCAAATATCTATATACGATGCCCAATTTATTCAGAACGTATCGCTGTTACGACATCCAGAGCGCGTCAAGCTAATGGATTTCAGTGCCAACGACGAATATCTTGCATCAGGCGGTCAAAAGCATATATGTGTGTGGGCCACCACAACTGGTGCCGCTGTGTGGTCATGGTCACTGGAGTTTCAGTCACTCGCTTTGTCCTTTACAGGGCTGGAAACGCTTACTCATATAGATAAAGGTAGTCGATTAGTTGTTAGGTGCGGCATCTAATCCAGCCTTTTTCTTTGCTAAAATGAAGCTGACTCTAGCTTAGGAACTTCGAAAGCGGCGAGACATCGATTACCCATTGGGATCCTGGTACACGAGTCTCAGATGGCCCTCTTCAACAGCCGAGCAAATCAGCAATATCTCACGACCTCGGCATCTTTGCAGTGGCCTACCGGAGTCACCCCATTCAAATCTTTGACTTGGATAATGCCGCCTACTTAGGTCAATGCATGTCAATGACAGGGAATGGGGTTGACGCGATGGCTTTTAGTTCGAACACAGACTCAGCGTCTTTGATAGTATTGAACGGCGCCGGTGAACTACTAGTCTTTGATCCCGTGACGACGGAATTAAAGTGTCACAGACCTGGGGTCTACGCTCATGTGCTCTCAAGCCCTGAAGAAGGGGCAATATTGGTCACCGGGAACTCGCATGGGACCATCGAGGTGCATGAGTTCGGGGGTTATGAATCCAGATCCCTGACGCTTATATACCGGATCAATGCATCCGACGAAGGGATTCGCTCGGTAGGACTGAGTAAAGACGGCCTACGGATCATTGGTTGTCATGGATCCCAAGCTTGTGTTTGGGAACCGGCCATTCTTGCGCAGAAGGACGCAGAAGGAGCCAGCCAAAGTGACATTAGTAGTCAAGTCACCATCCCTCTAAAGTCATTCGGGGCGACGAATGAGGCGGACGACGCTCAAATCACCGTTATGGCTTGTCATAACAACGACCAATATGTCCTGTGCGGTAACAGCATTGGCGAGGTCCGCTTTTTCTCCATTGTTGATGGGCAGCGAAGTCCCGTCATTTACAACCACTCCAAGTCGGTCGCAGTCATAGCAGCTGCCATTGCTCCTGATGGACAGTTGCTAGTAACTGCAGATGAGTCCGGAAGGGTGCTCGTTGGTCGGTTGCGGCCGAATAAGAGTCTCTGGCCCGACGTCGAGATTATTATCGATCGAAGATATAATGGTACTATATCGAGCATGCTTTTGAATCCGGCTGGCGATCGCCTTTTACTATTGGGTCAAGATGGATACGAGGTTTGGGTATTGCCCTCTGGCAGCATTCTAAAGTCTCGCAACGCGATTCACGAAGGCTTACCAACAGCGATCAATCATCCAATGGATGATAAAATCTTGGTCATGCTGAGCTCTGCAATCTCAAGAATATTCAAATGGTTAGATTTCGAAGAACTAATAGATCAAAGAGGGATACCGCTTCACCGAACCAGCCAATGGACCATGTCCGAGGTACTTACCCATCAAACTTATAACAGTACATCTGTAATTGTCGAAGTCTTGAAATTCACTAGAGCTGGAGGCCGGACTCAGCTGCACTGCTGGAATCCTAGTTCCTTCAAAGCTGAGAGCCAAACATCGCTGTCTGGGACTAGCTACGAACTCCTGAATCCCCACATTCGGTCGATCATTGCTGTGGTCGGGTTGATCCTCGTCTTCATTGATGTCGATATGTGGGTTTGCAGTCTCGACCTTGGCACGTTCAGCCAAGCGCCTTATGCTAAACGTCACTTTTTCATCCTGTCCGAGTGGCTCGATGTAAATGGTGAGGTTATATGTGCGCTTACGTCTGGCCATAATTTTGTCTTTGTTAACAGGGGGGGTATTGTTGTTATTAGCCACGGACTAGAATTTTCTGAAACCATCACACTATCGCCACAGCAGGGCTGGGTAGGACACTCTGGCAGCATGCATAGAAGAACTTCCAGTAGTATTGCTTCATCAACAAGCCTCGCCAACAGGACTAGATGAGTAACGGAAGAGAGTTGTGTCTATCGCGGGAACGACCCTTAAAAGTTCAGGGCCACTTGTACTATCTCTAGAAGTACGTTACGGGGTGTTGCTAAGACAAACACGATTTGGTCAGGCGGTTTAATTGTTGTAACCGCACTATCCAAATACGCGGTAGCTGCAGCACGCCTGATTTCTTTGTTCATTGATATCACCGGGTGTCGGCAGACTGATTAGGTAGTGCTGATATGAAATATAAATTTCATTACCTGTGGACGCTCCTCGGCCATGAACGTATTGTAACATCTCACATACGCCTAGTCATTAAGTCGAAGTCCTGCTGTGTCCTCGTTGAACCACACCACTCGACTTGACCTTTACACGACATGTGTTTGATCCGCGGCTTATTTGCTTCCCAGGTCTGTGCTGGTGCCAATGCACACGCTCATCAGGGGGTCAATATTAAGATCATGGGAAATTTGATACAGAACAGTGTTGAGCATCTTTGCCCATCTAATTCCGTCCACTGGCGCAATGCATTCAATGGAAATCTTCGTGGAGCATGCATAGCAGATAGAGAGCACACACATCAGAGAATATCCTTTTTTACAACCATGCCCTTAATCATCATCATATTACTACATTAAAACATGATACATACTTCGCCATTTTCCAAACATCCATACAAGCTGCTAACATCCAATAGGCTTCTCCTTGTCCTCTTAGTTCTACTTCCCCTTAGTAGGGTAAGAAGAGGAAGTAGAAGGGCGCTTAAGCAGCGTGAACTCATCAAGGACCTTGCCGTCCTCGCCGTGGATGTATCTCCAGTTGACAGCAGTTGAATTGATGACGTTGAGCTGGGTGTAGCCGTAGTGCAGGTAGTCAAGCACGTTGGTGACGTTGGATATGGGAGCGCCGTCCAGGGTGCTGTGGGACTCGATGTTGCCCGCGGCGCCGTTGATCAAGTGCGTCATGGACACGCCGGGGTTCGTGTAGTAGGTGTTGTTGTTCACGATGGAGCTGTGGTCGATTTGCTGACCTGGGCTGATGGGCCAGAGGCGTTCGTACCAGTGGATGTGGCTGTAAGAAAGAGATTTTATTAGCGTTGCGCCCTCGAAAGCATTTGTATTTCCGGCTCGAACTCACCCAGCAATGTAGGCATCTACACCGCCCTCAATGAAGATGTCCTCAAAGGCCTTGCGCATGTATGTCTCGTACGAGGAGACCTCAGTGGAGTACATGGGACGGTGACTCATGGCGAAGACCCAAGGCGTCTTGGTGCGGTCGACGTTTGCGAGATCATTCTTGATCCAGTTGATCTGCTCGTAGGCGGTGTTGTCGGACCAGGCATTGTTTGTAATGTAGCCGAATGGGCCCGAGTCGGTGGGATAGGTGTCGGACTCGATGGGCACGCCGGGCTTGCCCTTGTTGTCGCGGATGAACGGCCACTCGGGCGAGTAAGCGTAGTCTGTCTCGCCGTTGAACGAGATGAAATGCGCGAGACCGTAGTCAAAAGAGTACCAGAAGTTGCCGCGGCCGCCGTTCATGCTGTCACCGTTCATCTCGAAGCGGTTCTGGTAAGCGGTGAAGTTGCTGTATACCTTGTCAGTAATTTCACTCTCAAAAGGCTAGGATCGCATAGAAGCATGAACGAACCGTTGAGTCGGGGGGCACGAGTAATAGGTGAGGTACTCGCTGGCCGGAGCGGATGTGTTGGTCTGGTTGTTGTTCAGGTAAGCCGTGAGCCAACCACCGTCATCGAATTCGGCGCAGGCGGCCTCGTGGTTACCAGGGAGGACCTGATGAGGAACGAACTGAGTGACGCTGTTCATCCAGTTCTGCCACAAATCCCAGTTGCTCTCGTAAATGACGCTGATGTCACCGCCGTAGGCACCACCTTCTTCGGGCTGCTCGCCCTCAGGAAGCGGGATGTCGTAGGAAGGATCCCGGTCTCCAGGGGGTAAGGAGGAGTCGGTGCCGTTGTAGCAAACGTCCCAGTCAGCGGCACAGGGCAGAATGCCGTCATACCAGTCATCGGCGTAACTGATGTCACCACCGTGCCAGGTGAAAGCGAGGTCACCAGACTGGGCAGCAGCGGACATTTGCTTGTGGGTACCCTTAGCATTGGTATAGCCCATATCGTTCATGACACCGACAGTGAAGGAACCCTCTTCGCCAGCCGACAGAGCGGTCTTGAAGCTCAAGATCTCAGAGGCAGTGGTGCCGTTGGAAGCCTCAATTCGGTAGAAGTACCGGTGGTTGGGCTTGAGGCCAGTAAGCTGGACATTATGGTAAAACTCGGAGCACTGTGTGATGTATTTGACTTCGGAGCACGACGGCGTACGGGCATACGTCTTGGTCGTGCCGGATGCGCTTTTCCCGAGGAGAATGGTCTCGCCGTAGTGGACGGTTGGCTTCTCAGTCAAGCCGAAGGGTGTCTGGAAGTGAATATTGAGTCCATCCTTCAGGTACGAGAGCGATATGACGTTGATGTTGTTGGTAGCTCTGGGAGACCAGGGCTTAACGGCGGGAGGTTCGACAAGACGAGGGAAACCCTTGCCGTTGCCATTGATGGTGTTGTCAACCCAGTCACCGATGGGGACGTCGGGGCCTGTGTAAGGGTAGGTGGTGTCGACATCGCGCTTGCCGTCGGCCTTGACGGCTTTGGGGGCAGCGGTGGCCGGAACAGCCAACAAGATGGCGTTTGCCACAGCAGCTGTCAACTTCATGTTTACAGCTTTAACGACTTCAATCGAACAACTTGAGGCCTTCTCGACTCTGTCCTTCTCTCAACTCAACCTAATGCGAGGACGAAGGTGGGAGAGAAGGAAAAAAAAAAAAAAAAAAAGCTTGGAGAAGTAATCGGCGGCAGCGGGAAGTTATAGCGATCATCTTCGCGCGTCTCGGTAAGGGCCGGCCACGGCCGTACAGGCAAGTGGAGGGACTCCCCTGCTCCTCGGTACCACAGCAAGCTAGCCAGAGCACTCATCAGATGAATGAACCACTCATATCGAGCAATTGGCAAACCTGCATGCAAGTTCGACTGAGATCTGACAATCTCAACGAGGGGCGACTTTTTATTAGTGTCCCCGCGAATATCTCTCTCCTCCAGTGGACCAATGATAACAGCGTTCTCGCCCACGCCATAGCGACAACACCTTCTGGTTTGGGACAGCTGAGCGACGATTCGAGTCAACTCTATCTATCCGACTTGCAGCAACCCACAGGCTGGAACCCTGTGGAGGTGTCCGCTTGGATAATGGATTTTCGAGATCAACATGATTTTGCAGATACTGAGCGTGATTGAATAGTTTGAGAGCGCGAGTTCTGGAAAGTTCAGACTTTCGTCACTGGCATGCAGTTACAGAAGATGTAAGCCAGTCTGGCATCAGCAGCAGCGATAGAAGAGGATACAGAGATTGTCAGTAGTTCAATCAAATCCATGTCGGATGGTCTGGCCAATGGCCAGCAGCAGCTCCCTGATTTGTCCATATTGCCGTGCCTCAAGGAATTGACTATGAAAAGGATCATCCCATCTCTGTTCTTGTTGGTACCTTAATTAAAGCATCCAATCCTATGAGCAGCAGCCACTCCCAATAGCTCATATAATAGTCATCTCAATGAACAACACCCGCACGTGTTTATGTCTTGGCCCAATCACGCACGATGTAATTGGCATATGACAAGATGTAAAACCTGCTTGTTGCTAGCATGGATATTTCGGCAACGGGACCCAGTAAAAAGCTACCTAGCCGGACTGCCTAGGCCATGCACTGCGAGCTTCCGTGAACGGGTAGACCCTTGAAGTAGTCGCCGTTACGAATCTACCCCAACACTCATTCACTCGTCGCTCGCTTCTTCTATGGTACGATCCAAAAACTCGGAGTTGTTCGAATGGAAAAAAAAAAAAAAAACGAAAAAAACGATCATAAAGACGGCGCGGAATCTTACCGCTTCATCGCTTGTCATTCACTTTTATGCTTCTTGAAAACGAAACAGCGATCCTTCATCATGTTCCGGGGGCAATGCTTCTTCTGCGCCATCCCGCATCACCATTCTAGAATAAGTGGATTTTCCTCCCATCTTTTTTGCTGCTCCACCGTCACTGTAACTTCGATCTGAGCCATCCCACAAGCACGTGTGTGCAAACAAGCCCGTCATGTCGAAGAGATCGTGGTCTCGACTTGGCAATAGATTCTAGATGGTATCCATCGGGTAGGAAAGTACGGCAACCATAGGATATTCTCGTGATACATACAGAATAACGCCAATCACGAGTAGGTCTTTCTATCGGAATAGTTCATCCTATTCAGAGTAGAGATTCCAGGCATAGACTTACTTCAATATAAATCCAAACCAGCCACACTCCTCAATTTTGAAAACATATTGGATTGGTTCGATATACCGAGGAAAGGTAATATGGCCCAACGAAAATCCCTTGCCTCCTCCAGCTTCCATTTCATATCACCTATGGGTTACAAAAAGAATGCATACAGTACATGTATGCAAGAATGGAAGGGAGGGACGGGAGGAGGAGCTTCCAGAAGCCTGCCTATTCTCGACCCGGATTGATTGGCTACCCAGTATCTACCCACCAACCCGGAATAGGCAGGTAGGTTGGCATTGTTGAGATTCAAGAATTGGGCTGAATCCGGGCGCATTTTGTTGGTGGGGTTGCTTGGCGTTTTGCAGCGAGGGGAGCCTAGAAAAGAAGGCGACATACGGATCCGTACAGCCAATCTGATTTACGGGAGAGGTCGAGGCAGCGGAAGATGAGCACGGGTGGCAGTAACCTCAGGATCCTCAATGCGTCATTGATTGATATATTCATTCAGAGCTTGTTTCACTTTGACATTAGACACCAACATGTAGAACGTCATTGATGGCAAATACAATATGAGAACCGACCGCTATTCCAGCACGTAGTTTAAATACCCGTACCTAATTCGCTAATGCACAATGAACAGCCACGCCAGTAACACCACCGCTCAAAGCTATTGCCCGCTCCATGAACACCAGAAAGACCTAAAAGCCAGAACGCAAACCCCAGGGTATTTCTACAACGTGATCAATCAATTTTGAAAGCCGACCGGCGAGCCCAACATGCGAAGGAGAATATATCAAACGTAAAAATAGCCATCAGAAAGAAAAGTAAATAATACATATACAACTAGGCCTCGCGAATCATGCTCCGTAGATCGTGGCTATCGAGGTGAATATGCTTCAAGAGATGTCGTGTTCGGACGAAAAAGTTAAGCTTGACGTCTAACTCCCCACTCTTGGAGTACAGTCGGATGCTGAACAGCATAGGTGCCAGAATTATCCTTGTCATCCGAATGAGTGGTAAGGATAGCCCGACAAGCCTGGAACCGCGCATTGTGTTTGTCGTCGCGCTCAGTCGCCAGGTATAAGTGATCGAGAACCTCGAGCACACCCAAGCCCTGCGAATTCCTCGTGTGCGGGTTAGCACCGAGCTCGAGGAGGACGCGCACGGCGATGGGCTTGCCATTCTTGGCTGCGAGATGGAGCGCCGTCTCGCCTTGTCCGTTGCGGAGCTCCATGTTCGCGTGGGCCTTCTCGACGAGCGCCTTGATCACGCTCTCGCCGTCGTCCTTCTCAGGCTTGGTCCCGTCGGCATTGTTGATGACGAATGCCATTAGGGGCGTGTTTCCTTGCAGGTCGTACTGGTTGGCGTCGACGCCTGCGAGGATGAGGGAGTCTATGTAGCATGCCTTTCGGTTCTCCATGCGTAATTTTACCGGGTCCACCTCTTCCTCCTCTTTGAATTTCCGCTTGCTGCTTTGCTCGCGAGGCTTGCCAGTTGGTGTGATTGGAGAGGGATTAGCCTTATGTTCGAGGTCGAGGCGTACTTCAGCGAGGCAGTGGAACCCATTTCGTCCGAGGGAATCTTCTGAAGGGACAGATCGCTGTGGCTCAGTATTGATGGCGTCCAAGACGACTTGCACGAGATTTGAATTGGTGCTGATCTCTTTTTCGAACGCCGGGCTGAAAGGGACTTGGGTATTGAGTGTTGGTGGAGAATTCCTTTGTCGTATCGAGCTCATAGTGGCTATCGTGTCAGTTCTCTGCATGCCTTGAAAATTCCGAGATGCGCGATTGTCCATAGGCCGCATACCAAACGCGTCGCGACGATTGATGCGTGCGATATCGAAGTTCAGACCAGGGAATCGCACTGAGGTACCCATGTGGTATCGCATGACGTGGTAAAAACTGCGCCCGTACACATCTGTCGCATATACATCGAACCGATCATCGCGACGAAGCATGGTGACAAGTTCTTCGAGCCTTGAGCCTTGCTGGAACCAGGAAGTGTGAAGGACGTGAAGGAATGTCTGGCATGCTGTGTTCTTCTCGTAAACTGACGGATTTTGTTCACTTAGCGCCCTTGAGACGATGTGCATGAAAAAATCTGGGACACCGTCGGATGCTGCGAGACGGTGAAATGCAGTGTTACCGAAGGCATCCCTAGCCGTCATATCGATATTGACTGCAGGATAGGGAGGCACAGGACCATTAGCCCATACATTCTGAGTCGGTAAAACCTCATCGCACCAGCAGAACCCGTCGGCATGGATTGCGCAGCCAGCGGCGCACAATTGGCGGCGCGCGAGCACGTCGTCATTCAAAAAGTCTCCTGGGACAGCATGTCCAGCACCAGGCCGATCCACTTCCCTCTCGCCTCCCTGAAAGTGTGTCGTTGACTCGGCAGAAGATTCCGCATTGGCAGGAAAAGTATAGCGCTTCAAAACTTTAACCACACGTTTGGCACGTGTTATGGACAATCCTGAAAGCTTCTCTCTGATAGCACTGGTGATGCTGATATCGGTCGATTCCGTGAGGCCGGAGTCTTGACGGTTTGGATCGCGGGGCCCAAAAGGGCGGGAGCCGAGGAATGTCGGGGCCGCTTCCTGAGGAATGTACGCATACGGGGAGTCCAAATGAGAGCCGTGCGGTTGGTACGGAAACGAGGGGGCGTCTACATAACGTAAGTCGTCTCCTGAGGATCTGTGGGACATTGCTATCGTAGTGCCGCCAAGTGATCGGGTATCATGGGCGGGAGAGAGGCCCTCATGACAGTTCTCTGTCGCGGGAGCATCCTGTGCGGCCTTGGCGAGGTTATTGCGCCGGCCGCGCAGGCTGTCCCGCAGGCCACGAACGCGGCTCCGCTCCTCCTCTTCATTCTTCGGTCGAAGCCATCTCGGATCGTTTCCCAGCACGTGATGCTTGATTTTATTGGCGGCATCTTTACTGCGACAATGTCAGTACCCATGACCCATTGATTGAAATAGGTACCCATACCCGGGACAGAAGTCACCCTCTCCGAGGAGGGCCAAGATCTTCTCTATAGAAATAGCAGTAAATAGGTAGAGCCGGACAAGTCGTCGTGTGCGAGGGTCGGTCCAATCTTTCGGTCGGCCGCCACGATTTGTCGATGATGTCGCGGTTGGCGATGCCGACTCCATCATTGTTGACTCCATCTTTACTGGTCTTGGTGACAATAGCATGTGAAACTCGAGACGATCAACCGAATGAGTCGAAGAGTAAGTGAACCCTCGAAACACAAGGAATAAGAAGGTGAAAGCGCCACATGTTAGGCGAGGCTCACGGGCAGAGGCCTTGGGAGGGGTTTTGTAGTTATAGGATGGTATGGTATGGTATTGGAAAAGGCAGAATGATGCTGATTGAGGGAGCCCTTCTGGGGAGGATTCGGGATGTTCCATACTAGCACAGGCTTACAGACGTGCCAGCCACAGGCTCTGACCAAAGGCCAGGTAGTGACAGGGGTGCTCCATTGTGATGGGCTGTTATTACGGCACAGCGATACACACGATTCTTCACCTGGACCGAAGTGGATATAGTATCCTGCAAGGTCAGGAACGCCTGACAGGGCGAAATTTCAGGCTCGATCAGATCAACAAAAACATTATCGATTCCCAGTTTCATCATGTCCAAAGAATTCTGAGATGACGTACTTACGCGGTACGCCCGGGCATCATATCATTCTAAGAATGTCAATTGATTGACTCATTCCAGCATTGACGTATATCCTTCGGTCGACAACTCTAGATCTCTCGAAGTCTTGTGATCATGGTCTGGCAAGTGCGATCGCTTGAAGTACTTTCGCAGCCCCGACTTTTTCTCGCTTTCAGTACTCGAAATCGGCGCAGAGATTGGACTAGGAGAAGCGGCGGCCATAAACAATGACCCCGTGGCGGTGCTCGAGCGTGGTGTGTATGCATGTGTGTGACCATTGACCTGTTAACCGAAGATCTGATTAGTTCTGTGAGTGACAGCTCACTGCAGGTGCCGGCTTATTAGGCAAAGGATTGTGGCTCATCACGGACCGTGTAGTGCCTTGATTGGGAGCATTGACGATTGAGGTCCTCTTTCACCTGCGGGGCTGTGCAGAGCTCCTAGTGCGCAGTTTGTACACTTCGATCTTCTTTTCCACCTCCCCAATGAACCTCTCAATCAAAATGCGGCTCTTTCCCACGCATTTTTGGCCGCGCACCATCGCGCACTTGCCTAACTTGTCGTTATGACTCAACCTCAATTTTCAGGTATCCCCGATTACTTTTCGAATCTTTTGCGGCACGGGGCATCCTTCTTCCCACAAACTAATGAGCTGTCCCGTCCTCGGTCAGTCCGGCCAGTCCCATACTCAGCCACGCTATAATCAATCGTTTACCCCGCATCTTATTCCCTCTTATTCTTATTGTCGTTCCATCATGATTGATTATAGCTGTGTGCTTCTTTCGAGTATATCGAATCCTACTTGCTTGATGAGACAGTGATATGCTGACATAGTATCCCGGGGATTTACGGAATGCACATTACTAACATTGGCACTCCAAAAGACACTCTCGAAAGTTGTCCATGCTCTGTAATCTCATGACAAAGCATCGAGCTACCAGATTTGCATACTCTTACGCATCGCGGTGTTTCCTGTCACTACCATAGGTAAGACCGCTCGCATGAAGAATCCTGTACGCAAATCGTATTCACCAGTGCATACTTCACTATACATCTCACAAAACTATACTTGCACTGTCACCTATCCACTCGGTAAGTATCTGGGCCAAGCATGCGCTAAGATACTCGTCATGGACCCAAGCTGGCCTCTTGCGATTCCTTAGCCTCGTATTGGAACTCTCGGAGAGAACCAGGTTTATTACAGGTTCCTGGCAAGTGTTCATGGTCTTTGCGATTACCTCCGCGGCGCAATGAAACAGGTGATGAGCTACAACCAGCTTCGGCAAGTGGGCTGGATGTGACAGATTTCTACACTTGATCCCTGATACCTCAGGCACATCACCGCGCCTATTCGCTTTTGCCACCCCGACTGCGGAGTATTACAGCCTGCATGGTCCAATTAGTTCCCTTATTGTCGTCTGCCGAAAATTGACAAGTATCAACGGCCGCTCCAGCCTCGTACCACTTCAGCGCTCTGACACATACTTAGTATCTGTTCTCAGTCGTTAGGTACAAGTGTACATGAAAATCGTCTCCGGAATACATAGTGGTTACACCCGCCGTCGGGTCGTCTAGTGCAGATGGTCGTCTATTCGTCCTCTCAGACCGAGCAATGACCCTCCCAGTCGTCAGTCTGTCATTTGTCTTTTCCGTCTTATCAACGAGATGTCGTATATTCAGCTCTCGCAACGTTCCTAGTCCCTCCGAGAACAAATCTGAAACGACCGTAGTTTATCTCATTTCCGATTCAAGCTCGTTCTCACCATTCTGACTTGAGCTATGACAGCGCCTCTGTCACCACCATGGCTTGGCCGCAACTAATTACCCGTGACTCAGCATTCTCGAAATTCTAGAATTTACATTTCACTATTTCGCTGAACAGTAGTCCTAATACCTAGTCGTTCTTGTACATTATTCGATGTTCCAAATACTTGACAATCGTAGTTCAACGCTCTGAACAGACTTTCTCAGCCGGCATGCCATTTGCCAGCGTCTAGGATCTGTCCTATCACCGCCACCCTTCACTCTCGAATTCAATGTTGCTTCATCCACCCTATTCGTATCAGTGTACAGTTGTGTACGCAGCTTCGCTGGGAATGCCCTCTCTGGTTTGTCTACTTCCACCCTTTGGCCATGGCTGACGTGTCACTTCATTCATTCCATTCTATCTGTGTTCCATAGTTGAAAATCCTGTATAAGAAGCGAGTGCCTCACATTTGCGTCCACATCCAACCAACACCACACACTTCACATTTGTTAGGTAGCAAGCTATCACCATATCACATCTGCCTACTCTTTAGCCACACCGTTGATCCAAGCTAACCGAGCAATCCTAACTCTCGGCCGTTTCCAAACACTTCCCCGCTACCGCCACCATCACCACCAACAACACTTCAATCAAGATGCCTTCGTCCTACAAGCCGTCTAGGTAAGCCAAGATGCAGGCCAGCTGCTGCTATATTCGAATATACCAACTAATTCGCATTCCAACATTCAGCTCTTCCTCCCGCCACCACACCTCCTCGTCGCATTCTTCTTCCCGAGACCAGTACAATATTTCAAAATACACCAACCACTACGATGAGAGGGAGAGATTCCACGTTACCGGCCAGCAGAGCCGGTCCGACGTGAGTCGCCAATTGAAGGCATTCGACACTCAGTATTCGTCGTCCTCTTCACGCCGCTGAAGAAAAAAAAAAAAAAAAAAATCGATTTGTGGATTTGTGTCGAAAACATTCTGCGGCAATGAAAGCCACGATGTTGGTAGCATCTGCATTTGGCTGGTGGACCGCGAAACCCTGGATCGCCCTATAAGGTTCCTGTTGGTATCCGCTTGCCTCCGCTTACCCACCTCCCCACGGCAACACCCTACCTTGACCCTTAGGACCATTCTTCTGAATGGTGTAACACGTCGGAGTTCTTGGCTATGTATAATTATGGAGGTTGGGTCGGACGTTGGATTTATTTCTTTGTTTATTCCGGTTCATGTCATCGGCGGGCCTTGATACCAGATAGAAGTGTTGGGCGTTCTTAGGGTGCTATTTCCGAGTTTCTTCTGTACAAGTAAATACTTTAGACGGTACTGCTAGCTTACTCCAATCCCTGTGTTTTGCCAATGTCACTTTTTCCCGTGACCCCAAATGTGCCAGAAAGTGGCTGATCAATGTGCATCTTTTTGAGCCTTTCCGTTGCCCTTCTCTGTTCTATGTACAAGATGACGGCCCGCATACATACATGTACCTATCGTGGGGACCCCCTTTTTTAAGTTCACTATGCTGGAGTGACGTTACGCGGTGACAGAATGACTATTTTGCGCCACTCAAGCGAGGTGAGAAAAAAATGGCATACTTTCAACATTCCCTTTTGAGAAACCACTCAACACAACCACGCCATGTGTTGAAATCTTGTAAAATCCGGACTGGAATAAACTTAAGATATCATTCATTACGAATCTTCAATTAAAACTGAACAACAGGTCGAGATGCGGTTTTGTTGAGTGTTTTGCAAAAGGGAATGTTGAAAGTATGCCATTTTTTTTTCACCTCGCTTTGCCACTCTGTTGCCAGAACTCTGTCGCCCCGTCACACTAAAATAGTGCCACTTTATTACAACACAATTTCCACTATTATCGAGTTGGTTTTTTTTTTTCTTCCTTTTTTTAAGAAAAAAAAAACTAGAAATTTCGGAACAGTATATAATAGAGTATTAACAGAGTATAGAAAACATAGTAAAAGGATAGATTTAATATAATAACAAAATAACTATCCATTTTTTGCAAACATGCTTAGAACCGACGAGGTCCTTCAACACTACGAGTTTAAATTACCAGAATGTTACCTACGTAACACTCTGCCAAACAGCTTGGAGCCACAATGAACAAAAATGGGGGTCCCCCGTATAGGTAGAGGGCGCGCATTCCTCGGGTCTAGCATGCGAAACCACACTCTGGGTGCTAGAATAGATGCGGCTACTGACCTGTCTGTCGGTCACACTTTATGAAGTCCCAAGCACTAGACATTATATCTGTATACGCCCGCCGCCCACACTGATCCAATTCCGCCTCCTCCTTGTATGTACTCCAAGTCGGGGATCGGGGCGTACCGTCCGTCATTGCACAATCGCCTCTAATGTACCTACCTATGTACGGCCAAGGGATAACAGAGCTAGCTCGGATCAACCTAGGACAATCACTGATCGGACGAAACATCTGCTCTGTATTTGCGCGCGGCTTTTCTAACTGTATCACGAACTACCTAGCATACTACTGTCTGCGACATGAGACGTAAATGTGTATGTCCGCACTGATTTTCACATGCTTTTCATCAATTTGGAAACAAGCAGGTGTCTGCTTACGCCATCATCTTATTTCTTTACCTACCTTACCTACCCAACCTAGGTAAGTTATATCCTAAGTGATGGTTAAGGATGATGTAATTGCATCGCTATTTAGGTGGTTTTCAATATGCAACTCGGAAGATGACGTTACTTTAGTGGGAACACGTCAATAGCAACAAAGTCATTGTGCATTGATTCGCGCTTCTGCTATCTGGGAGAGAATTGATATCTCATAGTCTGGTATGGCTATCTCTTCAAGGCCATGAAGCGATATCAACTTCACTAGCTTTCTCTGCGACAGCGCACTCGCCGAACATCACGGATTCCACCAGGCTCCTGAGAGGCAGTCGAGGCCGGCTCCATGATGACTGCCTCAAGATCGAAGTCAGCCAGTGCAAGAAAGGCAAGGGCACAACCAAAAAGGAAGTCATGACTACGATGTTTGGTGAACAGAATGGAAGGAATAGAAGAATGATGGGGATACTTTGGTATGGATATCTCTCAGACTACCTACTATTCTCCCCGCTCCATTTTAGTATTGCTTCATTTTCTTACCGACGTCTTATCAAGCAGTCCTAATGTCGGCTCCTTCTCCTTCTCCAGCTCGCCTGGGTTCTGTAATCACTTCATAGCATTGTATTCAAACATTTGTCATCAAGCCATGTCTGACCTTGACTGGTCCTCGGAGGAGGTGAAGGGGGCTACAATCTTAGCATTTGCCCTTTTAGCCGCTCGGGAACTTGTCCAACAGCAGCATACCAATGGCGGTGGTAATCAGCATGGGATTTCTCCAATCGATGAGCAGCCTGAGACAAGTAGTCCAGCTGAGCAACAAGACACAAATGCTTCACCTCAGCAGCATGAGACAACAACCACCGCTGAGCAGCAGGAAACAACCGCCGAGGCCCAGACACAGGATGACACAGCTTGTGCCGACCATCCAGAACCATCCACCGCAGATGAACAGCAAGAGACCAACACAACAGATGAGCCCCAAGCAGCCACCAGCACGAGCGAGCATGGGCAGCCAGCAAATTATACCCTTGGAGCTCAAATCCGTGAGGAGGAACAGCCAGTGTCCGTTACTTTCCGTGTTCCGACTCTCGTTCCTGTGACCGTTACTTGCCACGAGCCCATGAGCGTAACTCTCCACGTTGGTATCCGCGAGGACCGGGAGCGCAGTGCAACAGATGGTCAGCAAGGGCCGAGCTCCCCCGCCCAAGCGCAAGAAGCCTATGCCACAAGTGTATATCCAGAGCCAACTACTACACATGAGCAGCATACCACGGATATCCCAGTCGAACATCAGGAGACCACCACCACAATTCAACAACAGGAGACAACCACCATAGTTCAACAGCAGGAGAACACGTCCGATGCCGAGCAGCAAGAGCCTACGGCCTCAGATGATCAGCAAGATACAACTGCCGCAGATAAGCGACCAGACGACGACACTATAAATTGGTCACGAAATGACGTCGACACAAACGAGCGCGAGCAACAAGTGTCGATTACCAATACCCGGCACTCAGCCACAGATGTACAGCAAGAGACAATTACCACCGAGGAGCACCAAGAGCCTGCAGACCCTGCCGAGCAGCTTCTTCAAGAAGCCGCTGCCATTGAGGTGGAGCAGCATGTTGTTGCTATTAATAGCAATGGCGAGTCACGTACTATAAATGACGAAATTCTCGTTATCGGTGGCTCCTCCGGGGAAGACGAAAATGACGACAGATCTTCGACAACTTTAATCAACTCTCCAATTGCTCCTCTGGTCACGTCAGAGCCGTCGGGTACGTTTCGAGATCCCCTTTTCTCCTCTTTCTAGCAGTATCTTCTGCTTCTATCTTGAATGCAATCGGTCGAGATATCTATGTCTAAGACGGCAGTTACTAAATCCTGTTGCTTTACAGAAGGGTCGGGGCCTCCAAACACGCGAGCCGAAAACTCGCCTGAGTCTCCGGCTCAAGATCAGATCAATGGGGACATACCCATCGATAGACGGCGACATCGGCTCCCTCAGTTTAATGAATTGATTTCCCGGTTGAATGAGATCTCGGTGGCAGAAAATTCTACAGAACAGGCTCCAACACCAGCGCAGCAAAGTCGGAATGGGGCACAAATCTACTCCGCGAGCTCTGACAACCCTGTCGGTGGTGGCGGGCAGACTTCTAATAGCCCTAATACCAGTAGTGGTCGGCAGACTCTTGACAACCCTGATGTCAGTGGTGATGTGCAGACTTCTGATAACCCTGATGCCGGTGGTGGAGGGCAGACCTCTACTAGAAATAGCTCTTCCCTTTCTCATCCACCTGATTCCGGGGATTCAAGGTCGAGATCCGATGACCGTGCACCGCCCATGGACGACCTAGCCCAAGGATATGCTTCGCGACGGACGGAAGCCGAGACAGACGACGCCGCTGATCAAACCAACATGTGGAGACTAGCCCTCGCCGCGCGAGAACGGGCTGATGAAGAGGAAGATCAAAGGCATGAGCAGGCCGCGCTGGCTTATGATGTACATTTTTGTTACATCGAAACTGAATGCAGACACGAAAATGGAAATTGGACCTATGCCCGGATAAAGAAAGGCACAGTCTTTTGCGTCAGGTGCCAGCGCCAGCTTGACAGGCGATTCCAAATCTGCAATGACTGCAGGTCCAAGTTTTGCCTCGCTTGCAGAGTGGCTGTCAAGTCCTGGACTCCGCTTGCTAGGATGTCGAAGCCCACTCTTAGCGAGGTCAAGAGAAACACGGCTCCTGGTGATAATCCACGCGCAGATGACCCCCCTCCATACAGTCCCCCTCTCAAGGGTGTGCCCGTGGCCGACAACCTATCCAATGGAATTGCATCTGCCAATGCTGTTCGTCCAGCGGACGCATCAACAGACAAGGCACTTTTTGAAAAATCGATTACAGGGGGTAATGCATCTGCAATGGGTGGAGACGCAGATAAAAAGCGCAAAAAGAAGAATAAAAAGAAAAAGAAGAAGAAAAAGAAGCAAAGTCAGAGTGAAAATGACGCCAAAGCTGAAGAAAACAACGCTGCTGATCCTGAATCTGCAGACGACGACACACTCGTGGGGGATGTAACAGAAGTTAACCCAATTGCTGACAAAGCACCTATACACGATGTGCCTGCGGACAACGTACCTCCGGGAAATACAGTTGTTGATGATCCACCTGTCGAGGATGCATCTGTTGAGGATCCAGCCGAAGAAAAAAGACGCGCCAGGAAAGAGAAGAAACTACGCCATCATGAAAACCGCAACAAGCGCCGTGTCAGCGAAGAACGTCGCGCTAATGAACAACGTCAAGCTGAAGAGCAACTTCGCGAGGATCAACGTCGTGCTGAAGAACAACGGCGGGAAGAGAAACGTCGCAAAGAGGAACGACGCGTCGCTTAGGAGAAACGACGTGCCGAAGAACAACGCCTTGCTGAGGAAAAACGTCTTGCTGAAGAGCAGCGTCAACAACGGCTTGCTGAAGAACAACATCAACAACGTATCGCTGAGGAGAAACGTCTTGCTGAGGAAAACCGGCTTGCTGAAGAACAGCGTCAACAACGGCTTGCTGAAGAACAACGTCAACAACGTCTTGCTGAGGAGAAACGTATCGCTGAGGAGAAACGTATTGCTGAGGAAAATCGTCTTGCAGAAGAACAACGTCTTGCCGAGGAAAAACGTCGTGCCAAGGAACAGCGCCTCGCTGAAATCAGACGTCGCGCCGAGAAAGTATACCGCGAACGCCTTGCTGAGAAGAAGCGTCGTGCCGAGGAACAGCGCCTTGCTGAGGAAGAACAACGCCTCGCAAAGGAAAAGTGCATCGCTGCTGCTGAGGATAAACGCCGCGCTGAGGAAGGTCGCCTCCGCGCCAATCGACCACGTATGGCTGAGGGACAGCATTCACATTCATCAAGCTCCCACAGTACGGGCGATGAAGCAGCTGCCGATGATGCACCTACGGAAAACATGCAGACTGTTGATCCACTTGTCATAGATATACCAATAGATGCATCCGCCGAGGAAGGACACCGAGCTACTAGTGAAGGAAAACGCCGCATCGTTGTTCAACTACCTCGTATTGTGGAAGAGCAATTATGCCCATCAAGCTCCGACAATGCACCTGGGGGAAACATGCCGACTGTTGATGCACTTATCGGAGATACACCAGTCGAAGATATACATGTCGAGGATGCACCAACAGATAACCCACCTGTGCTGGAAGATGCATCAATGGAGCATACCAATGTCTACCAAGCTTATACTACAGAGGAGGCACCCGTGGACGATACAGCTACTGACAACGCGCATCCCGGAGATGAATCTTCAGGTATATATCCGATTACGGTCACACATTTCGGGGACATGCCAATCGAATTGCCTTTCCAAGACTTCCGCCGCAGAAGGACAAGATCCATGGGTTCTCTGCGCAGCGGAGAATGGGAAGCTTAGCTTGAATTCACAGAGGACTTGCCAGATCATGCTTCTCTTTAACCTCCCCAGCCTCGCAAGAACGAGGTCTATGCGTTTTCTGCGCACCGGAGAGCCAACTGGTGACACTTAGCTTGGTTGGCTTAAATATTTGGGGCTATTCACCATCGTTTTGGAAGAATAAGAATATCAGGTAGGTAAGGAATAACTACTTGTACTTGTACTACACGGCATTGAGGAATGCCTACTAGCGAACTTGGATTGGTTCCCCCCCGAGATGTTTTCAGACAATCAGCGGGCTGTGTTTAGATGATAGAGCGTCAAAGTTGTAGCCTCACACGAACAGATGATTCTTTTAGCCGTCATTCAACTGCGACTGCAACTGAAACTGTGCCATGATGAATGAGGTGAAATGGAAACTGCGAGGCATTGCCGTACATCATCATGTGATTTCACAATATCATGACGCCTCTAGGGTCGATGATTGATAATTTAGTTCTGTATTTGAATTTCCCCATTAATTCTTCCATTTCGGGAGACATAGCCACTCTTCAGTTTCTAAGATATTGTTCCCGACCGGGTGAGGTGTGTAAAAAGAGACTTTTCGCTGTTGGACTATCGACCCAAACTGGTCGATCCCTACTCGTGTCTCGGGAGAGAAGACTCCTTCCCACACTCTTACTCTGTCACAGGGAGGATGTCCATTAAAAGACAAATTCTCTCGCAATTCTTCAATCGACCTACCACTGACACGCACGGCGGCGGCGTAGGAGAGAGCAGGGTCCCAGATCGCTTCTTTGATGCAAGCTAGGGAAGGTATCAATGACAGTGTTTCTAGCCGTATACACATATGTATAGGTAGCTTTGACTACCTACCTGACAAGCGTGCACCAAGGATGAGCATTCCTGGAAATTCTCTTGCCGAGGGAACCGCAGATTGTGATTCCTATTGCAGTAAAAGGTGAGGTCAAAGTGTCTTAAGCTGAGTGCCTCTAGCCTGGGGTGACTTCCAGAACATAAAGGACAATTGTATGAAAGTGGAAAAAGCTGGCGTTGTCACTACTTAGCGCTTTACTATGATAGAGAACCAATGTGGTTAGTGATACTGAAAAGTCCCACAAGTCCTGCTACCCTAGCCCAAAGATCAAGCCAGTAAAAGATCAATATAGACAGGATCTACGACAACCATAAAGATGGAACCCTGGATATTGCATATGGGTCGCATGTATGACAATTGATTGAAAGAAGTGAGCTTTGTGGATCAAGTGTATTTAAAGATCCAAGTTCGCTAAGAATATACGAGAGAGAGCTGGGCTATGTCGTGATTTGCTTGGTAAAGTGATTAGTTGGAACAGGCAAACAGGGATGAAACACGTGATAATAGAAGGAAAGTTGCGGAGTATTACAGGCATATAATAAAAGTAGCTTTCTAAAAAGTTCGAGTTTGTGAATTCTGGAAATGCTCGGAGTTCTGAATGTAGGGCGTGTATGCGTGATTGTGAATATACAGGAAGAAAGGGATGAGGGAATACCCTAGAGTTGCTGAGCCTGATTTTACGCGAAATCCAAAATTGCCTTGGGCTCACTTACTCCAAGCAGGCAATCCTTGAGATATGGCTTGAAATCTGACTACATTTAACCATCTTGAATTCATATTTCTTATTCGCATTATTATTTCGATGAGGTATGAAAACATGAATGATTTCTTACATCAGGTTGAGTGAGTCCTGCCGTCCATCGGCGTGTTTATCCAACAACGCCGATGACCCCGCGGTAGTTATTTAAACACCAAGCTCGATCAAGCGATAGAGGGACAATTATCAGCACCAAAGGCATGTTGGAATCGAAAGGATGAAGAATAAGATTGAGTGTCAATAGACTCTTCAGAAAAGGCACACGTACCGTACCGCCACGGCTGACAGACGAAAGCATGATACAAATTCAAAAAGTTCGTGTCGCTTATTACACGTAGTGTTTCCACTCACCATGGTGTTGCGCCCGTATATACCGCCGACCATCCAGATACCGTCATTCGAGTGGCCCACGTGGTGTAGCGAGGACGTTGATACTCCATGGTTCATTTTGATAATGTTTGACCTTGTTAGGTCCTAGTTGCCAAGTACCTTTGTAAGTAGCTCTCATGGGATAGGAGTCAATAAATCTAAAAATCTTGTACCTTTCGGATATGCCTAAAGATTCCAAAGTGAGTCTGGGCGTAGTGAAATAATCATAGGAATGCCTATACGGAGTATACAGGCCAACACATTACCCCACTTGTTCATTGCCGAATTCTCCAACCTCTCCAACAAGTCCTTGACTACATCTACATTTCAGGCTTCTTCCCCACCCCCACTTCAGTCTTTCCCCTGTCAACGGCATCGAACTGCAGTTATAGCGATTGAAACACTCATTATCGTGGCTATGACTGTCTCTTCAATTGAAAGTCATTTCTCTTGTTACCCGGCGTGATCGATATCGTCTCTCCCTAGTGGCGACAGTTCCGTTATGTCTAGCGCTAAGAAGGGGTCAACTCGGACTCTAATGTACCGTTCGCTGACTCTGACATCGATTGATGCATTGATGATCCTTCAGACAATACACCACGCTTTGCTTAGCCCCTTCCCCGCACATTCTTCTCCTTACCTGCATTACGTGATGAATCAACTGGCTGGGATTGAATCGAAGTTGGGTTGGGACTGGCCCCATATCTGACGCGCTGGTGGTAGTCAGAATGTGTATAAAAAAGGGTCAAGAGGTCTCTCGGGAGGGAAGAAAAGAAACTGCACTTCAATAGAGAGCGAATGCCCTCCAATGTCCACTCTGACCTGCACCTGGATACACCACCTGTTGCTGCTTGGCTCTGAATGTTGATTCGTTATATTTGCTTTGATCAATAATTCCCCGGTCTATGATAGATGGTCAATATGATGAGCTCACTTAAGCTCTTGCTAGCCTCCAGCGCTACTTTGGGCACAGCTCAGAATGCCAATGACCGTATCTACCAGACTGCTTTGAGGGGCCCTAGATTCCGTAGGCCCTCTCTTAAACCCGGCTACTCTCTCGCACCATCTCACGGAGATAATCCTCACCAGCCGGAAGCTACCAGCAGCTCTCTATGATTGACTCGATAGCTGACGCCATGAACGTGGCCGGCTTAACGACGAGCACCCTCAACTACACCTTTAATCGGTATGTGTCTCTCATCAATTGTTGAGCCCTGTGATATTCGAAGTCCCGACTTACCCCAGTAGATGGGATCCGCGCTACTGGTCTCTAGAGGCGACCTTGACGAACGGCTCACATGCCTATTTCAAGACAACTGGCTACTATCCATTTTTCCGGCCATACCGGCGCTAAAGGGTTTACTGGAAAGCTTCACGATAGCGGCGGCTATGCGGTTGATCCCAACACAGAAAAGGCCGTATTTAGCTCTCTAAACTTAACCAATCTTGCCCCCGCCACCATCGCCTTTTTCAACAACTCGACCGTAACAAAGAATTACAGTTTGCCTGGTTATGAACTATTTGGGTGAGGGCTTACACCCCATCACCATGATTACTTGAAATGAGGACTTAACCACTCTATCAGTACATCAAGGAACCAATCTGTTGCTGAAATCCCAGAGGTAAGAGCCTATTCCAAGAAGATTCGACGTAGTTCTAGCACCCTCCCTTAACTTCATATGCGCGTGTAGCTTGGAAACTTGACTAATCCGCATTGGATTTCAGCCAAGACGGTGAACTTCACCTGTATGTTGATATCTCTTGCTCCCTTTAAACGCCATATTGACAAAGATGTAGTAATGAATGAACTCAATGTGTCAGCTGCTATCCTCTCATGGGTAGACACCTCAGATGAAGATGCTGCACTGCAATGGCTGCCGTCGGATGCACCAGATGGCGAAGACCCGTCATATGCATGCTCGACTTTATATGTTGGAAACTCGACTAGCCAAGCTAATAGGAATCTAATACAGGAAGATAGAATCATCAATATGGCGCTGACCCTTGACGCTCCTGGAATGTCTGCGGACTCGTACATCTCATTGGCCATTTGGACGGCTCAGCGAATACTAGTAACACGATCTTACTGTACACACATAGTAGGCGAAACCCTAGCTCAATGTCCAGGACGAATCGCTCATCACAAATTGCCACACGTAGGTGACGGTCCAAGCATTATCGAGGAAAACGGTCCGATGATGCTCTCACCCTTAGCGAGTATTTTGCTCGGAACCGGCCCTAAATGAATATTGAGTAACAATCTTCCATATAATCATCCAGTGAGAATCTACTAGTAACGATTTGTTCTAGTTTTATTATCACAACCGGTCACCTGACCGGCGGCAAACTGAATGAAAGTGCTTGGATGCGTGAGCGTCCGGATTTGATGGAGAACGCCTATGCTGCTGTCGCGATTGAACACCTTGGCGCGATTGAGTTTAGGATACGCAGACCCTTTTTGGTCCAGTCTATGGTCCTACGGGCTATCTGGAGCCAATGTGGACTTTTGCGTATGTTTGGCATGCGTAAACACTTCCTGTACTGGAGACACCAATGCTAGCTACAGCAACTCCTCCTCTAAGAGCCGGAACATTCGCTAATTGTATCTCGATGCTTTCGAAGAATCGCCGCAATCCCTTCGTATAGCGTTATTGAGTCCCCTAGTCCTCAACGGAACTCGGTCTGAGTGGTACGGCGTCGGTGGAGCGAGTACACTTGGCTACAGCGATATTCCAACCCTTGGGTGAGCATGTCTACTTTTAGGGGGGCTTGTTGTTTTCCTTGTATCATCGACAATATTGATACGTGTTATAGTATTATTCTGCAGCCTGACTATCTGTGTAAGTTATTCTTAGGACCTTCAACTAGCTGAATCAGAAATCGCGCATCACATTCATTTCGACGGTTGCGATTTCGCTAACTTCCATCGTCATGTAGGGGCTTCCATGATTGATAATGGTTGGTCTAAATATGACAACAACCAGGCCATGGCGCAGCTCGAAGTCCTTATCAAGCTCATCTCAAAAAAAAAAAAAAAAAAAAGAAAAAGGACCAACGGTTCCAGTTCGGATGAGCAGTGGAAAGTGAGACTTGCGTCAAATGAGAGCCTTAGTGTTACGTCTACCACTAATGATTGGAGATTGTAGATATGCCAGCATTTTCGTAACTCAACATTGCTGTTTCCATTCTATTAGGAGTTATCTTCTATATAAATACATGTTCACTGAACAGGTGGTCAATCCTCTTCACCTGCAGCGACCTTGACTAGTTGACTCTTGGCTGCAATCTTGGCTGCTACATCGGCCAGCGGCATAGCGCTCAGGATATCAAACACGGAGATATCACTCCGCATGTTCTTCAGGGCGCGATTACGAATCTCGACAGCCTGTAGAGAATCAACTGGAAGAAGAGAATCATGTTAGCTGTGTTGCGCTTCGCAATGAACAACTGGGACACGAGACTTACCACCATAGTCATACAATGGCTTCTGACTATCGACTTCTTCCATAGAGACACCCATAGCAACCGCGACTAGGGCCTTGATATTGTCTTCCACCGCTGCAGCGGCCTCTGTCATGTTCTTCGCCTTGGACAAGAGCATACCGACGTCTTCCTTCGCCTGGCCGTCACCATTTTCGTCCCCGACCGAGACAATACGGTGCACGAACTTCTTGTCTCTTGAGAAACCTCCGGTACTCTCATTCTGCTCAATGCGATCTCCAAGCCCCAAGACCACTTGAGCGGGCACTGTCTGTCCATCTGTGGTGGAGCCGCGCATGATGGCGCGCATGGCGACGCCGAGCTCTTCAACGTTCGTCTGTAGACCCCGCCAGCCGTGCTGGTATCTCGACAAGTAGCCATCGAGGTCACCAAACTCGCCTGCGTCAGTGAAGTGCGACGAGTCAGTGACCAAGCCGACATCGATGCTCGTCGCGTTGATGCCCAGGTGATTGCGGGCATGATGGGCCAACGCATCCTCGAAAGTGTTTCCGGAAGCATAGTTCGCCTGTGCTGTGTTCCCGATGATACCTGTTATAGAGGAAAGCAAGATAAAAAAGGGTTTGTCACCAGGCCACAGGTTGGCCAAGAGGTTTCGTGAGCCCTGTGTCTTAGGCTCAATGGCGTGGCGCCACTGGTCGAAAGACATGTTGTCGAAAATGCCGTCGGCAAGTACCATGGCTAGCTGAACTACGCCCGCTACTCGCTTGCCACTGGATCTGAGCGAGTCGAACACTTTGGCTACGCTGACAGCATCGTTAACGTTGCATTTGAAGGCTTCGGCTTGCACAGAACGATCAGCAAACCTTTGCAGGTCCTTAGCATTCTTTGACCCGCCTGATCGAGATAGGAAGACCAAGCTCTTGGCACCGCAGTCGATCATCCAGTTGGCAACATGTAGTCCCAAAACACCTAGACCACCAGCCAAGACATATGTGGCTTCAGGATCGAGCTTGAGCTGCTCGGGCTTAGGGGGGGGCATCAGTATTGGGCTGCTGTCGTTTAAAGAGATAACAGCTGTCTCAGTCTGCATGCTATGTACCAAAGTGCACAGGCTTGATACAGGTAAAACTGCCAGTGAAGACGGTCCTCGGAGAACATATTCTCTAAAGGCTCGCTGGAAGAGCTTGCTGACAATTGCCGGTCTGCCTTGGAATATGGCCGTCATGTTGATGCGATGGAGGGTAGCATTGGTCTTTGTGACCTGTACATCAGCTTGCGAGCTCTGCAGTGTGACAAACTGGCCGAATTCGCTCAGTATTGACATCGCTCTGGCGATGTGAGGACCTGACTGCTGGCTGACAACGACATCAACACCACGATCGCCCGTGGCACTCTGGATGAGTGACACAAAGTTGTTCAATGCAGAATCAAAGATACAGGTAGCAGGAATCTCATATCTCTCAGTCAGTATGTCCCGCTCGACCTTACTATGGACAAGAGCAAAGACAGTGGCTCCAATATCCTTGGCCACCTGGATCAGTGCCTGTCCAACAGCACTGGCTGCATTGTCAAGAAGCAAGGTTTGGTCGCGGCATAGATGGGCTCTCTCAACTAGCGCGTACTGCGCAGTGATCAGGGGCTCGACAAGAGCAACTGCTTCTTGCGGCTCGAGACCATCAGGGAGTGGTGCAACCAGGGTCTCCTTTTGGCGGACATGAGTGCTGGCAGCCGCCTGTGAGAATACTACGGCGCGTTGACCAGCTATCAAAGAGGTCACAGACTCGCCTAGACGTGTTACGACACCAACAGCGTGGTGAACAGAGGTCAGGGTCTGCCCAATACTAAGCCCAGCATATTCTCTCTTGACTTCCACTTCATCAGCTTCGAGAGGCAACTCGGCCTTTTCATCTGGAATCCAGACGTAATCCTGAGCACCGCCAGTGCTGGACTCGACTGCTCTGAGCGGTTTGCCTAGCGCGCCTAGGGTAGACATAATGGGCTTAGCGTTGTAACCTGCTAACTGGAGTTCGTCATCAAAGCCGCTGTCGTCGGTGGCGCGGGCAATGTAGATCAAGTTGTTGTGCTCAGCATACTCCATCTCTGCATCTTCGAAAAGAGAAGCTCTCCAGACATCGAGGATAAGATCCTGGCATTGTGCGCTGGAAATATCGGCAAGGGCGGATAAGTCTAAAGTTGGCAGGACCGCAGCAGGGTATTCGTTTCGCATCACCCGGAAAAGACCCTGACTTGTCGCAAACTCCACGCCATTAGACCAATTGTCGAGCACACTGCCATGCGTGATCCAGAAAAGGTGATTCACCGTTGACACGAGAGTCTTGAATGCGGAGAATTGTTCCTCGTTCCAGATATATGTCAGCGGACTATCGATCTCAAGGAGTGAAATAACCGTCTTCCCCGCGAGGGACGTCACACTGTCCGAATTCAAATGCGCTCGCAGCACGGATAAGCCTAAATCTTGAAGCGCAGTCTGCATCGCCGTAGCAAGTCCTTCGAGAGCGCTAGATGAGGATTGAGGCATAAGAAGCGCTACGGATCCGGGCAGCTCTGCCTGAGCTGAGGCAGAGCTCATACTCGAGGACAGATGAACCGCGAAGATCTGATCTTCCTCAAAGCGGCTAACGTACCAATTACTGGCTAACATGACGTTTTCATCTCCCCGATTAATGCTACTAGTAAGGCACGCGAACATCGCTAGCTTGGCAAGAGCAGGCGCATTCTTGGCAATGTCAGGGACACTCAACCCGATAAAGACGTCACCATTTTCCGAATTAAGTGCCTCGATCAGCTCTTCCTCCGGTAGCCATTTGCTGACAATGCGGTTCTCAGAGTCTTCGCCTAGGGTGGCTTGTATCAACTGCAGACCTGCCTCTGAAGATGCGATTGCGATAACCTTGCTAGGTCCATTTAACTTGTGCTTGAGATCCAAAAGAACGCTGGCACTGGTTTCGGACTCATCGAAAAGCGCTACCAAGACGATATTGTTCGACTTCTTGAGGAAAACCGATCCCAGCAGTGTATCGATAGGAGAGGTCGGCTTATTGCACGAGCCCAATTTCGAGAGTTGTTCGATGCTAGTCAAGAAAGACACATCTGGAACCCAGGTTATACCGGCACATTTCTTGGAACTAGCTAATGCTGAGGATGATATGGCACTTATGGCGTTCGTGCCATCGCCAGACGTAACCTGACGAAGCGCAAAATTCTTGATGGTCAGCATTGGCTTGACCCATTGCTCGTCAGAGACGAACAATTCAGTTAATATCTCATGGCCACTCTGAGACAGCAAGCGACCGTAGCCGGAGTAGAGTGCTCCTGTTCCTTGAGGCTGTTTGCGAGCGATGTAAAGCTCCTCGATGCCATAAGGCACCGCAGATTGCTTAGGTTTGCCGGCATCGAGTGATGCAATTACCAGATGGAAGATAGAGTCGAGTGTTGCCGGGTGAATGATGTAAGGCGACTCATGATTGCTTGGCATAGTCGACTTGGTATCGGGAACGGCAACAGTTCCATATGACGAATTTTCGCTTGCCACTGCAGTAAGAGTCTTGACATTACGGAATGTGGGACCGTACTGCATGCCGATGCTGTCGAGGTCATTGTAGAACTCCTCAACATTGACCAATGTAGAGCCGCTTTTCGAGAGTAGGAGCGCTTCACGTAAAGCAACTTGCTTCTGCCAAGCCGCGTCCACATTGCTTCCCTCCACCTCGCTCGGCCCCTCTTCATATACGACAGCGATGGCTCCAGCACAATGCTTTGTCCAAGACGAGCCCTTGCTCCTCGAGTATACGGTGAATATCCAGGAGTCAGCCTCTCCGCTACGGGAGTGCAAGCTAATACGCGTCTCTACCGGCGTCTCATCCTCGAGGGAGATGACCATTCCCCGCTCAAATGTGACATCGGTCATTCGGAAGCCTTCTACGATCCTAGACGGATCCGCAGTGCGCAGTGCTCCTTCTAAAGCCATAACAAGCATGCCTGCCCCTGGATATAGCACGGTTCCCGTTATGACATGGTCCTCAATCCAGGGATTCTCCGAAACACGTAGATAGTTTCTCCACCGGGGCTCGTGCGCGTTCTGACCGTCTTCTGCCATACCGAGATAATCACTACGTCTCTCAGGAGGAAAGCGATATGAATGCGACGAGTATGATTCATGCCAGAAGCTTCTTGTGTGGTTCCAGGGGTAAGTAGGTAGGTCGCAGAGCATCTTAGGGGCGTTGATGATGGATGTCAGGTGCTGGTCATTGACCGCAGCAAGGTCCACATTGGCTCCTGCAGCCCAGAGTGTCCCGGCAGCGCTCTGAGATGTCTCTGTCGCGTCCTTACCACGGACAAGCACCGAGGCATATGGTGCTGCCTTGGCAAATCTGTTATTAGCAGCGTCAATGATCTGCTTCACCGGCCCTTGGAGAGCTCCGTGCGGTCCGACTTCGAGGAAAGCTCCCCATTGTACTGCTACTGGACGAGTACCGCCGGAAGCCACTTTCTTATGCTTCAACAATGCCGTGAGGGCTTGTGAGAACTTCACAGGGTTCTGCATGTTGTCGACCCAGTATTGAGCATCCAGCTCTTTGGAAGACGTGACAATGGAACCAGTCAGAGATGAGTACATGACGGGAATATTGCCATCTTCCGTAGCGCTTGGCTTCATGGGCGTGAGATCGCCGATCATGGAAAGATAGACCGGCGAGACCTCGCGCATGTGGTGGGAGTGGTACGCAGTGGTGACCTTGAGTTTGCGAGCAAACTTTCCGTCACTAGAGATCATGTTCTCTAACTCATTTATAGCGTCGACATCTCCAGAAAGTGTCACGCTTGAGGGGCTGTTGATGCAAGCCACTACCGCGGAGCCGGATGTAACTCTCTTGAGATACGTCTCGGCGGTATCCTGAGAAAGACCGGCAGCCATCATGGCGCCTGGTTGGGAGACCGCGGCGGAGCTGATACCTCGGACATAAGCTAGCCTGATAGCGTCTTGGTGTGTTATGAGGGATGCAGCGTAGGCAGCTGCGATCTCACCACTGGAGTGGCCGATAGTGGCCGTGGGAGATATTTTCCAGGAGAGAAGGAGGTCAACCATTGCGACCTGGATTATTGTACAAAGAGGCTATTCAACATCAAAAGGTCAGTAATAGTTGCTTGTAGTCAACCCTTTCTCTCGCGAGTATTTGGAGAATAAAACTGCTAATACAACTTACCTGGCTGTATTCTGGCAGGTTGACATTAGTGTTGGTCGTCTTATTCAGCTCTTCAATGGCATTCCACTTGCAGCCGAATGAGTCGAGCCAAGCGTCCGAAGCTTCCAAACTTTGGCGGAAAACGGGATGATCGTAGAGTTGTCGCCCCATAGCTGGCCACTGGGCACCTTGGCCATTGAACACCATGACAATGTTGTTGCCATAGTTCTGCGTTCGAATGGGCGCCGGCATTCCCTTTAAGAACTTTCCCGAGAGTTCTGGAATAGAACTCGCGACTGTGAAAGTCCGATGCTCCAAATGGGATCGGCGAAGCGCGAGTGTGTATGAAAGACTGTCTAGGCTATAAGCATCGTGCTTGTTTGGTTGCTCACTTTGGAGCCATGTGCCGAGCCCTTCAGATACTCGCTTGACCCCAGCCTGATCCTTCCCACTAAGAAGAAGGAGCCTACTTGGCGCGTTATACACACGTGCTGAGTCAGGTGTCCCTGGAAAACCAGAGTCGGACCCCGTTGTATGGACGTCCACATTGTGTCTGCCGACCAGTCCTCTTTCGCGAAGGTAATGGTACGCATCGTCTAAGATGACATGAGCATTGGCGCCACCGAAACCGAAGGAATTAACACTGATTCGGCGTAGTCCTGAGGTGGGCCACCGGGTGACCTCGTGAGGAAGGTCAAGGTGCCAGTTGCTAAGCTTTAGCTTCGGATTCACCCGCTCCACGCCGTACGTGGGCACGAGCATTCCCTTTTCAAGCATTAAGATAGATTTGAAAACACCGGCAAGTCCAGCACAACCCTCTGTGTGGCCTACAGTGGGTTTGATGCTTCCGATCGGAAGGGGAGGTTTTCCAGCAGCACGCCTTGCTGCGCCGAGGGTCTGCGCAATGGCGCTCAGCTCGAGAGGGTCACCAACCGGCGTACCAGTACCATGGCATTCAAAGTAACCTGTCTCTGACAAATCAAGTCCCGCATCCTCATAGGTTTGCATGATCAAGTCAGCTTGTGCTGCTGAACTAGGCTGTGTCACGCTAGGTGTTTTTCCATCGGCATTCACACCGGATCCGCGAATAATGGCGCGTATTGTGTCGCCGTCGCGAATGGCATCCGATAGACGTTTGACTACCATAGCGCCTATGCCGTCACCGCGGCCATAACCATTGGCTCGGTCGTCGAATGTGTGTGAGATACCCTCAGGGCTAAGCATGTGCATGGCGGTCAACTGATGTGATGTATTAGGGTTGATCATGAGATTGACTCCTGTAACGAGAGACTAGAGAATGGACACAAGTTAGCAACAATGCAATTTTGCTTTACGGGCACTGAATTTTGGTATGCTTCTTACCATATTGGTTTCTCTCAGTCTAAGTGACTGGCATGCAAGGTGGAGAGCGTATAGAGAAGAACTGCAGGCCGTATCAAGGGTCAAACTAGGACCCTTGAGACCAAAGAACCAAGACACACGATTTGCGGTCATTGCTTCACTCAATCCCGTCGCGGCAGGATGCCCGATGTCGTATATATCATGCAGTGATATCATTTCGTAGTCGTTTGTCATGCAACCGACATAACAGCCGGTGCGACTGTTCATTAGATCCTCCATCTGGATACCCGCATTCTCAATGCTCTCGTAGCAGACTTCGAGTAGCATCCTCTTCATCGGGTCCATAGAAGCAGCCTCCTTGGATGTTACTGAGAAAAAAGGTGCGTCAAAGTGACTGATGTCTTGGTTGATGAAATAACCATGTTGGGGACCGATCCCGCCTTTACGGTCAGCATCAGGATGATGCCACACGCTGCTATCCCATCTATCGTTGGGAACTGGACCGTAGCCTGTCTTGACTTTGCTGATCATATCCCATAGTGAGGGCAGAGACGACGCTTCGCCAGCAAAGCGACATGCCGCACCCACAATGGCGATGGGCTCCTGCTTGTCCAGTATTGGATAATCCATTGTTGCAACTTTGCTGTATAGCAAAGGGGTATGGATCTGGTGCACCTGGACAGAGCAAGAACTCGATTGGTGATTATCAGGAGGAAAATAAGGAATAACAAAACGAACAATTGAGACAAGAAGGCGAAAGGGAGCTTATATCTTGGAACCATATATGCTCTTCAAGGACTTATTGTCACATGGATACCGATATTTGCCACGTGGGATTGAATTATTTTAACTTGCCAACACCCAGGACGAGTAGATGTAACGACCGACATCCGTGTTCTGTAGACAGACTACGACAGTTTATGTCAGCCATGGCTGAATTTGTAATTCAGATAGCCATATGAGAAGTTCCTTGCAGACAGCCCAACGAGGACCGAGTTGTTCTCATCTGACATCAACCCTAGCTATGCGGAAGCATTCTCAATACTAGCTCTTCGGATCCGATGTCACAAAGAGGTCTCAGATCCTCTCAAGATTACTCAAGAGCTGTACACCTTCGGTGCCGTCGGCTTCATTTCTGATGCTACTGCGTGGGGCTCTCATTCTTTCCCGCCACTCTTGCTCAAAGCCCTTTGATCGACAAATAACAGCTGTTCGAAAGTTGGAAGACCCGGTAAGCGGCACATGTCTGCCTGCTTTCTCAATCCGGTTTAGCACAAAGCAAACCCTTACAGAATGCACAGTACATCCTTTTGTAGCCTGACTAGATATTTTTGGCAAGCTGAAACAGAATGCGGCCCGTTATCTCCATTCGGAGCCGCATTATTCCACCTTGCCCTCTCCGGTGCGGCCCGAATCCGAATAGGGCGCGGCCCTTCATCGCGCTCCTGAAGGTGCACTACTTATCCAATTTAATGCATAGAATGTGAGTAGGAGCGCTGCAACAGTTATGATGCATGACGAAAGGATAACTAAGCTACGTACCTGAGACTCACTACAGTTTTGCATTTTCCTAACCTCGAACAACTGCTATTCCCTGCATATCTAAGAAGACTTTTTGATTGATTGACTACTCTTCCAAAACTGCACCCACCAACACTAAAAATGAAGATTCTCTGTCTTCACGGAGTGGGCAGCTCCGGAGCCATACTCGAAAAGCAGATGTCCAACCTAAGACGAGAGCTGGATCCCAGTTTCGATCTTGTCTTTGTTGACGGGCCATTTGAGTCTGAAAGAGGGCCTGGTATGCAACTTGAGCGATGACTATTGTTTCTTTCTGCTAACACTTTAGTATTCAGGCGTATCAGAATTCGAAAGCGGTCCATATTACTCTCACAGTCAAGGCTACTCACCTGCTGATATATCACAAGCCATTCAGTATCTTGAAGAGATTCTTGAGGACGAAGGTCCCTTTGATGGTATTTTTGGTTTTAGTCAGGGCTCTGCTTTAACCTTATCCTATTTCTATCAACAACACACGATGGGGAATCCAATAGCGGTCAAATTTGCATGTCTTTTCTCAAGTGCGATGCCGTTGAGCCCTGATGCAAGGCTGGGAGAGACGATAATTTCAAAATTGCGAGCACTGGAGTACGACATCAAGGATATATCCGAAGATAAAAGCAAAGATCTCACGAGCGACGAACAGGAGTTTGTTCAAATACTGCAACGCACAGTACTTGCCGCTACAACTCACCACCCTGAGTTCCCATGGCCTGACTTGGGCGTTTACGCTCATGGTGAACTGGACACTATTCCCCGCCTTATGTACCCAGTGGTGCTCGCGGAGCAGATTCCAATTCCTACCGTTCATTCATGGGGTCGAGGCGATTTTGAGTACCTGATCAAAATGGCAGAGTTGTCGCGCAGTTTATGCGCTGAATCCATGTCACGGACCGTTTTGCACAGCGGGATACACGATTTGCCCAAGAAACAAACTGAGATAAAGGCGGTTCTTCGTATGATTGACTGGGCAGTCTCTCAGGCTTAAGCACACGTCAATAGAAACAGAGTCTTATGGGCTTTTCGCTTCAATCAACTGAATAAGGAGCCCGGGAAGGTGCTTCTGATCATCGAGTTGGATGAACTCTGTACTCGCTGCTAGGAACGCGCGTTTGAAATGCTCCCATAGATTCACATCGCTCTCTTGCTCCTTTCCTGGGCGAGGGTAAAACGGATCATTTTTCCAAAACGCGCGGGCTGCCTGCTCCATACCGGATTTGTCCATCGTCATTGGTCTGCAGCAATCGAAATCTAGGATCCATAGATTGTGTTTCCCGAGCACCGCAGAGAAGAGAGTCGTCTGTGTCTGGGCCCTTGGTGAAGGCGGTGCGAGGACGAATTCAACATCATTCGCGTCGATTTGTGCGCACCAATGCATAAATGCTAGGGCTTCTGCCATCCGTTGTGCGTATGTATATGGATCTAGGCTGAAGTATTCAATCTGGTCTAGGTGAAGGGGATAATTGCGTAAGCTGAAGATGCGAAACGCCGACTTGCTGAAGCCTCGACGTCTTCTGCCGAGATATGGTCGTATCAGGCAGTCATGGTTCTTGGGGTCGACGGCAATAGAAGGTGCCGCGGCTGGTGGGCAGTATTCGTCGATAAGCAGGCGTCGCACGACAGCGGGCATTGGAGGAATCCGTTCAGTAAGAAGGATGTTTGAGGGTGAATATCCTGATGGGAATCGGGTGATGATATCTGCAGCGTCGTCGGCTTGTATGTAGTCATGCCAAAGTGGGATCTCAAACCTCAATTGGTTGTGATGATCTTTCTGCGCTGCAAGTAATCGTTGGTGTATATCGGAATCGTTTTTTAGTGATCTTCCTTGTCCGCCGTCTTCTCGTTTAATAGCCATAACTCCGACTTCCGGGTCAGCCCAGACTGTGCCACAGAAACCAGCACCGATGCGGCATAGAGAAGTCGATTGTTGGCAAATCTCGTAGTAGGTTGTGTTGTCCATGTTTTTTCCTCCTCGATTGAGTGCCTTCATGGATTGATCGAAAGTGTCTTGTGTGTGTTTGCGAACGATTTGGTGAGCAATTCAATGATGGTTCGGTTGGAGACTGGAGGAAAATGATGGTTCACAAGTCATGGCGAACTGTCACGACTGAGTTCAAATGAATAGACTACCTTACCTAATTTTGTACCTTTGGACTACACGATCTCACGATTTTGACTCTCATCCCGACCGTCAAGATACGGAAATGTGGTCTAAGAAGGAGCTATCAAGGTAAAGTTCAAGCCGGCAATGATTTGAAAAGCCAGTGTCCGAAACTACATGACCTAGGGCACTAGGAAGGTGTGGCGTATTCTACGCGTGGCACCTAGCCCCTAACCTCTGTCGCATGTGATTAGGATGTGCAAAGGCTTGCGGTTAAACAGCTGACGGAATCTTTTGAGCGGCTTTTGCAATATGAATGGCCTCAAATTTCTCCAAAGGCCTATCTGGTAAATGCCACCCCGCAGGGTTTCGGTGACTTTTGTATCCATAAAAAAGTTACAATGTGTGGCTTCGGATCCGAAAAATGACAATTTTTCCCGTGGGAAAAAGATGAAGGATGAAGGAATCTCTCTTGAAACTAAACTCCTGATATCACGTCTAAATCTAGTAGCGGCGTCTTCCTGGCTCAAGCTTACGTAGTTGGGGTCCCTTACGAATTAGGAATTCCTATTAGGCAGTGCCAGAATAGTCATGAATTTAAGCATATTTAAGCATAATTTATGCAGCGCCTGAAGAGGGAATGATGTTTCCAATTTTGGTTACTTGGCGTCGCTGATGCGCCCTTATAAGGGTTGCATAAGATCAGGTATCAATGTACAATAATCTTGACATATAAGTAGCACTGTGCTCGATTTGTAGAATAGTAACACAAGCGGGATCCTGAACGGACACTCCATGTTCGGTCAACCGCCGACAAAGAGACTACAGAATGATTCCATTATAAGCTGGTCTCAACTACCATGTAACAATATTTTATGCAGACCGTAAGCCTTATCCCCTAAGGTTCAGCTCATTACTAGCATTATTGTTGTTCATCAATCTCTCTACGGTGATCTCCAGACACTCCAGTCATGAAAGCAGCACGAGTCCGGCCGTCATCCCCTGAGGGAAAACCGTATGGCTTTCCCGGAAACGTAGCACCGTCATCTGCCATTGAAATCCACAATGACGTTCCCAAGCCGCAAATCTCCAAGCCCGGTGAGATGTTGATCCAGGTCAAAGCCTCGACCGTGTACAAAGACAATCTCGAGTGGAATGAGCTATACCCGCCCAGTCACGCAACTCTGGGCAATGACTTTTCCGGCATCGTCGTCGCTGTGCACGAAGGCGAGCAAGAGTTTCGCGTCGGCGATCACGTCTATGGCATGACGCATGCCAATAAGGGGGGTACTTGGGCCGAGTACGCCATTGTCACGGCGGAAGAGGCTGTCAAGAAGCCGGATCACTTGTCATGGGAGGAGGCCGCAACCATTCCCGGGAGCGCTATCACGGCTGATCAAGCCCTGTTCAGACACGTAAGCCTCGAGACTACTGTGCAGAACCTGCAGAAGCGGGTTCTCATCACTGGGGCTGCCGGTGGCATTGGCATGTTCCTCGTGCAGTTTGCCGTTCTCGCGGGCCATCACGTCGTCGCGGCATCGAGCTCTAACGAGCGTAACGAGTCATTCCTGAGGTCCATTGGTGCGCACGAGGTCGTCGAGTATAAGGATTTCAGCACTTTGGATAAGGTTGACATCGTCGTTGATTCGGCCGGTCACCAAGTACTCGCTGGCTGCTGGAACATCGTCAAGCCTGGCGGGACCCTTTTGTCTTTTGACGCGTGCAGCTGGGGATACCGAGAGGCGGCTAAGGAACAGGGTATCAGCAGGGATGATATTCGAGCCTTGTACATGATCGCTGAACCCTCACGAGAGAGTATGGCACGCATTACCGAGCACGTTGCGAAGGGGAATATTAAGGGGCATGTGTCGAAAGTGGTGCCGCTTGATGACGTGCGGGAAGCTTATGAGTCTGCACATACTCGGACTTTTGCGCATGGCAGAATTGTAGTGTCGATCTAGATAGCGTAGCCTGACCATAGAGAATCAGTAATTAAGAAGTCTTCCAACGGTCTTAGTGTCGCGCGATTGTCATTGTTAGAGCTGAGGGCTAAAGCGTTGAAAATGTCTTCCTTCTCATCAGCCCATCTGGATTGTCATTCAACTATAATGCTCCTAAGTCAGGTATCCTGTAACCAAAAGCGTTTGGTAAGACACAACAATTTTTCTTTTTTTTTGCAATACTTTTTAATATAGCCTCAGCTCTTATTGATGTCTAATTCAATTACCAAAATACAGAGTTCCTTCCTACTGAAACGCCGACTTAAATGCTCGTCTCCCAGTCTGATTCTTCGGCCTTAGCAACTCCTAAGCGTTGACTCAGCGTGACCCAAGCAGCACAGTACACCAGGCGCCTGAAGGCTTTGGGGTCCGCCTCCTCGCCCCAACCGACCTCCATAGCGTTCTCGACTGTCTCCCAATCGACAAACCCGAGTCCTTCCACCGCCTCCTGAGTCAGGATCGCCTTGAACGTGCGATGCAAGGGTCCTTCCTTCGACCAACGGGTCGGGGCTAGAAATGGATGCTTCTTCCGCTGATAAAGCTCATCGGTGATATAAGGACGCACCGCCTGACGCAAGATCCATTTCTCATTGAATGACAATAACGCCATGCTGGACTTGGTCCAGATGGGTCCCAATTCACCTCCATCGGTTGGCGTGTCAGCCGAGTACCGGAGCTTGACACTCGGTGGTAGACGATCAAGGTACTCGGTGAGGTGATGATCAAGGAACGGTGTACGTGCTTCGACGCTGTGTGCCATCTCGGTGCGATCGCCGAGGCATGATAACAAGATGTTGCTTAGCGCGTTCTTGTTCCACATGTACATAGCCGTGTGTAACGGGTGCCATCGCGATCGCATTTTGGCTTGGATATCGCTTGTGTACGAATTAAGTACGGTTTGACGCAAGTCGGTATTTCCCTGTTGGCTTTGAACCCATGTACCAAACAGCACGGACGCTGGGTGCCATGCCAGAAGATTATCGCTCATGGCCGTTGGTCCTGGCCCAGCTATCGATGCAGGGGAAGGCCGATCACCGTCAAAGGCGGTTGCGCCAGCTTGTTTCCAAATTCCATTCATTTCCTTCTGAGCAGAGTTGAACATGTCGAGTCGAAGCTCATCCTTCTGAGATAGTTGCGATTCGGGCTGTGCGTAGTCGGCTTCGCGAAGGAACTCTCCAGGGAAGTATGGGTACCCAGCAAAATGCTCATCGGCACCTTCACCAGTGAGGACGACCTTGACTCCGTGTTCACGAGGAAGAGTCGAAAGCCCAAACTTGGCCACGAAGTTGAGGTCTCCGTGATGATGCTCGCAGTGGAATACGGCATCTTCAAAGTCCGCTGCCATTGTTTCTTCCGTGATGGTTTTCTTAATGGTCTTGACACCAAGCCACTCGGCGGTGCGCTCAGCAATTCCTTTGTAGTAATTAGTTTTTGCCATCTAGAAGACGACAAGCTATTAGGGAACTTACCAGACTCGTCATAGCCAGATGACTCGGGAAAAGCCACGCTGAAGCAGGTTACGCGAGTAACTTGTTCGTTTCCTATCTTGACTCCTTCTTTGCGTGCAAGCTCAGTGACGATACCCGCAATCGCGGAAGAATCGATACCTCCAGACAGGTAGATGCCGACTGGTACATCGGCACGCAGGCGAAGGCGAACAGATTCGACTAATCTTTCACGTACGCCAAGAACCATCTCATCAATGGGTCGAGTATCGACCTTCCTCTATATTATGAGTAATTTCGGTCAGTTTCCAGTCCGTACTAGGGATGCGACAATGAATGTACCAACCTTGTCCTCATATTCGGCGTCCCAGTACTTGATTTTCTGCACACCATGCTGGTCCGTGATGTCGAGATAATGCCCCGGCAATACCTTCTTTACGCCTCTGAACAATGTCCGGTCGTCAAACATCCATCCTGCACCGGCAATAGCGCGTACATCCCAGCGCGGCCTCCATCCCAGGGGGATAAATGCTTTGGCTTCGGAGGCAGCCAGCAGCCTGTTTCCGATACGAGTATAGACCAGAGGCTTGATTCCATACCGGTCGCGCGCGACAATGACACGCTGGGTCCCATTACGGCCATCGTAAAGGACAAATGCGAATTCACCCCGCAGATGGGTAAGGAAGCCAGGAGCGCCATGGACCTTGTAGAGAGCTAATACAAGCTCGCTGTCACTGTCGCTTTGGAAAGAGTAGTTGTGAATGGTTTCGCATTCTGCGCGAAGACGATCATAGTCGTAAATCTCGCCGTTTACCACGGCATGAATTTGGTCGTCGTCGCTGTGAAGGGGCTGACGTCCGGCTGGCGACAGATCATTGATGGATAGTCGACAGTGAGCTAGTCCGACATGTCCATCTGCACTAATCCATATCCCGGAGTCATCTGGACCACGGTGATTTATGAGGTTGACGGAGGCCTTGAGATCTGCAGTAAGGTTCTTCACTGCGCCGTTAGTCTCCCCGTTGCAATGTCTATTCAGATTAGACCCTGAAAGCGAGATGCAAGTCGAAAAGCCGCACATCTTCCTTTGACTCAACAACAACGAATGTGTCGTGAAAAGGATGTACCAGATAATTGCCAATAGGAGAAATCGTTATTTCATACGAACATGACTAGGAAGTTGCTTATTCAATTTTGAGCCAAAAAGCTTGTCTCCAATCTTGAAAATATTGAGTCCTATAGTCAGACATTGAGAGTCTGTTTTCTGCTTCTACAGTCACGCCAATAAAATAACACTTTAGACTAATTGGGTTTTACACCGGTCCAATCTCTACTCTACCCAGTGTTCGCTATGGTGCTACCAACAAGATGCACAAATCACTGGGTTCTACTATAAAAATGTTATGTACAGCATAAAAATAGCACCAGCAAGGATTCTTGCACAAGTCGAAATCCCTTAGTATATGCTAGATGAATCTCGAAGATCACTCACAGGATGACGCATATTGCGATGAATTGGTACACTACTATGTAGTACAAATATGTATGACGGGGGAGACTGCCATAGCGCGTATGGTGTGTTCCTTGCGCCAGTGGGGCCAATGACCGGCATATAAGCTTACCAGCATGCAACTAGGGGTCGATCCCTCAGGAATGGATCCCTGCAGCGAGGTCTCAAGGGTCTCTACTTCCGCCGTTTTGGCCGATTTGACAGGACCCGGTGGGCGGGATCAAAACGAGTTTGGCACGGTCCGCACCGCTTTTGTTTTACCTCCGCCCGTCACGCTCTGCCGCTAGGAATGCACCTGGAAGACTGAATGAAGCTACTGAGCCTTGGCCATGTCAGTGATTGTCCGCCGAACTATCCGAGCTTAACTGAAGGCAATAGATTCGATAAACCTGGGTGATGAATTTGTTCGTATGAGATTTACGCCGAAGCGAGTCGGAAAAATAGTGAGTCTAAACACTAGTTGCGGATTGACATGTGATTGTGATAATAAGTAGCCCCTGGTTATTCTACAATAAACTGCCAGGCAATAGAAATACTGCCTGTCAGTGTATCGGAATGTCACAATTGGACGTACTCTAGACGGGACTAAGAGTGTTGTGTAGAAAGTGATAAGTGAAATACGCTCTAGTTAACTACGATATTTCAATCAAAACCCCTATAATATCTAACTTTAATGTTGCGTTATACTGTTCTGATAAGTTTCAACATGCTTAGCATTGCTGTAGACCTGATCGAACTTGCTATGGATCCTTGGATGAATCGACTAGGCCATCCCGCTTCGTCATGCCAGCATAGAAATTGAGGGGTCGCACAACCAAAAACTCGGGATCATACACAACGGCTTCAGGCGACTCATCTTGGAAATGGTATCGAGACACCAACTCGACCAAAACCATCTTCACCTGAGCAAGCGCCAGCGTGAAGCCAACACATCCACGGCCACCTGCCGCAAAAGGCGTGTAAGACCCCTGGTGAGTCTTCTCTGCTGCAAAGCCTTCCTTCATCCATCGGTCGGGATCGAATCGCGTGGGATTATCCCAATGCGTTGGGTTCTTGTGTATACTTGGGAAGCACGCAATGACGATGGAGCCTTTGGGGATCAAGTAGCCTCCGGGTAGCACTACGTCTTGCTTGGCGTTGCGCGCCGTTTGGAAGCTGGGACCGTGTAGACGGAGGACCTCTTTGACGAAGCAGTCGAGGAACTTCATACTATGAAGCTCGTCGTATGTCCATTTCTTGTCGGTCGCATCCGCGCGATAGCTTGCCATCTCATCAAATAGGCGTTCTTGATGGCCGGGATAGCGCACAAGAGCGAAAAGAGCCCAAGACAGGAGAGATGAGCTGGTAGTGAAGCCAGCCCCGCAACTGACCACTACGTTTCCGAGCACCAACTCATACGGCAGGCCTTTCCCGTCCTTGTCTCGAGCCCGATACAAGAAATCGGCGACACAATTAGCACTTTGCATTGACTTGGGATCAGCCAGGGACAGCGGTGGGCCATCCTTCTCAATGCAAGCGTTCATCGCTTCTTCGGTGGTGTCAAGCACCTGCTGCCGGACCTTCTTTAACTTGGCAGGGTCGCCAAAGGGGAGGTGCTTGACCCATTGTGGCTGCATTGACGACTTTTTCATGAGCGAAAGGTACTGACCGAATAGCCTGACAGGTAGCGATGGGGCCGACTTGGGCGACTCGAAGTGCTTCAGGTCTTGGTTCAACATAACGCGCCAGATGATTTGTGATGCAAGCTTGAACATGTATTGGTAGACATTGACAGCCAAATCAGCCTCAGCCAATTGATCAAATGCTGAGAAGATCGACTGCGCGGCTTCTTGGATCAATGGCATGTAGTGCGCTACTGCCCTTGGCGACATCGTCGGAGGCACAAATTTACGGCTTGGTGCAAAGGCAGGAGACGCACTATCGCACGTAAACAGACAGTCTTGATCGGCCATATAGTACAGCGGATGTGATGGGTGCGACGTCGATTTGGTGAAGAGATCATCTTCACGTAGAAGATGACGGGCGATTTCGGGGTCATTGGTATGGTATATAGTCGTTCCCATACTGACAGTCTTGATCATTGGGCCGTATATAGAAAACAGTCGATCGTAGTTCCCAAGCACGTCAGGATATAGCTCGTAGCGATTACCCACAATAGGGAGCAGCCGCGGCCCGGGAGGCTCGCGGATGGATTCGAGGCGTCGCGCTCGTACCTCGACATTCTCTTTGGTGTTTTGTACATCCGCTATAGTCAAGAGATGGCTTCCTTTCTGATCGACGAGCCATAGTGCTAGGTTAAGGTTAACATCACTCTAGTCAATGTAATGGAATTGAAACGAGCGCTTTACACTGCAGCTCCTTGACGTGACAGGGACAGACAACTCACCCTCTGTATCAGCAAATCCAAATGTTCTGGTCAATGTCTTCTTCAGATGCTCAAGACTGGTGAATGACGCTATATCCAGGTCTTGAGCATGCGCATCGCCTGGACGCCCTATGTAAAATTCTTTAAGCATCTTGTGATAAGGGGGTAATGTATCTTCCGCAACGATATTAGTCGATATTGGTCAAGCTAAGAATTATATTTTGTTTTATCGGCTTGAACTCCATCAGTGAGCTGCAGGTAACAGTGCATCAGTGGTATTGAAGAAGTTCAAACCAATAGGCAAACACTGACATACACTCCAATCAGAACCCGAAGTCTACCTAGGAAAGGATTTTCCTAGACAAAATCATAACTCGCAAGACCTGTACCTACCGTAAGTGGACATTTCACGTTGGGAATATGCAACAATAAGCCAATGACATCGTTTTTGGATTGCAGCGCGACGTCGTTTCAGGAAGCCCGTAGGCGGTTTAGCGGCCCCTAATCCCTGCTATACATGCTGTAACCTCTAGTCTCTAGCACTGCGCAGACAAACTAGGGCTCAACGAGAGCTTTGCTATTCGACTACAGAATTTACTCTCACCTCTGAGATTTTACGATCATTTAACCCCTCAAATCAATGAAACAAGATCAATAAAACATGGCGGCTACAAAAGTCCAACGAAGTAAAGCCATCACACTTGAGCAACTAGCCAAGCACAACGATGAGAAGTCTTTGTGGATTGCGGTCCATGGCTCCGGTATGCCCGTACAACGACAAATTCTAACAAGCTAGGAATTGGAACTGATCAGATTTTCAGTATATGATCTCACGGATTTCCGAAGAGATCACCCCGGAGGCGTTGAAGTACTGTTGAACAGCGCTGGGACTGACGGCACGGAAGCATACGAATATGCTGCTCACAGCGAAGGCCAAATGCTTACAATGCAGCAATTTCGCATTGGCAAGCTTGCAGGAGCCTCTCCGAAGGCCTCTACGAACGCTCATGATCTATCGCTCGGCCAGATGAAGCGGGCAAAGGGCGCCCGTCCTATCCTGCAACGAACAAAGCTCGCAGTCGCTATAGTCGCGACATCCGTTGCTGTAGCTATCGCTTGCCGCTACTTTTTACCAAGTCTTAGCGCAGATCAGACACTGTTTCCTAGTCTCACGGGAAACAGTACTGCGCGAGCATTCTGGGCGGGCGCCGGACTCGCTTCATCAGCCGGCTTCCTAGCATTTCGGTACATCTACTTGCTGTTTTTGTCGTCTCTGGATTTCCAAAGCGACGTCTTCAAATATCCTCCTACGATACCCAGGAAGCATAAACATATATAGAGGTCAATAAGATATGAGATTCATCTGATCGAGGAAATCAATGATGGCACATACGCGCAACAGGATAGATATACAATACTATACTGGGTACTTGTAGTACTTGAGGCCGGCTAGAGACCTTGTGGAGGCATGCAGACTGACACAAACCAAGAACCATGTCGTGTCTTTACATTGAAATATGGTGCAGGTTGGCAATCAGAACTACCATCAAATGATGTTGCCTCAACGTCTTAGGTAGATTGAAACTTGTGCTGCGCGCCCCTTGATGGCAACTCGTCTATAAATGTACACTTGATGAGCCACGACCTATGATGAGCTTCTCAATCCCTAGTTTCGTGTTTGCTGTCTTGAATATTCAAACCCTCATTTCTCTCTCCTCTCCATACATAGAAACAACGGACCCGGCTGCATACTGAAATGCTCGTGCATGCCCTGCTCGAAAACAACGACAGGGTCGTCGCCGCTGGGAGCAAATTTGAAGTTGTACCGCATGACGAGTGTCGCAATCGTAACCCGAACATTAGCCATGGCGAGCTGTTTTCCAACACAGTGCATGGGCCCCAGCGAGAACGGCGCAGTTGCATTCTTGACCTTGATTAGCTCTGGACGGCTATACCAGCGTTCAGGAATGAATTCATTGGCCTGGGCGAAGACACGTTCGTCTGTGACAACGTGTTAATTGAGAACATTTACAGTAACAACTCTTGAAGAAGAGGGTGTTTTACATACCTCGTCCGATAACATACTGCGGGGTGATTAACTGCGTTCCACCGGGGATGAAATAACCGCTGATGGTGGTGCCTTCAGGAGGGGTCACTCGAGTCGGATGACTGGGACTGGGCGGATACATGCGAAGAGCTTCTTGAACAACGCCATTGAGAAGGTCTACCTCCATTATTTGATCATCCATTAGAAGCTCTTCGGAGAAGGGGTCAACATAAGGCGCTAATGCTTCCCGAAGTCTGTTGGCAAGTTCGGGTTGTTGTGCGAGTGTGAACAATGTGCAAGCCATTGTGACTCTTGTAGTATCACTATCGAAGTGTAAGCAAATCCCTCTCACCACTCATACTGTTTAAGGCTGATAGGCTCGGGAGGTCTTACCTTCCAGCGTTGATCAACAAGTGAGATTCTCCAGCTAATAAGTTCAATGCGCGATCGTCAAATGGCTTCAGTCCTTTCCGGTATGGCACGAAGAGAGCACTCATAACGTCCGGATTCTTCGGCTCAGTCTGTTCGAAGACAGGTCAGAAAGAAAATTGGCAAGAATTCGAATAAGGTTAAACACCAACCTTCCATCTTCGAAGCATCTCCTCAGTGCAATACTTCAGCATAAACTTCATATCCTTGTTGCCACCGGGAATTGATGCCATGACCCGAATAAACCACATGGGTAAATGAGGCCCGACAATGCTCATGCCTTTATCTAAGACATTCATAGCCCAGTGGTGCTCCTTGGTGTCCAACATGCCAAATGGATGACCGAAAGATAGATCACTCAATACATCCCAAGAATACAACCCCAACCAGTGGTTAACATCCACGGCCTTTCCTCCATGAGAATCAATTTGGGCAAGAAGTTTGTCCCTATACACCTTCATGCGGTGTTCATAGCCTTTGACGGCTTTGACAGAGAAGGCCTGGCTCCAGACTGAGCGCAGCTCGGCATGCCCATCAAAAGTTCGACGCAGCAGGAGAGAGTCTTGAGGTCGACTTATATCGTACCAGGGACTCTTTTGACAAACGGATTCGGCTCCAAAGATCTCTTGTACGGCGCTCGGGTGGGTGATTGACAGTTCTTGAGTTCCGATGCGAACGAAATAGCCGTATTCTTCGTGGAGCTCTTGCAAAGCCTTATACATTCGCATCCTCTGTATGCGAGCAGTCATATAGAAGCTGCTAATACGTGCCATCCATGGCCCGGAGAAACTGTTGAGCGGGTGCAAGAAAGCGCGGTACATGAATAGGCTGGCGAAAAGACCAGCAAAGAAAATGCCATCATACAGGGCAACTAACTTGCCAGCTTCCAGTAGAGGGAGGCCAATTCGGTATAATAGAGCAGTAAGAGCAGCAAAAGCGACAGTATGAACCGTGATATAAGTTGTCCCGTACATGTGATGCTCGCCATGGTTGAAGTATGTTGCATAGCAAAGTGCGCCGGCGCAAAAAGCGACGCCCTGCAACGCGAAAGACATCGTGTATAACCAAAGAAAGTGCGTTGAAGTCTTTTTCCACTATACCAGAAAGATGAGGGGAAGATCACTGAATCGCAAACTTCAAACTTCCAACGGAAAAATGTTGTTGAACTATTATTTTCATTGTTACTATGTTATCGATTACATGTACATGAAATGTTATCTTGTCTAATCGTACAGTTCTTCATGCATAACAATGCGTCACTATTTCTTTTTTTTTTTCCTTTCCTTTGGGAACAAGCCCAAAAAGAAGATCGGCGAGCGGAGTGAAACCGAATGTGTAAACGGCCGAAGTAGTTGATCGTTTGACCCTCTTTTACGGGCGGGCGGTGAATGGCGCCTAATTTGTAACGGACATGGGTAAACTTGCTCCCACTTGGCGTGTACAAGGATGGACCATAGTTGTAAGATATTCAGGAGTCAATTGCTTACACCAGGAAAACCTACATCGGGACCGAAATGCAACCCAGAAAAGAAGGCCGAGTCAAAATAGTTTGATTCAGTGATCATTTGATTTTTTTGGAATATTTTTTCCCAGCAACGGTCTGAGGCAGTTTTAGTCAGCTCAACCCAATCAGTCAGGGTCTAGTTAAAGTTGTGCAGTGCTCTTATAGTTCCGCTCACATACCAATCATAGGCAGTCAATGTATATCCTTACTCATCTGCAACACTTTTTTTGCCGCCCGAGCTCGCACAACTATGTCTAAGGAGAATCTTTCGTATGTTTTGAATGAGCGACCTAAGGGTGACATTATCCCCGGCGTCACATTCCAAAAGAAGACAAGTCCCATTCCAAAGCCCGAAGATGTCAAGGATGGCCAGGTGTTAGCCGAAACATTATACCTCGGTCTTGAACCTGCCATGAGAACTTGGCTCAATGGTAATGAGGAGTAGAGCGAAGTGAGGCCATATTTGTACTGACTATGGGTCTTAGATGCTCGCTCCTATGTACCACCAGTAGGGCTTGGCGAGGTGATGCGAGGTTACTCGGCAGCTCGAGTTCTCTATTCCAAGTCTCCTAGCGTCAAATCCGGTGACATCATCCACGCTCCCACGGGATGGTCCGAATATGCTATCATGTCGGATCAAGAGATTGAGCCTCCATCTCATTTTCCCGAGCTCGGACACCCGAAAGACATGATCGGTACCATGGGCATTGTCGGCTTGACAGCCTGGGTCGGGATGAACCTCATCGGCGAGCCCAAGCCCGGGGATACGGTCGTCGTCTCTGCTGCTGCTGGTGCTACTGGAAGCATTGCTGGACAGATTGCCAAGATCCACGGTGCAAGAGTGATCGGTACGGCGGGAAGTGACGAAAAGTGCCGGTGGCTTAAGGAGCTGGGCTTTGACGTGGCCCTTAATTATAAGGATCCCGACTTCGCAACCAAGTTCAACGAGGCTACTAAAGACTTCATTGATGTTTACTTTGACAGTGGTAAGTGATGTTAAGAACTGTCAAATTAACGCGCTATTGATTTCTCATTAGTTGGGGGTGAGATCCTCGACTTGGCTCTTGGTCAAGCCCAGCTGAATTCCCGGTTCATCATGTGTGGTCAGATTTCCGCATACAACAACGCGGAGCCTTATGCCTTCAGAAACCTAAATAACATAATAGTGATGCGCGGCACGATGAAGGGATTCATTGTCACTGACTATATGGACCGATGGGGTCAGGCGAGAAAGGAGTTAGCTGGCTGGATAAAAGAGGGTAAAGTCAAGACTACAGAAACAATTGTCAAGGGCGGCTTAAAAGTGGCTGAACAAACACTTGTGGACCTATACAGGGGAATTAATCAGGGAAAACTGATGTTGGAAATCAAAAACCCGAGCGAGCGTCCTCTGGAATTGTAAAGAGGGATCTGACTGTAGACTACCTGACTTATGTAGCGACTGTCTCAATGACAGTAACATCCAGAGTGATCTTGGCCACTCTAGACCCTTGAGAGCACTGTGTGCATGTGGAGATGATGAGATATGTTCAACTTTTGCCGGAATCCCCGCCTGATTCATTATTTTTATTGCGCTCTATCTCAAGTCTGAACGAATGAAGCATTTTGTGAAAGCCGTACAAGACGGAGTGTGATATAGCCTATCCGATTAAATCTAGCAAGGGCAGGTCTCCATTACTACGGCACCTAGTCTTTCTTGCTAACAACTCCGTCTAACATCTCTTGATTCTCTTCACATCATCTGATTTTGTTCTCTTACTCCTCATCTAGCAAACCCGATACCTATGACGGTCATCAAATCGACGTGGATTTTCCTCGCCCCTAGTACTCTCCTGAAACACGAAGTGGCTATGAGTAATAGTACCTAGTGTATCCGATTCAAGCCATCTGCACTCTCTCCCATCGCATCAAGAGCCCTGCCACAAGTACCACCGCAGCTCCCGCAAGCGAAATTCCGAAAACCTTTGCGAGAGTGCTCCCGATGGCTTCTAGCGCAATGGCTCGCACCTCGGGAGTGCTGGTACTGATGATGGAAGAGTACCCACCTGCAAGCGCCTCACGAATCTCAGTTGAGGAGTAACCCCTGCCGTCAAGCGCCGTTTGTAAGGTGCTGAAGCCAATATTCTGAAACACTGATCCTGCTGTTGCAAGCGACAACGCTCCAGCGCCTAACTGCGCGACATTGATGAAGCTGAGGACTGATGTTCCCTTCTCAGGAGGGGCTAGAACAAGAGCGATGGAGTAAGCAGCCTGAAAGGTGAGACCACAGCCGAGCCCAACCAAGACCTCAAATCCGTAGATGTTGCTGACAGGTGTTGATACCGAGGTGCGGAATAAGAGCACGCTCCCAACCAGAGCTACGGCACCGGAAAGAACGTACCACACGGCGTAAAGGTTGAGCTTCGGAATCAGAGCGCCGGAGGAGAGGGCTCCAAATATCATGAGGAATATGAAAGATAGCAGCCGAGCTGAGACTGCAATTGGGCCATCCCCATGAGCAAACTCGAAGACGAGGGGTAGATAGTAGATGTTGCAATTCAAAACGGCACTGCTGCCGGCCGTTCCTAGGTACAGCATGACTAAGTTCCGATCTTTGAGGCACCACACGGGGTAGATACGATCTTCTTTGGTTGTCAGGAACGCCGTCCCTTGTTGGAGGATGAAGAGAATGATCGTCACGCCGGTCACCACCCAAAGGGCAATGACTTTCCCAGAGTTCCAGGGCCAGATCGCGCCGGCATATGTGGTCGAGACTATGAACAGAGCGTATGTTGCGGCGTTCAGTATGGCGCCCAGGTAGTCTAGGTTCTTCATTCGGGGGAGGAGCTTTTCATGGCGATGTACACCGTGACGTGGGAAGTAGAAGATGTAGATCGGAGATGTTACTCCTCCGAGAACGAGGTTGATGTAGAAGGACCAGCGCCATGTTGCACTGCTTTGAGAGAATGCACCACCTATAACGGGTCCAAGGACACAACCGAAGCCCCAGAACCTGTTTGCACTTGTTAATCAAATGACCTTGACCATGAAGGGAACACTTCGCATGATAAACATACGTGCCAATCAGGGCGGTGTACTACCACATAGAAATATACCACGTCAGTAACTTTTTTCTGGTCTATCGGAAATCAGGCGGAATGAGACAAAGTGAATATCATATTTTCCCGGGCCCTGCTCGGGAAAATGATACATCATTTTACTTACTAAACGAATGTTAGTATATCTGACAAACAGCAAAAAAATAACTGGCATGGGACGTTTTAATACTGACCAAGTGGGCGCTTCGCAGGGCTCACGAAGATGTTGATATAGGTTATACCTCTGTGATGGATTGTCAGCGTCTTATCTGATAATCGTCGGCCCCAAGGCCGCGACAGCCGGCAACACTGCGCTCACCCGAGATAGATACCAGTTCCTCCGACACCTGCCACGACTCTGGCGAATGCCAGGACTGACATGTTGGGAGCTGCACCACAGATGGCACTGCCTACCTCAAAGGTGAGGATGCTTCCCAAGTACAGCCATTTAACCTCCAATTTGTTGTATAGCGAGCCAAACAACGAGATGGTGGCGACAGAGCCTAGCAGAAAGCCGGTGCCGACCCATGGCAGCAGCTCCAAGTCACCGAGACTGGCCAGAATGGGACCTTGAATGGCAGCAGAGATCGTTGAATCCAGTCCGTACAGGAAAGCTGTGAGGTAAAGTCCAACGCAGATGCTAAACCACCGGATGCCGCTTAATTGGGGTACGTTTGCGGCATCATCCACCGCCTCTTGTTCTGACATTCGTTCATTTGCGCTATCCGTGGCGACTGTGTCAGGCTCGATAGAATGCTTCTCGACGATTTGTCGCTCTGGATCGCTCTCGGAGGCCGCCATGTCTCATCCCGGAAGCTCAAGAGGCTATAAAGGTGCCGTGTGCGTTGTCGCTAATCAGAGCAGGTTTAAAGACTTGGCGAGGTTCTTGTTTGGATATGGTGACTGAGTTGGTGTTAAATGCCGGAGATTGAATTGGGGAAGGTGCAATACCCCCAACACGCGAATTCAAACAATTGGGTGAGCAAGGTCACACAACCCGTCGCTCCTCCCCGAGCCCCGAGTCCCGGGAAAGGTACTTGCTGTAGTGATTACACAGTCCCTGATTTCGTAAGGTTTATGCAAAGATGGCTTGGATGGGCTCTGCCATGCCACCTAAGGTAGTGATCAACCAGCGCCGATCACTGTATCCGTAAGATGTCTGAACTTTATCCATCCTAGCATAATTAACCCCCAATTCGGCGATCGGAGCTCCTCGGCCCCCCGAGCTGCAATGCACTGTCCGGGATGATATCCATCCTGCCAGACTAGGAACACATTCTGGCTGCAGGTGTCGCTCGGAGCAGGGATCCCTCGGAAGCAGTTTTTGGACTGTCTACTGAAATTTTGCCAAGCTTGGACCAGATGACAAACGGCGGTACAGACTCATCAAGTACGACCCCAGCTGCGAATAAGCGGCGGCAGTGCAAAGTGATCAGGGGGTTCGCCCAATCAAAATTGCTTCTTAAAAGGTACTTGCATGATTTAATTGGCTGCTCAGCGTCACTTCATCCATGTAGCCGATCTGGCGACGAAAGATGTAGGTACTCTGTACGGAGCTCGTCAGTACTCCGCCGTGCAAAGAGCTCACCCCTACTAGTGATTCAGGGTACGAGACGACACCAGCAACGATTTTTCTATAGGTGCAAGAAAGAGTAGGGTCGGGAGGGTCGGCAGAGAAAGTGGAGATAGTGGAGACCGAATGGCAGCATCCGGCCGGTTGATGAATGTCCGCTCTTCCGGAACTGGGTACATGCTGGAAACTTTGCGCACCGTCGCGCCATGTCGTCTGATGTGTCATCACGATTAAGAACAAAGAGGGCTTGTCATGTCTCGTAGTTGTGGGCACAACCCACTTCACCCAACGATCTGTTTCTTTGCTCTCGGCCAGTTTCGCCGGGAGAAAGGGGTTTATCTGTATTCTGACATGTCTCGTAGTCGATATTGGCCGATGCCGACGCCCAGCAGAAGAGAGTTTTCAAATCGAAACTGATCTAGGATTGAAAGTTCTTGGGTAAACCAATAAGAAATTTTTATCTTTCATTCTATGTGAGAACTACCAATCGTTTTTGTTTTCTTGGTTGAAGAAAAATTTGGCCGGACCCTCCATCTATGTTCGGGAGAATGCCCTGAAATGCGGATCTCTGCAACTAAGACCCTTCCGGTAGCATTTTGAAGACTTGCCAAGTGTATTGACACAAATAGACTTGAAACTTCACATATAGCTTCCCTCAATTGGGAGGTACAAATAAAATCCAATCAGACAACTACCAACCTGCCCAACAAAATATCCCACAGACCAAACGAATATGTTTAAGAATCTAGTTGCCCAAATTGATCATGTAAGAATCGTTTCCTAACCAGATCACTGCCGTTGTTCAAATCTACCTGTGAGTCCTCATATGACTCATCGTCAGCTTCGCTGTTTAATCTCACCATTTGGCATCAGTGGACTTGAGGTACTGCATCGTTTCACTTCTTCCTGGTGGGTGAGAGGTAATTACTAATGACATCAATACATAGAGGTGACTATAAGCTGATATACTACCTAAGTGGGCAAGGATATTGAAAAAAGTGTACCCTTGATTGATCTGCTCGTGGGGTCTGGGCTAGAATCTTTTAGTTGTACAGGTTTATCCCTGAAATAATGGCACTTTCCGCAATGGAGAACTACGACGGTTTTGTTCCGCTCAGCTAGAAAATCAATCTATTATACGAGAAGTTACCATATAAAAAAAATCTAGGTTTTTTTCAACTCTATATCTAATATTTAAAAAGAAATTTAGTCGATTAATTATAGCAATTTAATTTTCTATGGTTATTTTGGAAATCGATAAATATAGTAGCTTAGGGCTGTCGGAGGTAAAGATGCTGTGGGGAATGTGCCCTTATTTCAGGGATAAAACCTGTAGCTCTACGTGAAGCAGCGGAATCCTTTCGGAGCCCGCACGTCCGTTATCACCGACTAGGTGGTAACGGTGTGTGATACCACGTGAATTAGCGTAATCCTTTCGGCACAAGGCTTAAGGGGCTGCAATACTACCGAAGAGTTAGTGTTGGCGTAACTGTACCGCTTTTCTAGATAAGGCGAAACCCACTTAGTATGCGGAAGGTCTTGGAAGGATTGCCGCACTGTCAAACGACCGGACTTCGGACAAATATCGACTCTGATTTTTGCCGCCTACCATTTCGGAGTGTGCTCTAGTAGCCGTGTTGGCGTCGAAGATCAACCATGATCGTTCTTACAGCCGAACCGGCGGCTTATGTACATACGCAACGTTTGATGTCGCTTCCTTGTTGCACTTCACTCAAGCCTAGTCTCTAGTTTGGTTGGATGGACGAGTAAAGTACAGTCATAACTTTTGTGCCTTACGATATGGCTATAATCATATATTCTTCTAATCACGCTTTAGCCGTCAAGAGTTGCTACGTATTGCAGCTTGTGCCAACTTAATCTGATTCTTTGCTTCACGTAAAGCCCCTGCCTGCCCTTCATTCGGTCGGTTGCGGTATCGCCATACCATCATATTGACATGTTGTTGTAACTCGGTGATCTGAAGAGCAACTAGACTCTTCAACAAGTATAAACCTTCACGTTGGCTAACGCGATACCTTGATACCGTAATCTCCACGGCGGGACTGCCGGAGCTTTCGGGCTTGGCTGGTTGTTGTGGCTCTCCTGACGAGCTCTTGTGCATCGTCCTGTAGCTACTAGCCGCCTTGCCGCAGATGACGCCAATCTGACGGGCTGCCATGGCGAGCACTACATTCAATTCCACGTGCGTCACGCAGTTCTTACATGCCATGAACTTTGCCAAGGTTTCAATGGCCTCTCGAACATTGCCGAGAAGCTGATCTATGCGGCTTTCGCAGGAGGCCGCCCCTGAGACAAGTCTGTCGAGAAAAGATATAGAACTCAGTAAACAATGGCAGCCGACGGACTTTGGACGGTCCTTGTCCCAAATATCGAGAGGCAGCGTTTCTGGTGACTGACCTATCCTACTTTGTCCGTCGGAGCTTAGGGCCCATGACAGGTCGCTGCCGGGTCGAATATAAACCTCTTCCAAAAGATCTAAATCGGCTGTGCCCTCTCTAGGTGACAGATTACCTGAAGACGTCAAGGGTGTGTCTATTGTCGACAGTTCTGGCTGCAAATCGGGTAGCGCCATCGTGCCACTGTTCTTCTGCGATGGAAACACTATCTCCCTAGCTGTAAAATCGTAGATAGCTAATCCGTTGTCAGCTGAGTTTGGAACCATTGTGGCGGCACTTACAGGCTTCTATACTACTTCTCTGCGACAATAGGCCACCCTCCAGGCCGTATTGTCCTGTGGTGCTAACCATCCAAGGTTCAAACAGGGATGCATTAATTGAACTGTCATTATCTAAAGTGGAAGCTTCCATGTTGTCTAGCGATGATAGACTGTCCTCGGAAATTTTAGGACTTTTTTCTAAGCCCAACTCTTCTTTATTGCTTGTCACCTTGTTCGAGACACTGCCATCTTGCTGAGTTTGCTTTGATTGAAATGAATCAGCAATAAGAACCCCTGATCATGGACATCACTCACTTTCGACTTACTTCAAAGCGGTAATTGGCTTTTTCCTGCCTTTTATTGCGTCCTCTTTGAGGTGGGTAGACACAATTAAGGCCCATGGTCGTGCATCTTTGACATCCACTTCGTTCACCAGAACAGCCAATCTGCATCGTTATATTGTCAGGAATGGCTGAAACACAGATGCCAACACATCAGATATTTAAGGGCACACCTTCTGCAACTGGCGACTAACTAACCTTTCTGGAGCGACAAAACGTACATGAGGTGTGGATCTTAGGCCGCATGTTGAAGCTCACTGCAGCATCGGTATCATGGCTCTCGACGAACTCCAAATTTCCTTGGCCATGAGTTGCAGAGACAAGTGTACCAAACATGGTTATTAAGAACTGTCAGGGGCGTGCGTGTTCTGAATCGAGATGAAGTAATCCGGCTACGGCAATAAAGATTGTTGAGAGATCAGCATGGCATGGGGATGATTACGAAACAGATCGCATATTTATCATAGAAGTGCTTTCTGCTAGGCTAGTACTCAGTACCATGTATGGGACTTGCTTTCTAGAGCCTCGAACACTGGTACTCGTCCGAAGCCGAGTGGTACTGTGCCTCCGGCACCGACGGCTGTCTTGGCTCAAGGGTGGGCTCTGACAGATTATCGACTCACCATTTCAAGGATTGTCCAGGGGTCCCTAGCAAAAGTTCAACAGGGTAGAGCTACCTTACATTATGGGGTAATGTTCCATCCATGATCCCTCGGATCCGGCGACCACAAACAAGAGGGTGTGCCGCTGATTAACATGTATTGCGGTCTACAACACTTAGCAATAGAATCCGCGCCGCAAAGGATCAGCAACTAGACCTAGTTGCACCTAGGATCGATTATTTTAGACCGATACGGGAGTTTACAATTCTGATCCAGCTCCCTCTTATATCATCAAGATATCATATCACTCTAGATGACCTCATCTCGTAATGCTGTGAGGTTACGGTGATAAAGGTATGTCAAATCAGTTTTACAGAGTATCACAAACTGTAGGCACTCAAGTGGGTGGTGGTGATGTGATGAGATGCATCTTTCTGCTGGGCGGCAATAGCTGAAGACTGCAAGTGGTAGAAGTCGGATATGAGATCCAAAGCACACAGGCGCGATGGCGGCTGACCATTAATTAGCCTTCGATAGAAGTCTTTAATCTATTTTTTTTTCTTTTTTTCTTTCCTTTCTGATGTTTTTTTATGAAAAATAAAAATAAAAAATAGGTGTCAATGCAACATCGGCGGAGGAAACACTTTACTAAGCTACATTCGGCGCCTTGCAGATAACTACATTTTTAAGTGCTAAGCTAAGCGCCATAAATTCGCCTCTTTAGTTGTTTCAATCATATCATATCACACGTGGTGTAACGGTAATATAGGGCATTTTGTATCTGGTAGGCAAGTTTGCCGCTTAGTAGTGGGACAGCAGGAGAGCAACTTGCAGTGGTATAACTCTGTATGTAGGGACCTGGATATCCTAAACTATCAATAGAAACTCAAAAAGCCAAACATTGGCGCCCTCGCCTAGGTAATGCATCTAGACTGCTGTTACTAGGACATTTGCCAATTACGGCGCCACAACCTGACCCGGTGACTAAGTCTACTAACAGCCACTTTCAGAGAAGATCTTATTCACTAGGCCAAAGTATACAAAAGGCCATATATTAGTTATTTAGAGGAGCCTTTGTACCACTGTTGCACCCTTCCTGCGAACATTCTCGGCGCCTACTCTTCCATGAAGAGAAGAAACATAATGGCCGTAGGATGGGGGATATCGACTGTATTCTATGTTTTGCAGGAACTCCGACATGTTACCGAGGCTGCCCCAATGGTTCACTTCCTACTAATCGCAGAAATGCAGAATAATGGATGAACCCGGTTGATAACTTTTCAATAATTCTAGATATGATTCGCCGCTCTCAGGAGGCGCCAGCGTATATCAGGCCTAGAAATCCGTCTTCCATGACAACTGTCTCTCAATTGACTTGGATTTACACATTTTGCTTGAACTCATCGGGAACTGTATTAGTCACTGGGGATGTGATAGCTAAAACTACATCTATGATGAAATTTAGCTATTGCATCACGATGATATCACAGTAAAATCACAATAAGTATCATAACAGTGAATTTTGTTTTGATTCCACTTCACTACTGGAAACTACCACAGCTATTGGTAGCCGTCATCCTATTCGTAGTTGCGATACTCATCCCTGCGGCTCGGAAGACTAGGAGAGGCTCCTTACATTCCGGACCGAAAGGCTGGTCTCTGACGGGAAGTACGTTAGAACTTTTCCAAGCAAGGGTACAAAATACGGGGGCGTTGACCAAGATACTATTGGCATAAAAACAAATATTTGCTTGGTGAGTTATATTCGACTTCACTGAGATGCGGGCAACCGGTTCTTTGCAAATAATATGCTAATACTCACCATGACTTTATTTATCTTTTCAAAACAGCTTTAGAACTTACCAATATCCTTTCTTATTTGACTAAGCTTGGCTTTGGAATCTTCTAGACAGCCTCAGCGGAGTGCTTGTCAACAAAGAAGCCATTGTAAAGGCCAAACCTGTGAATTCACGCTCTCCTACCCCTCTTTTTGGATAATGATGCGACACAGTCGTACAGTGGTACCGATAGCGGGCAGAAGGAGGTAGGATAACATCGCCTGTGTGCCGAAGTATGAGTGGCATTTTCGCAATTAACGAAAGGGGCCCTCGCATTACCATCGGTACCTTGTCTTCTCGAGCGCCTGTCTGCCTCCGTAGAATACCACACGCGGTATACAGAAATTCAATGTGAAACATCATTTTAAAGCAAACATTGGCATTAGCGCATGAATAACTTTCTTGATAAGAAAAACTCTCTCTTCCTGATCAACTCAAGGCTTTGGAACATCACCCTACTACATTTACAGCTTTCATCCTGGAACGGTCTTCTCTTTCTTCGCACAAACTGAACCATTAAAGCCGCATGAGCGGTCAAAAAGGCCTCCTTTGCATCTGTGTCGAAACTAGTGCGATCTTAACCAGAAGCAAGGATCATATTGTAGCTGTTGCGAGATCCGTGAAAGAAGCCCTCGGAGGGATTTATGAAGGATCGGTTTCCCCGGGAAAGAGTAGGCTCCTATTTCGAATTAGCTCAAATTGAAGCTTATTTCAATAAGAGCTACCTATCAAGACTAGGGGAAGAAGAGAGCATCATCAATGCCAAACACCACCATCCGTTCTCCCCATCTTTCGGGGATGAAGTCAAGAGCCTGATTCCAGTATCTCGGATTTGTCTGCATCTGTCTAGGTGGAGTGATGACATAGAAATCTCCGAAAATATATTGATCGTCAACCCAAGTCCCGCCGGGTGGTGTGACACGCACTCGTTTATGACCTGTCTACATAGTGAAGGGGCCTCGCCTTCTCATAAGTCCAATTATCAGAGCCAGGGAGTATAGAGTTGACTTCTAACTGCAATTTTCACTACATTGAGGTAGTAGAAAGACATAGCAATCGCACCGGCGGCTGTGTCACTCCCTGCCACCATCAAAAGCAGCGAATCTTCGTATAGTACTGTTTGTAGGGATCTGCACTCTATTTCTATCCGACGTATACTTTCAATAGCTACGAAGCTATCGTCTAACTTCCGACTCTGTCCCATTATTAGTCATATTGTTTTACTTGCCTCGCTAATTCGGATGGCTATATAACTCTAAGGTTTTGTTGATTGCGTCTCTACTAAAATGAGAGAACTCGGAGTAGGCCGCAGTAGCCCCTGGGATGGGTGAAACCAGATACAGTGGCCAGGAGGCTTGACTAAAAGTCCCTGAAGTCTCCATATGCTCATGAATGTTGTGGGTGACAAGATGCTGAGAGCCAGAGGACAAACAGCCAGAAATCTCGTCCACTGCGTCAAAAGAGTAGAACATTACCCACTCTGTGTTATTGAAGATCTGGCCGTTGGATTATTTGGAGATCAGTAGCTCTACCCTTCTTGAATGTGCTTCTCGTACGTCGATAAAGCTGCACTGTAAGTTAGCTCCCGATCTTGGTAATGCGCCAGGAGTTTAATATGGCAAACCTTGGATAGAGAACTCCTGAACTCAAACCAGATTCTTCCTTAACTTGTAGCGCTGAACTCTCGAGTGGCGTGAACTGATGTTTTCTTAGGGTCCGTCGAAAATTACGAGTATCATAGCGACTTTTGCACAATGCACAATTCCTGAAGGTTTAGGGTGTACAGTAAGCCGTGTAATCAGGAACAAGTAAAGAACTTCGGTGCTAACTCATGGAAAGTCGCTATATTGACCGTGTATAGCACTTAACTCGTCATGACACTTTGTTTCTGTCAAGACAAGATAGTCATAAGAGCGAGTGACTCTCGCCAAGGAAGGGTTAGGCAAGTTTCGAAAATGATTGAAATGGAGCCGATAAGTGATCATGCTCAAAAAGAGTTCCATGGTGCAGCTGGCGAGTATCACGACCCAAATCACAACTAAATTACCTACATCCAAAACCTTGTTCATATCCACTACCCATACAAATATTATAAAACACACTACCGTGCTTGAAAAGAAAGGAAGTAGGATCAGTTCCAGATTAACTGCTTTTAACACCCTTGACATACCTAGACAGGGGACGATCTTCACGGGCTGAGATTGTCTTTGATTTATGCCTATCCTCTTGAGCGCTCAGATCTGTAGTGGCAATTCGACTGCTCTTCATAATCATGATTTTCCGATATTGTACTCATTGCAGCGAAAAAAATGTCCCTAGACGACTTCGGAAACTCTAATGCACTGATGTAGTATCAAGACGTAACTTATTGCGATTTTGCATTTTTGACACGGCTTTATCTCTAATTGTAGTATTAGTAGCGGGATATACTAGATTACTTAGAGTCAATTTTCTTATTTCTAGCGAAATCTTTGTTTTCCAGTAGTATATAGGAGTTAATAGGAATTAACGGGAGTGCCGCTTTGGGAGTAATTAGGTTCCGTTATAATAAGAGTAGCGACTCCGGAGATATTGATTTAGGGGTGTGGAAAAGAGCTTAAACAGGAAACTATCGACTCCAAACGTTGTGGTAGGTGTAGTATCGGGTCGCTGGCGTGGGTACCTGTGGATTTAGGTACTACCTGATGTCAATGTAGAGCGAAGTGGCTACACCGCCATTGTCTGAGCAAAACTGGCCGTTTCTCATAATAGTAACAGCCGTGAAATTTCTTCCTTGGCCAACGAACTCCCTAGAATTTTCAGCAAACAGTCAAATTAGCCTTTAAACACGGTTTAGGGGCCCATGCGATTGGGTTCTGTGCAAGGGTTGAGTTGGGTTAGACCGCTGCTCATAGGATTTGTACCTTTCCAAAAAAAAAAGGTGGTAATCTTTTATATCTTGCACGGGAATTCTGTGTCGCAGGTGTGGCGTTTACTTCGTTTTCTTATTCTAGAGGCTGCATGAAGGATTTAAGAATGCTACTCACACAAACGGAGTCTATATGACGATTACGACTCGATATTTCATCGTTAGTCCCTTCTAGCATGTATCTGCATCCAACTTATGGATGGATCGGCTCGCATGATCGGAGCAGGACGAGGCAAATTATGACGTGAGAAATGACTATTTCAATATGTGGTAGTGAGGGAGATAGGCGAGTTTAGAGACGATCCTTCTTGATACAACATCGTTTTATTTCGCTACAGACCCATCTGGCAGCATGCAAGATCTAGTAAGGCTGACTCGCGACCAATCTGGCATACGCGATCAAGAACCCCAGTCTTTGCAGATGATGTTGGTGATACTCTGTACATGCACGCTATGGTATGCAAGAAAACTGAACACGATGTGGGATTGAAAATACTGATTTTCTCACGTCTCACGTTGCAATACCCCTTCATTATGCCTAGGAACTGTCGCGATACTATAAAGGGGTTTCATATCAGATGGAAACTGTTTTAGAAATTCTACAAACCACGTTCTGACCGGAGGCAAGCAACGCTTTCAATACCCTGTAAGCAGCTCACCTATTCGTCACCCCAATTCAGCGTGAACAACGATACTGTGTTGATAATCACCCAAAGCTAGAAAGGAACCGTTTCGGCAGGGTTTTATCAAGATTGAGGAATATGGTCTTTCTTTTCTATAGATTAAGCTAAAGATAGATGCTGAATTCCGTCATTGATTGTTATTGCTTCACAACTGCCACCCCTCCCCAAACAGAGTTGGGGCATAGGCATCACCTTATAAGTGGTGCATATATGGAATTTAGGGGCTAGTGCTTGCTACAAATATCTTCTCTGACTAGACATGATAGCATCGGTAGGGCAGTATCAACGATGTCATATTTGGAAAGTTTTGAATTTTGTATCCTGAAACCAGTCTCAAGATTCCTCAATGCTTAGCAAAGAAACAGTAGAAGGATTCAAAATATACGCTAATCCCACTGCCATCCCATTGCTTGCTTCTAGTATTCTTCTTTGTCTTCCCATCTATAGGTCCCCCAACTCAAGAAGCAAAAAATAATTGATCCAAGAAATAAGAGGAAAAAAAGCTATTCCAAGATGTTATTTTCCGCCTAGTCCGTCGCCCGGGGTATCAACCAATGTGAACATCTGAAAATATCATTATACAAAATAAGAAGACATGAGCTTCGGTCCACGTCCACTTTGCGTCGTATACCCCCTTCCTGTCCTATCTTCCATCATATCAAAAATCATCCAAAGCCATTCCAAACACTCATTGCTCGTTCCCCATTCCCCTTCGTTCGAGATCCTCATGCCATACTATCGCCCCCAGGATAAAGCCCAAAAACATCATTGGGGAAGTAATCCCCAAACCAACTCAACATCTCATTATGCTCAAAGCTAGTGAGATGCTGCCCAATATCTGTTTCGTTATCATACGTGAGCAAGTGCAGATTCGAGCCAGAACCGGGAGCGCCACTGCTGATATTCGTGTAGGAGTAAGCGCTCGACGCCAGCCCGCTGCCGCTCGACGCGAACGTTGACGGGACACCACCACTGTCTATAGTGTATGCCGAGGTGGTGCCTGGCGTCGAATTGCTGTTCGGGCCGCCGAGCGTCTGGCTATGCGTGCTCGATGGCGAGGCGCTGCGGAGGTAGTTGGCGTGTTGCTCGTAACCCAGGGAGGCTTGGTTGTTAGAGGTAAAAGCGACCCCGGGCATGGGTGCGCCGCCTTGCGATGCGACCGGAATTATGCCCATTTTGGTGTTCTCCTGCCTTTGGCCCATCTTGGCGCCGTCGTCTCTGGACATGTCACCATATCGGAGTTGTGTATTCTGGACCGAGTGTCGTAGAGCGGAAGTATTTGCCTGTGGGTAGGCGGGCGGATACATTGCGGTCTCCGGAAGGCTTTGCCGTATAGGGTCATATATCATATTCCCGGGCGGGGTGGGAGCCGAGTTTTGTTGCGGCGGGGGTACGGCGTGTTGGTGTGATGTTGGATGATGACCCTGAACGTTGACGGGGTTCTGGAAGAGGAGCGTGAGGCTGGAATTTGGCGAGTTGGTCGTACCTGTAAGAGACCAGGCAAGGGGTGGACCACTCTCGGGTATGGGTAATGGCGAAGCTGGGAAGTCTTGACTTCGGGCGAATCTCTGTACGACACTGTCACCCCGGCTCCGTTTCGTGCTCTCATATTCTTCCATAGTGTATGTTTCACAATCCCATTCCCCATTGGACTTTTGATCTAGCACGTTGAGAATGTAGTGCACACCACCCCAGTAAGCGTGCATCTGCTTCAGTGCTTTATAGCATAACTGATAGTTCTGCAGCGCAGCCGAGGCGAGAAGCAAATGCTTTGACGATGCATTGCTCTGTTCCGAGGTTTGGGGTGCCTGATTCTTGGATTCCGGTGGTGGAGATGGGTCTCTTGAGTCAGGCTGGGAAGAATTGGCTTTGGACTCGAGCAGAAAGGCGCAGGCGGCGACATAAATCGGCTGAGATGTGAATGGGTTTCCGATGAAACACCTAGGATCAAGCAGTTCCGCAAAGGCGAGAATATCGGCAATGGTCTTGGCACTGGACATGGACAGCTCACGACTATGCGGTCTCAACTGGTGCTTCCGGTTAATGGTTCCCCTGGAAGTCAGTAACGTCGGCTGATGCAGGACAATGATTAAGGAATGAAACCAGAAATGGAGGAGGATGAAAGTCGTCCCGTTTCCATTCTTCACATGCGCTTGAAAGTTGTTGGCATCAAACCGGAGGCGTGGATCCATTCTCTGATGCAGCTTTGTCAGTTCGTTTTCCATAGCAACGAGCCTGTGCAACTTGTCCTTGGTGAGATCCTTTGGTTGCTTGATATTATTCAACACATCTGATACGCGACCGTTGAGGTGTATGATATGGATGAGTGATGCGTAGGGATCAGGCCACTTGGAGGACGGATTGAGACTCGACTTGGGAAGAGTCAAGTCAAAGTCATCATCTTTCAGGGTGACTGGTCGGCCCGTGCCACACGAGATAGCTCGATCCAGAAAGAAGACAGCCCAGAAGGTGTCAATGCGCTCTTGCTCAATCTCTCTCTGCTCCTCAGCGCTTAAAGCAGGCTCATCGCCGTGCTGTTGGTGGTCTTCATTGGAGGCTTCGTTTCGTCTCTCGTGCCAACAGATATAGGAAGGATCTTTAGTACCTCGGTACTTGACTCCATCCTCCTTAGGCAGTCCGAGGTCGATGGCCATTCGGATGGCAACACCAAGATACATCCAGAGCGCACTGTCCTGGTCTGCTCCGAACCCATCATATGCCATTAAAAGGCATGCCTGAACGGCAGCCACGGATGGACAAGCAAACGTATCGACAGTAGCAGCCTTGGCGCGCTGGGCGTATACATGACCATACTCGGACTGCGCGAGCTTACCGTTATTATAATTCTTCAACAAACTAACATCCGAGAACCGAGCAGATAGAGCGCAAATGGCGTCCACGAGGATCGGTTCTACTCGCTTCTCTTTGACTAGCTGCGGGAACTTCTGGCGACGAAGAAAAGGGTACGTGCTGCCTAAACGAAGAAAAAAGGTCTCGATAAGGTTAAGAATGAGAGGATGGACCGGGTTCGGATCATTGGGATCGTAGAAAGGTATATCCTCGATATTGCCCAGATCTAGATCGGGCTGGGTCATAGACAGGAGACCAGCTGATATGGAACCTGTGCTGGGCGACGTGGTGGAAGTCGAGCTGCGTCGCTGGCTGTTTTGAACCTTGACGACCATCTGTTTGAAACCGGGAACGATGGCGGTCGGACCAAAGTATCGGAAGTATGGAACTCGAAGGCCGGTATCATTATGATGCAGCATTGGGGAGCGGCTATGAGAACTGCGACCATCTTCGGTAGAAAATGATGTCTGCCGATTAGTTGTAGGCCGCGATGTGTTCGTATCGCGTCGCGGAGTAGTCTGAGACTTCTGAGAATGAGCATCTTCCCAATCTACAGCATCGGTTTTAGATGGGAAGTGGTGGGGAGTGGCAGCAGCATGATCGTGGGGCGTATCGATGCGGCTCGGTATAGCGGAGGTGTCCCTGCTGTTGTCGAAATGATGCTGTGATTGTTTGGAATCGGGATCGTGGTCGGTGTCGAGGAGATCGATGTCCTTCCGCTTCTCGGCAACATCGGAGTAGCCGAGACACACATGGCCGTTGTTTTCGCAGGTCGAGCAGGCGGGGTGTTCACCGGCGCAGCGGGTCTTTCGTTTGCGACAGGTGAGACAAGCGGCATTGATCCTCCGGCGTTTGGTGGGTGGCTGGCCCTGATTGTTGATGAAGCGAATTTGCTTGGGGGTGGGCAGCGTGTCGTCGGCAGCGACACCGGCCATGTTGACGAGAGTCGCCATGATGCGGTGTGCGGATTGAGAAATGGGGAGAGATTATTGTCAATAGAGCTTTACCAATTGCTGCAAAGTAGCAACAGCAAGATCATCCTGGCCACGGTGCCTTGCTGTCCGGGGTACAAGGCGGGGGAAAGTCTTGACTGTGGTGTGGCCTTCTTCGTCTTTTGGGGGCTACATGTCCGGTCTAGGCCCGTCACAAAAGATAATTGAATGACACAATCATCCAATATAGTATGTATCCGTCAGCATCAGTCTCGCTCTCCCAATCTGTCCAACCAGTCTGACTCGATTCGGTTTGATGGTAGATACGGGCCCAGACTGTTGTAGATCAAGAAGCTTGAAAGCGGAAAGAGCAATCTGGGGTTTATCGAAATCCCCGAGCCGGGTGGGGTTCTTGCGTGCCGGACTTGCTCCACGTTAGCCCAAGATCTTGACTTGCATTCAAAACGGCTTTCAACGTTTTTTGCCAGGGCTCGATTGCAGTCTCAGAGATGACGGGAGATATGACATAAAATAATCTTCATGAAATTCGCTATTTTTATATAGCCTCCAATTCGGTCATAGACTGATTATAAAAACGTCCCCTTTTCATGGCACATCCAATATCCGATCTGTGCAACCTCTTGGCTGATGCGACTACCTCCAATAGGATAGACGGGTATCCCCAACAAAAATGCCAACACCTTTCTTAGCTTACCAAGCTATGTTATCATTTGTGTTAAAAAAGCAAGTAAGGCAGGTCCTTGCATACGAATAGCATCTAGTAAAGGGGTGATATTCCATGGTTGTTCTTCCCATCTTATGCGTCTAACGGTGAAGTATACTCCGTACCGGTAGCGTACCCCATCTTCTCTTGGAAAGGTGTGCTGGCAGATTCCATCTTGTCCCTGTGAAGTTCTACATTGTGGCCCATCCTAGCCCCCTGTTTCCCCTGCAAGACTAGACGTTATCCGGCAAAGAACCATACGCGGTTGTTGGAACACATCCCTGTCACGCCATGCTTTCGTCACCTCCACACATCGATCTTGCACCGAGTCGGATACCAGCTCGCGGTTGCTATGCTACTTACAGCAGGTACCCTCTTTCGCAGCATGGGTTTCTAATCGAGTACGGAGTAGACCAACTGGTATCTTCTAACCCCAGAGATGATGAGGAAAGAGTTAACGCGACTTGAGATTGATGAACTTGTTCACGGTCAGAGTGAAATAATGGTATGATATGATTTCGTTTCCTTTTTCAGGTATAGTCGCGATGCACCGGTCGGGAATTTATTGAGACCCTTCCTCATTCTTATTACTACTGCCCGAGTCCGCACTTGTTTCCGATGTCACTATGGCGGAAAGATACCAAATGCAACTTACTATGTCCATTCTACGCCCTATGGTTCGGATATTATGGAAAACCAAGTTTTCGGGTAAGTAGTATAAATCCGAGCCTTGTAACACCCACCTACAGGTTGTTATTTGTGACTATCTAGGGAACAGCTGCATGTAGGTGATACGATGGATGAGAGCGGAATAAAAGCAGGTTTTGATTCGCAAGACGATCAAGCAGTTAGAAGACTAACATTTAGGGGGTATCAGTTATTTTTTTCGACTTCCACTTTCGAAGTCCCCCAATTTTCAACTCCAAACTCAAAAACCAATCCCAACCAACCTACGTGGTGTTGCCTTGCCTAACTCCAAAGTCCGGAGAGACCACGACTAAAATACAATGAATATTCACGGAACAAACCAAGACTTACCCGAACACGATCGTTACATCCATCTCTGAGCAGATCTTCCTCCAAAGATCGGGGCTGATCCCTACGGAGGACTCATCGCTCAGGGCATCTAGTCTCCTCCACACCTCCTGAACTACCTGCCAGGCTTCACCAATATTCGTCATCCCCTGTCGCTCTTCGATCTCGCGAAACGCCTTCTTCGCAAGGACCCGGTCCTCAGTGCCGGTTGCCTCGCAAGCCGCTACGAATAGCGGCCAGAGTAGTGCGCCCATTGGACCCCTAGCTATTGTCGTTTCCACACAGTGGTGTAGTGAGGCATGAGCGTGTTTCTGCACAAGCGGGGAGCTTGACGCGTATTCGTAGATAGTTCGATAGAGATAGACAGAGGCACTGTGCCGGTATGCCAGTGCGTTGTGTAATGTCGATTGGAGGCGTGACATCTCCGGCATATCATCCCCCCCTCTGCCACAGAACGAGAGGACCTCATCCTTAATAACGATATTGGGAGGCAGGCAGGGCTTCCAGTCTGTCAATGCCGATTTAATTGCTTGTGAGGTGGCTTCAAATTCTGCTCGGAGCACCGCGATCTTGGACACCTCATTGGCACTTTGGGCAGCTCCGAGTTCTCTCTTCACTGATAGCAGATTAGATAAGCGATGCATGATGGGCCATAGTTTTGTGGCCATCCCAAGCAACGTGTCAATGTTAGTGAGAGGTGATGCAGGGGGAGCATCCAAAGGCGGAACAGGCAAGAGCCCACCCGCGCTCGGAGCTGTTGATAAAGGGGACGTTCCGAGAGACAGCGCAGTGATCACATCATAGAAACCAAATGCCTTCAATCTGGTTAGTAGTAGGCCGCTAGATTGGAATATAGTTGCGGCTTGGGAAATACGTACGCGCTCTAAGAAGATACTCGCTGGAGTAATATCTTGATGCAGACTTAGAATCGTGAAGGCGCCTTTCAGGTGTCCCGCAATTATATTCGTCCGCCCACGTTGAACAAGCTGTAGGTCCAGTATTAGCTCGTAATTAAAAAAAAAAGTCGAAGTCTTCATGCAAGCGTCGGCATTCTTACGACTTCATAGTAGACGAGCAGCATGATTGCAGCCAACGCCTCATTTCTGTTCACCTTGCCTTGATTTTCAATGACCCTCGACAGACCCTGAATAGCCTTATTGTGAAAATAAACAGATTTTTCAGCATTCTGGACCCCTCGGTACTCCAAGTGGGCAGCCGCAAGGGCGTAAATGGCATTCATAACAGGCGAGCTTCGATGTGATAGTGGCAGCACAAGCTGTTGGAATGGGTTCCCCGACTCCTCCCGAAAGACGATGAGATGAGATAAGACGTTGCAGAAATGATCTACCAACGCGCGTCGGTTCGACCGGGTTGAGAATTCCGAGAAAGCTGGTGAGCAGAACTCTAGGGCGGGAGATACTGAAGGCGACGGTGCGATCATGGCAAGATCCGGCGACAGAGATTTCGTAGTAGGTATTAGAACATTGGCATGGCTGCATTTTTTTTGTACAAGCTGCCCCTTCCCATTTGTCTGTCTGTCTTGTTCAGTATCTTTTGATGACGGTGATGGAAATTGAACCGCCAGGTCGCTCAGAAGACTTGCGGGCGAGTCTAGGTCCACCACTGGGCTCTCTATAGGGCTTGTCTCATCGGAATCATAATACGTGGTAGATGATGGGACATGCCACTGCGATATATCTGTCGGAGACACGCAGTCCAGAGCCGGACTGACAGTAAATCCCGATCGAGAATCTCGTTTTCTTCGTTGACGAGGCTTAATCGCCTCGTAGACACATTCCACACTATGCTCGATGCACCGTGCGCATGGCTTCTTTTCATCACATTTCTTCTTCTAGTAGGAGTTAGTACCAAAACTTGACTCCTCACGACCGCCCCTTGTGGTACCATATCATACCTTTTCTTTGCTGGCACGATGTCAGTATATCACGAGAATAATAAGACAAGGTTCGGATCCGATGAATGCAACTTACCAGTACGCGCATCCTACAAGATAATGGGCACTTGATTAGCTTTCATTCCAATTGGGCCAACCTCAAAATCAAATGTGATTGTTCACGAAGTGAATGAGCAATGCGACCCCAATTCCTGCAATTGAGCTTGCCGCCTTTATACAACTCACCTGCTCGTGACCGTTTCTTAGGTACTTTTGGAGGCGCGATTCTGGTATATAGCAGCATTATTACTATAGGTAGAGTCCGTACGCAAGACCAAATACCGAAATCCACAACTTCGAGATGTTATTACTTGGCCGACCGATCTAGAGAAAAAATGTTCGCGTGTTCCGGAAGTGACTCTATATCGACGATCGTTAAAAGCACTTCTCTGTCCGTGTCGTCTCGAGTGAGAAAGTTGAAAACAGATTGAGTTAGAGAATAGCCTCGGGAAGACTGCCCATGCTTAGGGCAGATGGAACCCTTGCACATGATTTCGGTCTAGCCGCCTACTTTGGCGACATGTACGGCCTGGGCTAGAGCAGGTGATCTCCTTGGGATGTGGAGAAAACCAGGATAGTTAGCAGTTGGGGACTCGAATGGGGCGACGGTGAGGATGCGGGGTGTCGCCTCCCGACACGGAACTGGTGAACAATTTCGCAATACCACCTAATAGTTCCATACTGGTGGTGACTTATAGGTCTAATACTAAGGCAGTGGTGTAGGGGCTAATAAAGTCCCTGTATGAACTCTCACATTAAATCCCATGAGCCCCCTTTTCAGCTCTTCTCTTCTGTGAGGCCCCTACTAAGTTTTGCCCCAAAAGTCCCAGCTTTCGTCACCTGTATGTAAGGTGGTTGCTGGTGCGCATTCGCAATGACAGTTTGCCCACGGAGGACTCCTCCGTGTCGGTCAAGGCTAACGCAGCCATCGCCGTCGATCTAGTTCCTAACGGACTAGTTCGCCGGCGGTAGTTAGGGACGAGGGGCCGCGAACGCCTTTTTTTCCAATTGACTCTGCGAATGGGAGATTTTTCCTAATACAAAAACTTGCTAGGTGGACGGAGTGTAAATTTGAAGTTGGTCTACATGCCTTCGAAGGGACTGCCATGGTGCACTCCTGACGGAGTAAATCATGTTCGTCGAGGTGCCAAGATCCGACTCCTAGCAGCGCTATACTTTCTGCCTGGAAGCATTCACAGCTCATCTTGCTTCACGGCTCAACTGCCATTAGCTATATTACCAATCCTTTACAATGCGCTTTTATCCTTTGTCGCCAAGTCGCCTCTTTGTAGCGCGATCGAATCCACCATGCTTAACTTTTCGATCATCGCGGCAGTCGACAATCCACCATACCTATTCTCTAGATTCAGAGGGCAATGATTTGTCGATTCAGACTAGCAACCGGCAACAGCTTCATCACAGAATGCTCACTTGCTTTCAACATTTGCCCACAACAATATGATATACAAGCGGAAGGCGGAGACAAACCCCGAAGTCATCCAAGGTGCTACGACCACCAAGACTGTTTTAAAACGACAAGTGTCTGCCTTTCAGGCGGGTGGATATTTTTAGAGAAAACAGACATCGGAACCTAGATCAGCTAGCGTCAGCACACTGCCTCGGCTTCCTCCAACCCCTGATCTGCCTGGCATCCCAATATTCCCAACAACAACACCCAATACTCTCCATAAGTTGGTATCCTTATATTCGCCTACCAGTAGAGATTAATCCGTCAGATCATACGCTAGCAGCAATCGTATTGCATGTTGCTGCGTCCCCCAAAAGAGTCCGCTCTCTCTGCACACCATCTCGCCGGGTCCGTTGGTAGATCGAAGACCCTTCATCCAATCACTAGTCTACTAGAGCTGCAGTGCTGACAAGCGGGGGTCGTATCGCTTTTCTGGGGTCCAAAAATCCGCCTCCAATATGTGCATGCCACAGAATACTCTCCTCTTCTCAGCTTTGCCGCTTCTTGGGTGACACCGCGAAAGCAAAATGAGCATGGGGGAACCGCATTTCCGCATACAGGCCACCCTCTCTGGGTAAGCGTCGGTCACGAGCCTGGCGCATTCTCAAGTTACCATAGGCTGAAAAATTGTGTATTTTGTTTTTCATTATCGAAACATGACAGTCATGCCTGCAGGCTGTCAGCCATCCGCACCTCATTGGTCTCGTTTCCCCAATTCACGAGAGGGTTCTTGCCGATGAATTGGCCGCGCCCATGCATGGTGGTGGTGGTCAATTGCGCCGCATTAGCGGGTTGGGCTTCTCTTGTTGTGTGCGTCAGCCCAGCAAAAAACGAGGTGCATGTCCATGCCCATGTCCGCTGGGTTGTTGCTTATCTCGATTCCGCTTCTTCGAGTGTGCTCAGCTTACGAGAGAGCCTCACCGTTTTTTTTTTTTTTTTCTTTCATTCAACATTAGAGCGCAGCTCTTGAAGCCTTAGCGGATAGAAGCCGTCTCGTCTGAAAGCATCGCGTCCGTGCTATCTTTCTCAAGTGCCGCTACCCCTCACGAAGGTATTCCCGAGGCTCTAATCATAGGGACCGAGTGCACAAGTTGGCGGTTACCGACACAGAAAAACGATGCGGGACCTTAAGCACTATTCCGGATACCTGGCGCTGCTCTCACTCGCGATATTAACACAGAACGCCGGCGCAACAGAAATTCGCGACAGAGATGACGATGGCGACAAGTATGAGGTCTATTGGAAGAACAAGAGGACCCCTCATCGTTTCCAGCACAAGAAACACCACTTGAAGCGTTCAAAAGAGGAAGTCTGCACGCAATCGGGTTGGTCTCTATGCGCATCATCTGTCGGAGGTGGTTGCTGTCCGGATAACTTCGAGTGCGGTACGGCTTCCTGCTACGCCACTACCGCAGGGCCGACTTCTGCCTGCGGGTTCCAAGGGTACTACAACTGCCCATTGACTGCAGGTGCTGGTACGTAAAATGCTTCGCTCGCTTTGACCCGCCAAATGCTACGACGCTATTCGCTATGTCTGTTCGCAGTACAGGCTTCTGCGGGTATAATAAAGGGGAAAACGTGACAGTTCAGCTAACTCTTACACGTCGCAGGGTCTTGCTGTCCAGTCGGCTTCATCTGTAACGGGGATACCGGTGGTTGCGATCCACCCGAAGGCTCGACAGCCACATGTGCCACAAGTTATTTCAACTGTCCAAACTCTCTAGGAGGTGGATGTTGTCCAAATGGATTAGTATGCGGCTCAGGATTGTGCTACAATGAGACACCACAAACCTATAAGATCTCCGAAGCAAGGTCATACACATCAAAGGGTCACAAGATCACAACAACGATTACCACGACGACAGTCATCACCAACGAACCGCCGACATCTTCCGGCTCTGCAGGAGCCTCTGTCATCCAACAACTGATCCCCAGCACAGTCGCAAAAATGCCAGCTGTCGAAGCAACCACTGGTAGTGGCAGCGGAGTACATGGCGGTCTCTCATCGGGCGCATTAGGCGGCATCATTGCCGCCGTGATAGTTGTGTTGGTAGCCATCGTAACCGCAGCAGCATTTATAATTCTCCGTCTCCGCAGAACCGAAAAAAACGTCAAGGAAGCGGCAGAATCCCGGAACCAGTCCTCCAACAGCGGTGGCGGCGGCAATGGAACAAGCCGGGATGGTGACGGAGGCGGAAGAGGAGCACATAAAGCCGGCTTCGGGCAACCATCCGTTTCTGAAGTTGACGCCTCAGACATCGACCCTTTAGCAATCTTACCCATCATGCGACCATCGCCGGAGCCCCGATCGAGATCAACATCGGCGACGGCCGCAGACCGCTCACTGACCGAGACGCCGAATTTCATGAGTTCGAATTCGGGTACGTCGACGCCGCCAATGTGGGGTACGCCGTTCTATGTCCCATCGTCTGATGCTTCGGATGGACGACAGTCTAGTCTCGACAATCACGCGCAACCCGATAGCTACTTTACTACCACTGCTGCCAATACCGCCGCCGCCAATCGCATGTCAGCGGCGCAGGTCAGTGTTGATTCCGGACAAGTTGGTCCCTATTCACATAGTCGGCAGCCGAGCGATACCAGCGAGCTCGAGGCGCCGCACGGGAAATCTGAACTCGAGCCAAATGTCGTTTCTCCGGATGGCCGAGGTAGCTCTGAGCACCGACGATCAGGTAGTATCACGCAGCCTTCAAAGGTACACACACACGTCAGGAGGAACAGCGACTTGTCCTCGCCTGCCGCTGGAAACCGTGGGCGAGGGGATAGCGGTGCCGGTACTGTGTCGCCGCAGCCTCTGAAAACTGTGAATGAAGTATACGAGTTGCATGGTTATTACGGGCCGGTGCATGAATTGTCTGGTCGGACCGATCGTTGAATATGAATCAAATGAGACCATGATTTCTTCAAGGGCTGGGTTTTGGTGGCTTGGCACACATTGATCAACTGCTTTACGGTCTTTTCTTGTCCATATTACGTTTTGAGTAGTGAGCAAATGTGTAAATTCTAATACCCATCATGCTGCTCCTATTATCGCTTCGTCTTGTGAGGCGTTTTGGCACAATATGATTCAAGACAAATAGTAAGATGCCGGTTGGTATAGAAATTTCCAGGATTAGCAGATTCTTGCGCATAGTAGTCACCCACATAACTACTCATTTTGTCCAGCTACATACCCTGCGAGGCATATTGCCTTCCCTTTACCCAACTCAATTCAGTATGCTTCCAATCCTGGCCCCCATTTCCCGATCAAGAAGAGATTGCGTGTTGTTGACGGCACGCTCTTCCCCCGCATCGCTCCTCTTGTGACCAACTTCTACCAACCTCTCTATCCGCCACGGAGGAACCTCCACTCACGTAAATCTTTCAAAACCCCAATGTCATCTGTACAATATTGTACACCGCCATCAGGATCGGGTGAGATCCCTTGTGGTACCATATGTTGCGCCAGCTGGCAGTTCTGCGCATTGGAAGGGCAGTGCTCCTTTGATGCCGGCTATAGCTCGACGGCTTCGTCTGGTTCTACGAGTAACACGAGTGACGGAGAAACGAATACATCAACCTTAAAGAGTCAATCAGCGACAACATCTTCAAACGGGATTTCCCAAAGTCATACTTCGACTACTTCAATTTCTTCACCTGGTAAGCTCAGCCATCCTCCATCCCCAACTCTATACAGCAAGTCTCCTCAAAATCTACATACAAGCCTTGCTTCCTAACTTGCTTGTTGATTTAATCAGGTAGCACTACTACTTCTATCCCAAGCACCACTAGTAGTCTATTGTCGAGCAACACTGGTAACCCATCATCATTATCAAGCGCTGGGGGGAGTAATAGTGCACACATCGTCGGGCCAGTCGTAGGCGTTCTTATACCTCTAGTCATCATCACGGCCGCGCTTTGGTTCTATAGAAAGCGCAGATGTCAGCCGCCTAGAGTCCAGGAACGTTTCGAGAAACCCGAGCTTCCAGATGCGCCCATGGCGAGAGTTGCGTATGAACTGCAGGTGAAAGAGGTTCATACCAGCGAACTCCCCGCTGGCGAACCGATGCGAGCCCATGAAGTCCAGCCTTTTGCGGGCAAGGGAGAACACTTTGAGCTACCTTGAGCTTTATAGGAAGCTTCTACAGTAAAAACCTGCTAAATAAGTCAGACTTGATCCATGATCTATCTATGTATATGAGGGGTTTTGACTAATCAAAAGCCAGAACATCTTCCTTTAGTTTCTCCTTTATCAGAGCCTTGGATAGACTATATATGTCGAATATACGTTGGCGTCGATCTAAACTCCGCCTGCTCTATGAGCATTCAATGACTAAGAGTCCGATCCTCCTCTAAAATATTTAAAGCCTATGAACTTCCCACAGTGGTCGGACGGAAGAGATCACGCAACGAGAGGAGTATTCAAAAAACCCCAACACTTGTTCTGGGCTGCCTGTCTTGTGATTAAGGACAAGTGTGAAGTGCTTGCACCTCTATAGTGCTTCTCACACCTATGGGGAAGCCTGTCACGAAGGTGACAGCGAAAGTGGAAGTGAAGTGACACGTAGGGACTGAACCACTGTAGTAGATCTCTGTGGCATGTATTGAGGTGATCTCCAACAGAGAAAAAGAAGTAAAACTACATATGGAAGTGTTGCCTTATATAAGCGCTCTGGCTGGGGTTACATAAGCTGAATCCCTCGCCTTGCATTACGTGGCGTAGTGCTATTCTGATACACTACTGTGACAAAGCCTGTGATCGAACTCTTCAATAAAGAAAAAACATCTACATTTCGGATACTACCTTTGTGACAGCCTGTAACACTTGACTATCGATCAAGTTGATAGGTACAAGTGAGAGGGAGGGGAGGGGAGAGTGGGAGGGAGTGTGTGTGCGCGTGACAGCTCAGAAGTCAAATTCAAGGGGGTCTCCATGTGATTTATGCATCATCTCCTCAAGTCACGCAGGGGGAAGCAGGAAAGAAATTCATCATCTCATCATTTCTCGTTATTACGTTTTGACCATTATCGATTAGGCATTCCTTGGGTCTGCCATCCCATGACCAGCGCTGTGAGCCCACTGTGAGCTCCCTTTAATCTCGAGTGCGCCAGTAAATTGCTTCTGATACGGCTGCCCTTAGTCGTAAGATAATGCATGATCTCACGCTCTTTCTCGGGGGCATTGTTCAACCATGTACCCAGACTCAACTTCCTGTATCGGTGCCATCAGCGACGTCTATAAGTCTCATAATTAGCCTGATGAGCATGGAGTAATCATCTGATTGGGTAGGGTGATGGTGACGGTGATATGCGGATACTACCTGAAAGTTATGGGGTTGGCTTACCGGTACTTGTGCGCACGCTCCTTGCGATACTGCATGGACTTCGCGTTGCCTGTATACCGTTTCTTCTCGATTCCACTGTTGCGAGGCTTCAGTACCTCCGGCGTGGCGGATTTGCTGCCGGCCATCTCATAGCCATTCGACTTCGACTTAAGCCTGAGGAATCTGGGCGGGGGTGTAGGTGGTGGCGAAGGGGAGGGCTCTTTGGCATCCTCTGCCTTGCTATCCTTGCTGGGGCCAGTGGTGGTGTTGATGGTAGTAGTAGCAGTGGCGGGAACAATGATCGAAGCAGTGGTCGGAGCAGTAGTGGTGGTATCAACCTCCTCGTTCTTGAGAAGGCTGCCCTTCTTTGCGTTCTTGGCCCACTAAGAGTTTCCTACGAACTCCTTCTCCTCCTCAGAAAGTTCACGGTAGTAGGATTGCCAGCAGATGACTAATGCGCGTGGGTGGCCCCAGAGATGGGTCTCACCCGGGATGGTAGGGCCGCCCCAGCTGCCGACGGGCGGTAGTGTGGATTTCTTCTCCGCGCTCATGATGATGTGGTGTGTCTGGGGGTGACGATGGTGATTGATTTGGGGGTTTTGTAGATTATAATAACGAATCAGAAGGGCAGAAGAGAAGAGTGATTGAAAATATGTGTGTGCGTGTGTGAAGGAAGAAGAGAGCCAGGTGCATTTGCAGTGTGCTTGGATAAAGAAAAGGGTTGTTCGCAGCTGCGAAGTTGGACCTTTGCTTGTAGGTCGGTCTGTGCTTCAATGTAGAAGCGTGACTCTAGCTTGAATGTGAGCTGTGTTCCGTTTGACGGCGCGTTGGGAGGTAAAAGAAAGGGACAGCCAGCTACTGTTGAGACGTTCGAAGTTTTCAGATGTTATAGCAGGAGTTGAGATGCTTCTGATGTGGTAGGTTTAGAGGTATTTGTGGTACTTCGGGTATGTGCCATCAAATAAGAATCACGATGATCACTGGTAGTAGATCACTGTGAATGTCGGCAATGAACAGATGTGGTAGGTACGAGAATCACACGAAGGTGGGGAGGGAATAGGGAAGTCTCTCTTTGCAGAGCAGAGGGCGCAATATATGTAACAGCCTCCATTCACCACTTACCATTAGGCCTCTGGGTGACCTGGGGCTAATAGCAAGCATAGGCATGAAGTCACTGTCCATTCAAGTTCAATTGAAGGTATATCACAATAGGAGATAGTGACACTACTACGTGATCTTGTGATCTTCCCAATCCGGATGAGTCAACCTTAGATAAGAGGCTTTCTATAGCTACAGAGATTAAAGTTATATTACAAAGTTGCAATAAAAAGAACCCACTTCATGAGGTAATGGCTGTGACAAGGTCACTGCTCTCATTGTTCTATAAGCCCTGTAATGACTATATCTGCCTTCCATTATATATAGCTAAGCCTGAGGGCTTCTGTTGTAGACAAGGCAGCTCGAGCAGTGCACTAGCTGTGATTAGGAGTCAGGTCAGATTCCCATCTGCTCCGCTAGCTCTGCAAGCCAGCGCAGCCCAGAATGCAAAATCCCTAGCCTTTGCACAGTAGCCAGGCCTTGTCCAATCACTAAGTTGCAGGGCCACGCCTTGCCGCGTAGTTAGCATAATTTGGAGTGGCTCTTGCAAGTTCAATGAGCCGCTTAAGACCACTTTCGTCCTACGGAGAATACGTAGAGCTCTGTCGAGCAGAATAAACCCAAACCGCTGCTATTGGAGATTCAGAGAACACGGACAGGGTTGTTGTAACATACACCAATGTTTGAGCTTATCGCTGGGCCCAGTACTTTGCTTCACTACCATACTGCTGTCGTCCACAGATGCATTGGATACTGCTCGGTCGGGGATTGATTGGCAGACGACTGATACTCTGGTTTTAATACAGTTTCACATTGTCCATCTGCTAACGTACACCAAGAATCAGCTGTTCTTGTGTGTCGTTAACTGTGTAGCCTGTTAATGATTTACTTGTTGCACCATATCAAGATAGACCAGACTGGACTGACGATGCTGCCGTTCCGCCTCACTTGTGTGTAGCCGGACCTGTCCTCTGAAGGGCTTGTTGGAACACCTTGTAGGCTTATCCTACTTCGTTTGAACTCCTACATAGCCTCCATGGAGTGACTTTTCTGGCTTCAGCGTCGAATGATGCTTAAATTGTTTGAACCACTACATAAACTTGGCTCTCAACGAGCCATGGAAGATAAAATATGGAGACTCACGATCACTTAGGGTGCTTTCGAGGCAAAGCCACATTTCCACGACTGGAAGAAAAGCATCGCAGCTTGACAACAGATCCATGATACCTGTTGTGCGGAGGTTTTGGGTAGCCTCGTGATTCGTCAAATAGGCAGTAATACCACCACCTTTTATCCCCCCTTTTAAAGGACGAACAATAAGTCATTTTAGACCAGCTATTAACAATCGCAAAGATTCACTCAAGGAGTCCTATTTTGCTCAGAAGTTTTTGCGCGTAGCTGGACCTTCTTGTTCAATCTACTGATAGTTTCATGTTTGGCGCTGCTGGTTTTGTATGGTTTGATTGTTCTGTCAAACTTAGTGCTACACCCGCGTGTGCCTCCTTATTATAGACAGAGCCCCTCTTTTAGATCAATGTTCTTTTCAAACTCAATACAGCAAATTGAGCTGTGTTTCATCTCGTACTTACTCTCATATAGTTGAGTTTTGCCGCTTTGATCCTTGCTGGTTGCTTAAGATTAGTCACCTACAATACTTAAGTCATTCAAGAGAGCATAGTAGCCCTTTTACGTAAGGCGGTCAATTTATATCTAGGTGTGCACCGACATGGATCCGTAATACTCCTTTATATACAAAATAACAACAACGTCTTTCTAGACAAGAACATCGAAGGAAAGAAGATGACTTTCATTGGGGAGGTATTGTCTGTATGGATCAGCAGTGGTCCTCCATTCTTGAGGTACGGGTGGTTCTGCATGGCTAAATGATGCCTACCTGATAGTGGCACCCGACTGGTCATGATTCTCCAGGAAAGATGAAGACTCGATTAACCAGAATGTACTACGTATTCGAGCTAGGCTTAGAGGTTACTACCGAGATCTTCTCAAGTGGCAAAACGCGTGATAGGTATCTGAAATGGCTGGAACTGGCCGACATGGTAGGTTTAGTTAAAGCCACTGACATGACTTTGAATTCAAGAGATAGCCAATGAAGCTCATGGCATTAAGTATTCATATATCTATCTACTGTTTTGTCGCTTAGAAGAAACAATATCACTCTCATTGGTCAAAATTCATCCCCTTGCTTACTTCAAAATTTGCTAGCATAACGCTATGGAAGTAATAAACCCTGCCATATGTTATTTCACTTGTCGCTGATTGACTGAGTGTGGCGTATTGTTGACTGGCGCGTATAAGAAGGCTATTATGCAGCTCACTTCTGAGCTCGCTGACTTCATGTTTCTCCAAATATAGGGCCATAGCTTGCATTCAACTATCAGAGATCACTGGTTGAACCTTTCGATCTCATGATATGTTTCCATGTACTTCAAATCATACCATTTCCCCCTCGTGCAGGGATAGTTCCAGACCAGAGACGTTTACTTGGCCTTCTGGGAGGGGTTCTTTATTTTGTCCATCTTGCTGCTTTAGTTATTTTTTAAGGCTACTCTGTGCTCGGAATGTTCGGCAAATCGCCCTATAATAACGTGAAGCCTAATGGCCGCTCCGCTCTAAAGGACGCCGCCAAAATTATCTACAGTGACCTCCCAGCATCTGACGCCGAGTATTGGGGGTTTAGAATTATTGACTAATCATATGCAGTTCAAACCACCGAAGTAATAAACGAGGCATACAAAAAATATACCCTCAACCTACATTGTATGCGAAAAGGACCAAGGGCCCCACCACAGTATCAGGAAATGTCTGGTCAGGCATCCAATCCCGCTATCGTTAAACTGGCCTCAGGTCATTCTCCTACGCTCAATAAGGCTAACGAGCTTGCGAGCCTCATTGACTCAGCCATCGAGAAAGCAGAAGCTTATCCTGGGATTTTGGGCAACTCTTGTGATATAATGTTAGTACCATTAAGCTTGAACAAAGTAAGTTGTAGTTACAGACAAGAGGAACCATTGCAAATCAACAGCCGCTACCCATGAACTCATTCTCGTTGGGTCTGGGAACAATGCATCGTGCATGCGGATCCCAATGTATCGGGGAGAGACTGTGGTGCACGTTGAATGCTGAACAATGGGCATTATGCGAGTACTGAAATAGAGCTCAAGAACCTCACCTCAACTGCGACTAGCTGCAGCGAAACTGCAGTTCTCGAGGCATACTGCCTATTGGACGATCACGTAAGGACCACTCTCAATAGGGCTTTAAGTGCCCCCATAGAAGGTCGTAACATAGGCAGGAAAATGCATGTCGAGAATTTTTTTTTACTAAGTCAACGCAAATTAAAGCTCATATACAAGCCCTGGGTGATCGCGTAACCCTTATTCTGTAAACCCTATTTCATTATGAATACATCCTCATAGGCTCAAAGAAATCAATGACATCGACGTAGGTGTAAGGTAAGAAATATGACTTAAAAAGGTTGCTCAAATCAAATAAAAGTCATCCTCTGCCAAGGAAGCTCCATGATTTCCCACATTCCCTGTACTTTTCTCACAACTCTAAATGTTGTTTCTCTTTCGGCCGACAAATTGACTTGTATTTGAGTGTTATTTGGCGTAATCGCATCGCTCCTTAGCACCGAGTTCTCGATAGTATCAATTCCCTCATCACGGCTTGTCTTGTCGCTAACATTCCCATCATGCGTTGCTTGTTCCATTACTGCCGGCATAGGCTCTGATGACTCTACATGGTCTTTGACGTGTTCAACGACCCAGCAAACGCTCATACTGCGCAGCTCCGGTCGAGACAAGCTCTCCCACTCGGAACTATAGGGTGTCGCAACGATACAAGGCCCTTCGACGTCGAACGTGGAGACGAGATTCTTTTCACGTCTGTCTTCGGCCTCCTCCGTCCAAGTATTTGTGGCGGCTACTATACCAAAAGCAGCCAGCTGTGCCGACCCGAGGTGTGGGTGGCCATCATCTTGAGGCACGATTGTCCGGAACATTGTGGCTAGCATTTGTTGAGTCATCTGTCGTTCTAGTATCGATTTTGATGAATTGTCGACACGCCGGATTGGCGGGCCATCTTCAGCAGTACTCGCGAGTTCCTTACCTTTCGCATCTGAAGCACTTTCAGGTGAATCTGTTAGATCATCGCGAGGTGGAAAGAGTTTGGCCTTTGAGCGCGCTTGCAATTCCTTTGGAATGTAGCGACCGACCCAGAGGGCGCCATTTTGCATGATCCGATCAACGAACCAAAGTTGACTGAAACTGCCGTCTCGAGTCACGTCTAGCTGGAGCGTCTTAAAGGGCTCAGCAACAACAGCCGGGTGCTCAAATAACGAAGGTCCGACGTGGTCTGGGAGATCAGCTCGGCCATTTACCATGTCCGCCCGGAGGGACTGCCAGATACTATTTGCTAGACCTGCAGCACGTGGCTCGGTTTCGGCATAGTTCATAAGATATCTTAATATCCCAAAAACAACCTCACAGAGAACTTGTTGCATCTGCGGAACATGCTGCAAGCGGGCAGCCACTATATGGTGCGTGATTCGGACGCCCTCACTCTTCACTAGACCCCAAATAGCTGAGTCGGGTCGCAAAGGCTGTCCCTCATATGATAGAGCATCGTTCGTTCTCTTCATTATCGTAGGCTTTGAAAAGTGCTCGGCTACTTGGCGCTTGTGTTCTTCATGCTCAGCATCTGTTTCTTTTTCTAGACGTGAGATCTCGATCTGTAAACACTTGAGAGACTGCCAATCCTTATCCCACTGGTACTTGCATGGACTCAGGTCAATCACGTCGTCTACATGCCACAGATATGCAGTGCTCATGAAACCTTCATCGCTGAAGCTAATAGTGCTTTGAAGTCTAAGGGTGTTGTAGTTTCGAATTGTAACATGATCGACTAGGTCCGAAGAGCCATGGGGTGGCCAAGGGGAGCCTCCGCGATACAGAGACAACTCAGGGTTGACGGTACCGCTAGTTGTGTATACTTCAGGAACTAGGAGAGACAAATCGCCGTTTAGGAGTGCTAGTGCTACTATTCCCGCATATAGTGTGTCGGCATCAGTCACAAGACGCGTGTCTAGACGCCGATCATAATTGCACATGTTGGCAACAATAGCCAGACGATCGCGCTGATCCCTACACTGGCGACTCTTGAGTAACGTCAGCGCCCCGGCAGCATCGATGGTGGCGCGAAAGGCGAAGCTGCGACCTCCCTTCATCCAGAAGAAGTTCACGGGCTTGTCAAGCTTGGACGGGCGGGGATGCAAAGCCTCGGCGGCCCGGAGAATCGGACCGGCTCTGTTGAGCAGCGTGAATGGCTGGTTGTCATAACGCACCAACGCGCCATTAAGGTGCATAAAATTGCGCTCTAACAGCATTTTGGCTGCTCGAACAATCCCTTGGAAGTCTTTGGGGAGTATGTAGATACTACTAGGCTGTGGCTGGGGGATCTGTTGGTTCGCGTCGTGAATCCTCGAGCCGGTGTCAAGGGTAAATGACCAACGAGCCTTAACACTAGGGTCTTTTCGAAAGGCCATAACTAACCCATTACCGGCAGACAATGCTTCCTGTGCGACCCAGGCCCGGGTATACCAGCGGTCGCGACTAACCATTTCCAGAAAATCGCAGGCATGATGCAAAAAGTTGGTATCTGCGACTGGGATTTCCTGTTTCATGTCCGCTTCTCTCAAAGTCGCTATGACATCCATTTGCGTCTGTTCCATTATCAATCCGTCGTGGAGGCCAACTGTGACTAGGGCACGATTGTAAACAATGTCCATGGCTTGTATGCCCAGCTGTTGCTCGTTCTGGACATCTTCGGGGCTGTCTTCTCTTGGCTGTGGAAGGCATTCTTGATCGATCCAGATCATACGAAGGCCGAAGTATTTGGCAGCGTCAATCGCGCGATCGAGAACCTCATCGAAGGCGCGATTAAGACGAACACTTCCGTCAAGCTCTGTTATCTGGTACGTCCCCGGTGTCTCAACAATATTTCCAAGGTCGTCAAAAGTCGGTAGTGGCCAGCAGTATGACACCGCGACGTAATCGTTGCATACGTTGACCGCGCTGATCTTCGAATGGATATCGTACGGCCTGACGATTCGAAGCTTTTTAACCCTGAAAGTCTGCGGGAAGTCGGGACAAGCAGCACATATCTGGCATTGCCCGTTAGATCTGGCTGCGTCTGTTGAGGACCCGGGCTCGGAGATAGCCGCCTCATCACAAGACTTGGATTCCGCAGCTGCCGTAGACATTTGTAGCGCGAAATTCATCATACCTTCTTCATCATCGCTGTCGTAGCCATTGACCTTTACATCGTGATCATCATACGTTAGAAACTTCATGCCCTTCAATGCCCAATCTTCAGCTGCTTGGCGGCTAATCATATACTGTGACATAGCCGCGATCCTTGAAGGCAACATCGGATCGTGAGCTGGGTGATTGGCAACTGTATGGGCACTCATCTTTGCTACAAGAGCAGGGCAACCTCTCCCTTGCATTTCTTGACAATCGGTTTCAGTATATTAGGCGACAGAAGATTTCAGAGTCAATCTGATGGTTGATGAGATTAAGAGGTTGCCTGATTCATAGGATTTGTCGCCTTTTCGCCCCCAACCCTGCTGCCTAGATCATGCCGCGACCCTGAAACGAAGATCCCATGTCGAATAGATTTTTTTTTGCATGACCACATTCCCCAAAAACTTTGACTGCAGGACACACAACCATGAAGCTTGTAAGGCACTATCAATGGATACAGGACGTGGTCCGACGGCCTAGGTTGCGAGGTGCGCGTGATATCATGAAGGGGTCTTCAGCCTACGAATCGGTACAGCTGCTCAGAGAAGGCAGATAGAGATGACAATTATCAGCTTCAGCGATCACAGGGCTCAGCAGTGCAAATCCTGCAGCATTTCCATTGAACTCAGCGTAGTAAGTGAGCCACACCAAACGCCCATGAAACACAGCTCCAATTCTATGCTGAGCTTATTGAAACGCTTGCGTAAAGCCACAATTTCAAGACATGCAGAGCCGATTACGTACAATCTGTCGGCATACCTTGCCTCCCACGGGCGAATCTCTCTGATCGACACTTCATGGGAGGCACTCCTCGGCCTCCACTGCCGCTTAAAACGGGCTTGGGCGGTTGACCGCTTCGAATAGTAAATGCACAATTCAAAGAATAAAGAGAGAGATAAATGAAAAAATGGTGGAAAACGATCACCACGTAGGGAATTGAACCCAACCACCTAGAATAATGTCTAGACCAGCCAACATTCAAAAGTTTCAATTTGGGAAGATGAGCACCATATTTCGCCCATCCACGCTTTCTCCTTTAGAATGATTCAGCCGATAGAACCGCTATTTCAATTTTGTACTTCGAACTGACTCTGAGTGTGTTTGGTAAGCCTTGTTTCTATGGAAAACGGGAAGTGACTAGTCGTCGCCGTATGTTTTAGTAGGCAATTTGCCAACAATGCTTTCGAAGCGAGTTATACAAGTAACGTATGGCTGGCATGAACAAGTTGACGGAGATCCTGGAGTGCCGTTGAAAAACACAAGATCTCCCGGCATGTACGTGTCTCGCCCGTCTGGGTAGGATTGCACATATATAAGCGAAGCTCCACATTCGCCCGACTGATTACCTCGAGTTCAACGTGTCACTCTTCCACGCCATAGCCAATCATAGTGAAGGCTGACGGCCGATATCGGAGCACCGCCTTACACACTCAGTTTAATAGTGGATGTGGCGTTCAGTAGGATAAGCAAAATTCCGAGGTCCGGGAACGACAGTATATGATCATCTATGTGTCTTCGACAATGGAGAAGGTCCGAATTCTACATTTATCGACATGCCTCAGTTATCCAGTTCTCAATTAATGTCCGCCTAGAAATTCGGGTCTGAGCATAGTTCCGTTGCGCGATGCTTAGTGCTGGAAGGAGGTACAACCATCCATATTCTGGGGACAGTTAAGAAGTGAGGCGGGCAGGCTGCAATGTATTTAAAGCCCTATCAGAGGCAGAGAGTAGAGGGATTAGCCAATGATCTCATAATTATCACTCATTCAAATTCCTTTTTATCATCTGAAACCAGCGCGCTCGACTTTTAAATACAATTCTGTATCATTAATATCTCTCCTTTTTGTTTCGCCGCGACAAACCTGCATGCCTAAGTCCTTGTCCGCCAACAGGAAAGACGTTTTCCACATATTAAAACCAATAAATTTTCAATCCTTGGATAGAACAAGTGATTAAAATGAGTTTTATTCATTCTCCCCTTCCGTATAAGAACGGAGCTCGGTACATCAGGCTCGTCACTTTACTACCCGGGACTGGGGATCTTCGCCTCCAGTTCCAACATCAGGCTAGACGTCTCGGAGATCATGCTGCAAAGCCCTTCGAGGCTCTCTCGTACGTTTGGGGATCTGAAGACAACCCGTTGGAAGTCGAAGTTATTGTCGGTGACAATAGTAACACGAAGCCGCACAACGAATCGCATCGCCAAACTATCTCAATTACACGGAATCTGGCGACTGCCCTGCAGTATCTGCGACAGCAGAATCAAGCCCGTGTCTTCTAGATAAATTCAGTTTACATCGATCAAAGTAACCTGAAAAAGAAAAGCCAACAAGTCGCCTTCATAGGCGAAGTGTACAAGCATACTAGAGAAGTTATCGTATGGCTAGGACCGCCGTCCAATAACAGTAGTTGTGCTTTGGAGGTCATGGGCGAGATTGGGTCCCAGATTACGGTGGATTGGCAGAGTTTCACTATGTCTCCAAGCCCTACCGCATGTAATGTAACCCTGGGTCTCAGCCACAAGCCGTTTCCGAGTTGCTACACAGCGGATGATACTAGCGCGATTGAGGCACTCTGCGCCAGGCCTTGGTTTGAGCGGGTCTGGGTACGGCTTTTGTGGTTATTCACTTTCTCTCTACGTCTTACATGCCTAATATTCTGACTTCTACTACAGGTACGGCAGGAGGTAGCACTCGGCAGACGTGCCGTCTTTCAAGCGGGACATGACTGCCTCGACCGAGCCCTCATGCAGAACGCTGCGCATTGCATTTACCATAAAGACATTGAGAAACCCATTTTCACAGGTAAGGATGACGAGGAAACAATCTTAGAGGGATTTGCAAACAGAAGTTCAATGAACAAACCCTCGCCCTTGTCACGTTTGAGCGGCAGCGCTAGAATGTGGCTAGTCAAAGCCATGTGTCAGCCCCCTTTCCGCTTTTTCCCAGTTTGGCTGCATTACAATCTGGAAGGTATGCATTGTGGCAACCCACGCGATCGCGTCTACGGCATGCTCAGTCTGCTTCGGGGACTGGACAACGAGAACACCGACTTCATACCGAATTACCTGACACCAGTCGCGGATTGCTATCGAGATCTGGCGCTGCGTCACATTACAGCGGAGCGTAGTTTGAGTCTCCTCGCAACCTGTAGTCGGTCGTACAAAACCTTGGCCACGGCACGGGAACTGCCGAAGCTAGCGCTTGGCTTGCCGGGTCTTCCCAGCTGGGTCCCCGACTGGTCCGTTGATTCGGATAGGCATCTCTGCTCGTCGCCTATTATGTGTGGTCAGCCATTCCTGGCTCTCAACGAGTACCTAGGCGACGGAGTCCTTCGTGTAACTGGCGTGTGCTGTGGTACCATCAGCGTCACGAGTGTAGTAGATGTTCACTCTACATCTTTCGGTCTCCTTCATAGTCTGTGGACGGCTTGTCAGGACATGGGTATTCCCAGCCCTCATCTAGTCGAGGAATTTCATACGAGCCCTGTCGAAGGCGAGTCCTGGGCGACAAATCTTTCGAGGGTTCTTATGGCGGATAGGTTCTCTGAGAGTTTCGAACCCCATGATCCCGACATACCATCACAGCAGACAGCAACCACTACGATCGAGCGTATCATGAGTCTCACTAATGCAGACTTCTCTGGAGACAGCAGTTTTGATGAGATATTTGATATCTCTGCCTCCGATATTACATTTTTACTTAAGTCATTCCGTGGAAAGCTTGCTGGCCGCAAATTATTCAGGACATCGGACGGACACGTCGGTGTGGGTCCAGCTTATATGCAGACCGGTGACAGAATCTGTTTGCTTCTGGGAAGTGAGTTTCTCATCGTATTGCGACCTCAAAATGAGAGAAACTCTGCATCGAGCGTGATACGCAACGAAGATAAGTTTGCGGATAGCGCAAATGGACCATCAGTATCACACGTACCTGAGCAGTTCTTAGTCGTGGGAGAATGTTTCGTTCCCGGATTCATGGCGGCAGAGCCCCTTCTTGGTCCACTGCCTCTTCATTTGAACCTAATCATGCGAAACGTTGAGGGGAGAGACGATTATTAAATCTGCTTAGTCAATAGGCGAACTGGGGAGGTAACACTCCAAGATCCGCGGATACAGACACTGGAACATCGCTTGTCAGATGCGATCCTGAAGACGGGTACTGCAGAGGCGGTCACTATCAGACCGTGTGATCAGTTCTACGGTGAACAGGGTGAGCTCCGGTACGATGTGAAACTGGAGCACTTCAAAATGCTGGGAATTAACATGCGTCACTTCGACCTTGTCTAACTGCTACATGAGTTCGAGAATGGCTCTCATGAACCATAATTCCCCTCCTATACTCTCTCTGATATCAATGCACACTCAGGCCTAGTTAGCCACAAACCGGGAATTAGAGAGCATGCAAAGCTGTATTGAACGCTAGTTAATTAAAACACAAGCTCTAATCATGCGGTTAGAAACACGTGAGAACACAAGGTTTTTCATCAATCAGAACAACTCAACGATCGCCATACCTCCAGTGGTTACTTATAGTTGCCAACGGCAGAGTTCTTTGAAAAATATTGAAATAGGGGTAGTGATTATGTAATCACAATGCGTTATATTTTTAATACAATTAGTTTAGTTTTAGTAAAATAGTAAACGTAGAAAAATTAATAATTAAAAGTATAATAAATAAATTTTGCGTTAAATTTTTATATATATTAATTTTTATATTTAAATGTTTAAATTATAAAAATTTATTAATTTTCTAATTTTTAGTATTTTTTAAAAGTTTATATATTTTATTTTTAAATAGTATTAGTTATATTAAATTTTTATTTTAAACCCGATTTTAATAATAATCTAATTTAAGTTAATTAAAATAATTATTAAATTAATTAATATAATTTAATAATATAATAAAATATTAAAATATTATTTATATTTTTTTATTTTAAAAATATTAATTTTGTTATAAAATTTTATTATAAAAGTTTAAAAACTTGATTAATGTCACGAAGGTGCGCACATAAGCAACGATATCGCAGCTAACAACTCAGGTTGACAGATTAATATTGAGTTAAGGGAAAGAAAATAGGTAAATGCAGCACCTGCGAGGCGCGCGGCACTATATAAACCTAAATTCCTTATCTGCTATCTAACTATCGATAAAGAATTTCCCGCGCACTAGTGAACCTTAAACCATTACGAAAGTGGGTCCACTATATCTCGTAACTATTAAATAAAATTTATTAAATTTAAACTAATTAAAAAAAATATAGTTTCGAAATATTTAAAAATTTAGCAAAAACCGATTTATATAATATTTAAATTCAAAATTAATAATTAATATTATTTAATTAGCTTGATTTTTTTTCCGTTTTTTTATAAATAAAACGAATTGTTATTTATATTTTATTATAAAATATATATTTAATTTAATATATTTAGCAATTTTATAAATTATAAATAATAAAATATAATATAACGGTTTTATTATTTAAATAAAAATAAAAATAAAAATTAAATATATTATAAAAGGAAATTTGCAAAATTAAACTTATTAAAAAATAAAAAATAATTATAAAAAAAAAGCTAATATATTTTTAATATTATTAGCTATTAAATTTTTAAAATATTAAATAAATTTTGTTATAATTATAATAATAATAAAAATAATATTAATATTATTTTTAATATAATATAAATAATAGTTTAGTAATTTTATAGTTAAAATATTAAATATATTATTATTTTAAAAAAGTAAAAAATAAACGAAAAAGTTTATAATATTAAAAATAAAAAAATACCGAAAATTTTAAAAAATTAGTATAAATTATCAGCTAGAACTAATTTTTAATTTTTAATTAAATTTTTAAATTGCTAAAAAATCAAAACGTAGAATTAGAAGATTTTTTATTATTATTATTTATATTATTTTAATAAATTGGAATAATTTATTAACTAAAAATATATTAAATAATAAATTATATATTAAATATAATATTATTAAAGCTATTTTAAATATTAAAACGTTTTTATAAATATTAATATATATAATATTAACTTGTTTATTTTTTAAAAATAGGTAGTAATTTTATAAAAATATTATTATTATTAACAGCAATAATATAATATAAATTTATTATAAAAAAACTAATATTTAAAAAAAAAGTAATATATAGAAAAAAAAAAGCTTTTTAATTATAAAAAACGTATTATAGTATAGTAATAATATAAAAATTAAGTTTATAAAATAAAACAGAAATATTATAAATTAATAAAGTTTAATTAAAAATATAGTAAATATAATTTTATTATTATAAAATTTTTTTAAATATTATTACTAATAATAAATATTATTAAAGTTATTATTTATAAAAAAAAATTTAATTAGTTTATTTTGTTTTTTTAATTATTATTAATATCGAAAATAATTTATTATTTTATTTAGAAATTTTAAATAATTTTAATTTTATACAGCAAAAATCCGAAAATTTAGATTTATTTATTTTCGAAAATTTTCAATTTTTTAGTTAAAAAGAAAATTAAGCATTAATAAAAGCTTTTAATTAGCTTATTTTATTATAATTTTTTTAACTTCGTTTTTTTTTTAAAAAATTTTTTTAAAATATTTTTAATATTTTTTTTTATTATATTATAAAATATATAAATTATAAAATTATCGTTATTTAATTTTATTATTTTAGATTTAAATAAAAAAAAATAAATATTAAAAAACAAAAACTAGTAAATAATTAATTTCGAAAAAACGGCGTTTAAAAAGCTTTAAAACGAAATTTTTACAAATTATAAAAGAAGTTTTCGATTTTTACAAAAATTTTTACTTAATTTTAATTAGCTAATATAGCTTAAATATAATATTTCAAATTAATATTTAGTTATAATTATAAAAGCTAAATTTATATTTTTAAAATATAACGATATTATTTTTAATAAATCGTTAATTTTTAAATCGTAAATTATATTAAAATAAACCGAAATATAAATTAACATATTAATATTTTAATAAATATAAATTTAATTTATTTCTTAAAATTTAATGATATATTAAAAATAATTTAAATTAAGTTAAAATATAATTTAAATATTATTTAATTAGATTTTTTATATTATTTAATATTAAAGATTTTAAAAATCTTATTAGTTATATATTATGATTTTGATTTATAACTTTATATAAAAAATAAATAAACGATTCAATAAAAAATTTATTATTTAATATATATTTTTATATAAAATAAACGAAGCTTTTTTTTAAAAATTAAATAAGCTAAAAATGTTTAATTAAAATATAAAATAAATTAATATTAAAATTTAAGTTTAAAAAACGTTTTTTAAACAAAAATTAATAGTTTAAATTTTATACATGATTAATTAAAAACAATTTTTATTATTTATGTTAATAATTATTTTTTTTTTTTTAAATTTTTAAAATAAATATTAAAAAAACTTAAATTATTATAGCTAGCTAATTTATAAATCTTTTTTTTAAACAACTATTTATTTTAAAATAATATTTATTATTTATAAAAAAATTACCTTAAATTTTTAATAAATAAAAGATTATAAAATAGTAAGAATTTTTATTATATTTAATTTTAATTTATTAATTAATAAATACAAAATATTTTAGAAATTATTTATAATTAATTAAATTAATAATTTTGTTACGTTTATTTGGATTTTTTTTTATCGTATTGTTTTAAAAATTATAGGTTTATTTTAAAAAAATTTATTTTATAAATAAAAATAGGTATAGTTACAACAGGCTGGGTCCTGGGCGTTAGGTCTGTGCGCAAGGCCCTACTTTTGACATAACGTGTGGGCTACGCGCCCCACTGTAAACTCTTTATCGATAGTAGATAGCAGAGATAAGGAATTTAGGTTTACTTAGTGCTTGCGCCTCCGCGCGCCACATTTTGTTGACTTTTTTCCTTTCTCTACCTTTAGATATTTTATTGATGATATTGCTACACCTCGACGGAGCCCTGCCTTCTTCCATATGGTGCATATCGTGACTGGTATTTTAAAAATTTATAAAAACCGAAAAAATATAGCTATTTATTAAAATAGAAAATTTTACAAAATTACAAAATTTTAATTAGTTTTTATTTACTTTTATTAAACTTGAAAATATTAAAATTAAGTATAATTGTAAAAAAATTTATTAGTTTATTAATAAAATTTTATTTAATAAAATTTAAGGTTTTATAATTAATTAATTACGTATAATTTTATATTAATTATTATTTTAAGAAATATTTTTTATTTAATACTAATTTTTATAGATTAAATTTGTATAAAAATTTATAAATATATAATTTTATAGTATTTTTAAAAAAGAAGAATTTTAAAATTACGAAATTACGTTTATAGATGTTATTTTTAAAAATTAACCGGTTTTATTAATATATTAATTTAAATTTATAAAATTTTAAATTATAAATTATATAAAAATAGTTTATTAAATAATAGATATATAGTTTTATATATTATATTCGAATTATATTAAAAAAGAAGTTTAATTATTATTAATTAAATTAGCTTTATTAATAAATTTTAAAATTATTTAAAAATTTAGCTTATTACAATTATTATTTTTTATAATAAAAGATATATTAATTAAATTTTTATTAACAAATAATAATAGTTTAAATTTATTAAATTATATTTAATAAAAATAGTTTATATTAATTTTAAATATAAAAATTAAAATAAATAATATATAAAACTATTAAATTTTTGCAATTTATTTTAAACTATTAATAAATTAAAATATATTATTAAAAAATATATTATTTATTATATTTAAAATATTTAATATTAATTATATTTATATATTAAAAAATTTGCTTAAGCTTATTTAAAGTTTAAATTATATTTAAAGTAATTTTTAATTTAATAGGAAAAATATATTTAATTAGTTAAATAAATTATAATAAAATATAAAAATTTGCTATTATTTAAATAAATATATAATTAAAAAGTTTTTATTATTTTACTTAAATAAAAATATTATAAAATAAATTAAATAAATAATTAGTTAAAATCTAATAATAATTTAAAAAAAAACATAAAAAGTACTTATTTTTTATTTTAAAATATATAATATTAGTTATAAAATGTAGTAGACCCATTTTTATAATGGTTTAAGGTTTACTAATACGCAGGAAATTCTTTATTAATAGTTAAATAATAGATAAAAAATTTAGGTTTATATAATACTATATATTTTATAAACGCTATATTTATTTATTTTCCTTCCTTTAATTTAATATTAATTTATTAACCTAAATTATTAGCTATAATATCGTTATTTATATACATATTTTCGTAATAATATTAAATTTTTTTAAAAATAGTACTAATAATAGCTTTATTTTTAATTATATTATTTTTATCTATATACTAAGCGTTATATATAGCTTTTATTTATATTAATTTACAATTTATATATTATAAATACTATACTTTATATATTGCTATTATATTAAAGCTTTGTTTTTATCGATTTATAATATTATATATTTTTCTAATATTAAAAAATCGCTACCTCTACAAATATTAATCGAAGTTATCCACCTCTATTTTGGCATTAAAAAGTCGCCACCCTCACTTCTAGGTATTAAATCGGAATTTATCTACCTTTAAAAATATTAATCAAAGTCGCCTATTTCTATAAATAAAAATCAAAGTCGCCGCCTTTACTTTTAATATATAAATCAATATATTCGAAATTAATATTAACGATAGCTTTATTTTAGAAATTAACGTATAGTCGAATAAATGCCTTATATATATAATAATATACCACTTTTATATAGGCTAAAAAACCTCGCCTCTATACCTTTATTTTTTAATAACTATAAAAATACACCTATATAGCCTATTTTTAAAAAATTAACCTATTTAACTTAAAATTATATTAATATTTTAACGTTATTAATTACGTTAATTGCTATAAAAATCGTTTTTATAATAACTTTATAATAATATTACCAATTTTAAACTACTACAAAATATAATAACGTATATTTATTACTATTATTATATTAAGCTTTTTTTTCATTTTTTTTATTAATATTACCTATTTATTTATCGATCTTACTACTACTTTAAATAATTTATTATATAAATTACTTATTACTTAGCTTTTTTCTATATTTTACTCGATACTTTTATTACTTTTATTAATATAATAGCGCTTTCTACGATAATTTATACCTTACGCAATTTCCGTAAATAACCTACTATACCTTAATATATCTACTATACCTTCCGTATTTCTATACCTTTTATAAATTAACATATAAGTTTTTATAAATCGAATACCTTCAAAAAACCTCCACAATCGAATATACAAAAACAGATTTTAATAAATAAATATATACTAATACTATTTTATAATATTATATATATCAAATTTAATTATTTTAATATATAAAAATTCTATACGTATTTATTAATATTTTATTACTATAGCTATATTATATATATTATTTTAATATATATTATTTATATTACTTATATATAGCTTAAAAACCTTGCTTTTTATACTTTTATTACATTAATTACGTTACTTATTTTTCTAATTTCGCCGTTATACTAATTTTCTATACAAAATCAGCCAATCTAATAAACCTTATAAACATACCTTTTTAAAAAGCAGTTAATTTACCTATATATATTATTAATATTACTATTATTACATATATACATTTATGTATTTAACTATATTATATTATATATATATATTTTAACATAACTATTCAGATAGTTATATATTATTAATATTTAACAACTATTACTAACTAGCTTTATTTCTTATTTAACGTTTTTATTAATAATATCATTATTAATATACCTTGATTTTTATTATAAAAATAAATAAATTAAATTAATTTACGCTATTTTAGTTATTTTAACAAAATCTAACTTTTAAAAAAGAAAAATAGTTACAAAATATAATAAACCCACTTTCGTAATAGTTTAAAATTCACTAGTACGCAAGAAATTCTTTATCAATAATTAAATAACAAATAAAAAATTTAGGTTCATATAGTACCACGCGCCCCACAAGCGCTATATTTACCTACTTTCTTTCCTTTAACTTAATATTAATCTGTCAACAAGTTATTAACTGCGATATCGTTACCTATATGCACACCTTTGTAACAATATTAAAAGATTTATTTTTACTATAAATATAATTAAAATAATTAAAAAATAAATACTAAAATTTATAATTATTATAAAAATAAAAGATTTTATTTTAAAATATATTTTTTAGGTTTATAAAAGCAAAAAACGTAAAGAAATCGTTTTGATAAATAAATTTGTAAAAAGTTTATGACGCGCGCCCACATGGGCGGCAGCCCCACCAGGGGTGGATGTAGATTAGATAAGCTGATTAGATTAGATAAGATAGCAGCCGGGGCCCCACACACATCTATATGGTGGGTGCCTTTACGTACAGGGCCCTGCCCCTGCACTCTCTCTTCTACATTATCAATATACGTAATATCAACATATGCACCTACACCCCTTGGCACCGTGTTCTAGTTTAATAATATATATTAATATTATATTAATTAAAAAAATAGTATTTTATAATAAAACTATTTTTAAAAATTTAAAATATTTAAGCTATTAAAAAATAGTTAATAATATTAATAGTTAGATTTTTAGTAAAATTAAATTTAATTAATATAAAATAAATAATAAAATTGTTGTTTTTAAAAAAATTTATAATATTAAAAATATTTATAAATAGTTTAAAAGTAATATTTTAAAAGTTAATAATTAGTTTAGTTTTGTTATATTTAAAACCGAAATTAACAAATTATTAAAAAAATTTAAAAAAATAAAAATATATTATATTTTTATTAAATAAGCAAAATAAAAAAGTTTTAGCTAGCAATTTTTAAAATTTTATAACTAATATTTTAATTTTAATATTATATTTTATATTTTTGTTTATATTATTTAAATTGTAATTTTGTTTATATTTTAGGAATAAAGCTATAGTTATAATAAATATTTTAGTTTAAAAAACTATAGCCGAGGATATAAATATATAAAAAGCCGAAATAAATATATATAAAACTAAAAGTATAACTAAGGCTATAGCTATTTATTTAACTATAATTAATTTAGCAAACTTTTTTAAAGATATTAAAAAATCAAAAAAGGCATTATATAATATTAAATATAATTTCTTTAGTAATATTCTTTAAAATATAGTTAATATAATAGAAATTTTAAAATTAAAATAATTAAATTTAAGTAATATAATTAAATAATCGATAAAATAAATAAAAGCAAGTAATAGTAATAAATTTTTATTCCTAATTTTAGGTTTTAAACGTTAAAAATAACTAAAATTATTCTTTTTAAAAAACTTTAATAATTAATTTTTAAATTTAAAAAACTAAATTATAGTAAAAATAAGCTGCTATAAACGTTAAAATTTAAAAAATTTCAAAAATCTATAAAAAAAACTTTTAATAAGCCTATAAAATATAATTAAAATTTATATTATTAAAATCTAAGCTATATTATTATAAAAAAACGTAATTATTATATAATACTATAAAGTTTTATTGCTATTATTAGTTTTTATAAAAAATATTAAATAGTAGTATTATTATTAATTATACAATAATATTTTATAATTTTAATACCTTTTTTTAATATTAATATCTAAAATTTTAAATAAAAGCTAGCAAAAATAGAGAAAATTAATCAAATTAAGAAAAAACCCCTAAAAAATAGCTTAATTAAAATTTAAATTTAAATTCTTTAATACAAAAAATAGGTTTTTTTCTCTAAAAACTATAAAATAATATAATTTAGTTAACTGTTAAAAATAAACTTATTTAACTATATTTAATAATTTAATAAAACTATTAGTTAATATATTTACTATATTTAAATAAAATGTAATAATAATTTTATTATTAATATTTTATTTAATATATTAAAAATTTATTAAAATATATTTTGTACAATTATAGTATTTAAAATCTTTTAAAATTTTTATAATTTTTATATTATTAGAAAATATAATAAGTAGTAAAGTAATTAGTTATTTAATTTTTTAATAAAGTTTTTATACCTATTTTATTTTATAAATAGTTTTTATAAAAATTATAAATTTAGATTTTAAAGTAAATAATATAATAATAAAAGCTTTTTTCGATTTTTAAATAATAATTTTTATAATAATTATTAAATATTTTTAAATAGATTTTTTTACAATTTTATATTTAGTAAAATTACTATTTATTATAATAATTAGCTAGAAATTTTTAAAATAAAAATCTTTAAAATATAAAATAAATTAAATTTATTTTATAATAAATCGACAATTTTATAATATTTTTTAAATATTAAAAAAAATATTTAGCCTTTATAAAATACGTTTTTTTTAAAATATATATATTATAATAATTATTATACCGTAAAAATTATATTAGCTTTAATAATTATTATAATATATATTGTAATATTTATTAATATTTAATATTATTTCGAATTAAAAATTAATAGCTTAAAATTAATAAAATAAGTTAAATTTACTAAAAGTAATATTTAAATAAATTTAATATTTGCTAAATTTAATTTAATTAATATATATTTAATATATTAATTTTAATTTAAATATAAAATTTAAATAATTATATTATAAATAATTAAAGTTTTTAAAAACTAAGTTATAAGGTTTTTATTATTAATAAAAACTTTTTTATTTAACTAAATTTTTAAAGTTTTAATATAAATAATATTTAAGCTTATAATAAAATAATTATTAATATAAATAATAATATAATAATTTATAGCAATATTTTAATATATTAAAAAATTTGAAATTAGAAAAAAAAAACCAAAGTTTTTTACGATTTTAATAAATTTCTTTTATTAAGCTTTAAAAATTTATTTTAAGCTGTATAATGTTTTAAAAATTACTAAAATTTATTTTATAAAAAAATGATAACTATATTTTATAGCAAATTTTAATAATTTTAAATTTTTTAATACTATTTTTAATATATTTAAAAATAAGAAATAAATTATTTTTTATAAATCGTTATATAAAAAAATATTTATAAAATCTATTTATTTAATTATTTAGTTATTTAAAATAGCTAAAATTAAGAAAGTTCTTTAAATAAATAGAATTATAATAGCTATAAAAGTTTTATTATAATTAATATTTTTAATTTATTTAAAGCTTTTAGTAATAAAGCAAAATTTAAATTTATAGATATAACTTTATTAATTAATTTTAAATTTTAATATCTATTATATATTAATAGTTTTTTATTTAGTACTATTTTTAACAATAAATTTTAAAGTTTTAATAAATAATAACTAGTAAAATTTGTTTTTATAAATAATAAACTATTTTTTTATTAAAATTTTTTTTAATATTTAAAATTACAATTTAAATTATAATTTAATATTAATTATAATATATATATTTTAGTAAATAAAATATTATATAAAATCTAACTATATAAAAAAATTTACCTTAAAAAAAAATTTTTAACTATTAAAAAAAATAATTTAAAATCAGCTAATTTATTAAAATTTTTAATTTTTTTTTAAAAAAACTATAGGTTTATATTAATTTTTATTAATATTAATTATAAAAAATAATTTTATTATAATAAATTATTAAAAAAAATTTATAATAAATAAATCTAAAATAAAATTAAAAAATTCAGAAATTTATTTAAATCCCATTTAAAATT